>VZRH01002542.1:667131-746390 GCA_013397555.1 Urocynchramus pylzowi
TCTCTGGCCCCGGCGCGGAGCGCGGGCAGCGCCGGCCCCGCAGCGCTCCCGGCCCCGCGGGGTGGCAGGAGCGGACCCAGCAGTGGATCTGCTCTCGGAATGCCTCGTCCCTTCGGTTGTTGTTGTTGTTCAGAAGTTGCTTTTACACTCACTTGGAAAATCTACCCTTACTGTCAGTCGTTTATAAATAAGTATTGTACATATATCTTTGTTTAATGGTAAACATAAATTTATGATTGTGCCGGGTGTGTCTGTGCATGTGGAAACAATTATACCTGCCTCTGAAATTATTCACAAGCTAGTTCAGAAGAAAAAAATCCATCTGGATATTTCCATTTTCCTATGTAGGTTCTAAATGTGGAATTCATCTGTGTACAAATAACTAGAAGAGCCTGTAGTAAAAGTTACTAGATAATAGATATATATAAAAAATGAAGAATAAACTGATCACAAAGTGATCACAAAGTGATCACAAAGAGATCAAGAATCAAAGCAAAGGAAGTCTCTGCAGAGATTTCTAAAAGGTTGTTTGTAAAAGGGCAGAAATTCTTTCTGGTGTTTTTCTAGATAAAGACTAAACTCTGGTTTAATCTAAAAGCGCTTAGACCCTGGGCCCCTTTTGACCTGTCCTTCTGGCAAGATTTTTGTTTGTTTGTTTTTTAAAATCAGTTTGTCTTCAGTGTTTTTCAGATTCACCAAAGTGGCAAACTGTCTAGCATAAAAGATAAATGACAAGGATGTGGTTGCTTTATGAACTAGTCTCTACTTGAACCCTCCTCTTCTCTCTTCAGTAATTGAACTCTGAGCCTTTAATTTGAGTTTTCCAACTGAAGTGCCAGTTAGCTTCATTTAGAACTGTGGTTCTGTCTCAGTGCGAGGAGGTTTTCTTCTAAGATGTAGAAGAGCCCCACCCTACAGACAAAACAAAACCAAAATCCCTCAGAAAACTCCTCTGTCCTAAGTACTGAATTTGAGATTTTGTTAGCTGCAGGCTAGAATGTAGATTCAAGCTATGTATATTTTTAATTCCAGTTCTTACAGCTAAATGTATTCACAGTGTTAGCTAAATGGGATTTTCATGTATTAAAAAAACAAAGCAGGTCTTTTATTTATTTGTGTTCGTTAACTTGGCCATTTTCATTAGAGCAGTAGTGAGTAATACGCCCTAGGTAATGGCAGGAGAAGATCCTGATGGAGTGCACTCACTGAGGTCTCAGCTGGCACTGCTGGCAGTTAGAGCCCTTCTGAGGCACTTTGTAACCAGGTGTAGAGTGGCTATAGTATTATCTTGTGGTGTTGGTTCCAGAAGTGCAGCTTTACCCCCCTACGGAATTTATGTTTTAGTCATTATGTTTGAATAAAGCACTGAGGGATAGGATCTTTCTTATCTCTGGGCCTTAGTTTAGAGCAGCATTCATATACAGACTTAACTTCGTGCACACGTCAAATATTCATGTGCTGTCGTAAATAATGTCAGTTTCTTCAGTCATTGACCTACATCTCATGGACTGAATCTCTGTACAACTGCTTTCTTATAGCTGAATGTTGTTAGCCCCAGGGAAAGGAGAATGAGGATCTACTGCAGCATGTGAGGGTAAAAGGAGCAGTAGTGGGATGAAATTTTTAAAAATAAAATTTGGAGTGTGAAATATTTTCTGCATAAATTACGTGGATGGCCATAACCTAATCCTTCTAACAAGACAGCCCACAGGAAAGAATTCTGCCCCACCTCCCACATTGGACAGCCGACACAAAGTGCAAGGATAACATCATCTATATAATCACTGGGGTTAGATGCAGTTATAGGCCAAAAGTTTTGCTTTAGGACTCTGATGAAAGTACTGCTGTAGCCCTGGGACTCTGTATTCTCAGCTGTGCTTGGCCTCACAGGAGGCCACTTAACTCCTGTTTGTTGTCTCTCCTGAGAGTGCTGGCATCACTGCACAGGAGCCACCCCTCCTGCTCCCTGGGTCTCTGTTTCCCCAGCTCATGTTCCACGTGGGCAGCACTTACCCAGGGCAAAATAAACGTACACTGTTATACTGCTGGGGGTAATGTACCAGGTTAGTGCTCCAGTGTGACTGGGCAAGGTTAGTTGTTTTGTCCATAGTGTGAATTGTACAGAAATGGTTTGTACTCCATATGATCCAGATATAATTTTGGCTGCACTGAAAGACTGCTGTTTTGTGCAGGAGAACTGCAGTACCCAAATCTTCTGGAAACTTGTTCCTGTCAAAAAGGAGATGAGACAGATGTGGGGTATGGGTTCCTTTGCCTAAGAAACTTCAATAGCTTGGGTTAAATAAAGGAAGGCTAAAGCTCATATCTTTTATCATCATAATGAATTTCCCGCAAGTAGGCTGGGACAGCTGTGCTTATGTGAGGGAATCTGTGCTCTTGGTTAAATATTTGCTATTGAAGCCCTAGTCCTCATTAAGTGCTCTCAATAAACAATGTTTTAAAAAGCAAACAGCTGAATTCTATGGGTTTATTCACAGCACTGAAGTTGCTTGCTAGCGGCAGCTTCCTGTGTTCCCTGGTAATGTACAAGAATCTCTTAAGTATTTAGAATCTTGTAAGTATTTAATACTATGCATTTGCAAATGAATCAAAATGACCTCACTTTACTTACAGTATTTTAATCTGGTTTAGGAGATGAATATGTGATCACGTTTAAAGAAAGGTTATCTTTTTATTTTCTTTTTCTGTGCTTAGAAATGTTTTCCCACTAACATGCAGGGGAATATAGGTTCATTATTAGATAAGGACTCAGCCCTTATTTGCTTTACCTAAAAAATTGTGGTCCATATTTTGTTTTCATAAATTAATAAAGTGAGTATGTAAAGTTTGATATAAAGCACAATTAAAGTTATAATTAAGTAATTAAAGTGATAGAACATGGAGCTCAATTTTCTAACAATAAAAATTGTGTTAGTCACTGTTAAGAATATTTTGAGTAGTGTACTCATTTAATGAAAATGCTACAGATGTTTATTTATTTAAATAAAGTAGTCTCTGAAATCTGTTATGTTTTATACCTAAAGTAATCTTGAGAAATGGAGTTATATCTGCAAATTTAACTTGGATGTCCCATCATTTTTCACTTTGTATGTGATTTGTAGTAATTTTATTCCATTTAATTTTGGACATGAGAAGGCGTTCTTAGTCAGTTTAGCTCCTGTTTAGTTTCTGGTACTCCTGTTAGTACTTGTATTATATATGTGTGTATATATATAATATATCTATTAATGTGTATTATCTATTATAGTATAATGTATCATAACCATGGAGAGAATGAAACCCACTGGCTTTACCCCATGGTTTGTTCCACATCTTGCAAGATGAGATGATTGATTCCAAGGGATATAGATGTTTTTTTAAAAATAGTCTGGATTTTATATTAAATTATAATATAATACAGATATGATACTATATGTATACCATTATTTCAATAGTCCTAGCTGTCTTAGACATTTTCTCAAAAGAAGGAAGGAGAGGGGAAAGCTCTCTTCTACCAGCTCAGAGCTAATGACCTGAAGTTACTGATTTAGTTACGAATATACACACACAATATTGTGTCCTGTCTTATATGCCATTTTGTTAGGCAGGGGATGGTATTATTGCTAATTATGGAATTATACTTGAAGAAATGCTGTGTAACTCAGGAGTATTAATAGTCAATACTGTAGTTATGCATCTGTGTTACTGGCTGTACTAGTAAAGGCTCATTACTCAGCCAAACTTTTTAAGCAGCAGGGAGAACTGCATGGAGCAGATGGAAATGTACTGCTGCTAACATCATTAAACAACTACTGATCACAGAAGAAGCAAAGAGGAAAATTGGCAGAACCTAACGGAATTTTAGTGAAAGTTTCAAGAGTAAGATAAACTTCAAAGGCATAAAGACAGATAATTCTGTTGTAAGTCTCTGATGTGATCATAAACCATACGGATTTTCAGCCTCCAAGCTTTAAGATTCAATTAATCCTTTGACCTCTTTTAACTCTGTAACGTATACAGAAATGTTTATGTTGTCCTATGTAATTTTGTAAATACTTCTTTTTTGTGTGATGGAATCACACCAGGTGATAATTTACTTCAAGTGACCAGCTGGATAAATGCCAGCATCTGTCTGGTGGCATGCAGTCCTGTGCAGGAATGTGGAGCTGCCAGCGCACTGCTGGAGGTGCAGTGTCTGTAGGATGCAGCCCTCAGGCTTAGCCAGGCTCTAGGTAGCTGTTCTTGCTTGGGGTGTCAGTTGGTACAGAGAAGTCATGCACAGTTTGTTGGGGAAAGAAAGGTTGTGGTGTGTTTGACTGTTGCATGGTCATTCCACAGAAACCCAGTCAAATCTGACACTAGTACTTCAGTAATTAAAGACCAGCTCTCAAGTAATGAGACACAGGAGCCCTGAGCAATTTCATACACACTTATTGACCATCATTCTAAAAATAGATGAAATAGTGAATACACAGCAGTTAGCAGTCAGGTAATTAAAGGGTTTTTTTTACCATTTTGTAGATATAATAATGAATTACATGTGGAAGTGTTGGAGCAGTAGTTATCCAGTACACTGGATTGCAGTGGTAGGTATTTTGTTGCATCACTATTTTCCCCCATATTCATTTATTTCACCGAACATTCAGCTCAAACCTGCACATGCAGCTCCCGCAGCTTAGATAATTGCAAATATATAAAGCCAAACTGTTCTCTACATTGTATATATACGTCTCTTTCATCTTTCCAGAGACAAACCACCAACTTGTAAATTTTAATGTCAGAATGACAGTATGTACTTTTAGCTTGAGCAATTGCTGTTCGTTCTGTGCAGGCGTGAAAGCAGTAGGAAAGGTGAATTGTTGTTACCAGATAGGTATCAAATTGGATAAGTAATTGTACCAATACTGTTTTTAGGTTTTAGTATCATACATTCCTTTATTTTTGTATGAAAACTAGAAGTCCTCTTCAATCCTATCAATTGTATAAATGTTACATTAGGACATGTGCCATCAGATAAATTAGACTACATCCTACAGACTCAAAATATTTATGTTTTGCTCCTCTTTCTTGCTTGCTTTGTAGGTGTAATTGATCTGTCTCTGGGTTTTGCACTCCACCCATCTTGAAACATGATAAGCATCACAGGCTTTGTTTGGTCTTTCCCCCCCCACTCCTTCCCTTTCTATTTCACAATCTTGTTTGCATCCAAAATGAGGCTCTGGTACTCTAATAGAGTAGCAAACAGACCATTTGTCTCAGCTGTGAGCTGTGGTTTCCTGTCCTACCCTGTTCTCTGCCTGTTCACCCTCAGTAGATACAGATAAATGCTGATTCTGGAAGGTGAACCATATGGTTTGGGTAATGTTGCTCCTTTATTACGAGACAGCTAAAAGAGCATTTGGGGAAGAGGAAGGACATGGGAAAGGAAATTGTTTGGAAGTGATCTAAATTACCTTTGCTGATTTGTTATTTTGGGTCAGGTGGTCACCTACAGTCAGTTGTTAGAACTGCAAATGATCAAGATGTTCTGTTTAGTTTTAAAATCACAGAGCTTTTTTTTTTTTTTTTAAGTCTGGTTCCTGATGTATGTAAATTGAGGAAGATCACAGATTTCATTTAAAATGACATGTTTGTAGCCCTTCTGGGTGTAAAGCATGAATTGAAAATAGAACATTAGCAAAACAAAAATGCTTCTGAGTTTTTAGGGGCTTTTGTTTTGACTCTTGAATTTGGGATTTGCAATTCCGCTAGTAGAGTTCTCTATTTAGACCAAGTGTAGTGCAAAATCAGTGGCTAAAGGCTGAAATGTAAATAGATTAAAAGGTTCTTTTGCCCCAGATACAAAGAAAGAAAGTGAAAGAAAGTCTGGATGTAGAAAGATGAAGCAAAAATGAGACACTGAAAAGCAAACCAAAGTAAAGAGAAAGCTCTGAAAGTATTTATTCATCTGAGCCTGTGGTCTACAGAGCCCACTTTACAGCCACGGGTCTAAGATCAGGGCTGGAGGATCCAGAATACCCAGGTTCTCTCCTGCTCTGAGCTGTATGAGCTTAGTGTGTCGCTTTGAAAATAGTGTGCCAAGCCCATGCCTTTTGCAGTGAGGCTTTACAAATCAGTTACATAGGAGTACAGCAGGTTTTTATGTGAAAGAAGGTGTTTATTCTTTTTGCACTCTCACAGAATTTCCATGGTGAGAAAATATCAATAAATCCCCTGTGTAGTTTCACCAGTTTACTGCCATACAGGTGAGAAACTAATTTATCTTTGCTTCCCTTAACTCATTCCAGCTTGGTGTGCATCTGACCCTTTTTACCCTTTATCTGAGACCTACTTTGGTCTTGTTACATCCTTTGGAATGAGGTGTCTGACCTCTTTCTGGCTCTGCATCCCTCCCTCCTCTTGGTTGCTGTGCTGTGATCAATCAGCCCTTTTGCTGTTTGTCCCTCCCTCTCATTTCAGGCATGCCAGTTGTTTGAACATGTGCCATGATCTCTGAGGGAGGGAGTGCTTGGCTGCCCTGGGCTTTCCCAGAGCCACACTGGTGCCTCTGCAACAAAACTCTCCTGTGATAGCACTGTGGGAGCTGAGGGAAGGGAGGGACAAAGACCCTGGGCTCTGGTAGGAAAGGGCATTAAGATCAAAAAGTGAGCCAAGCATCGCAGAGAGCAGAGTATTAGAGTGCTTGGTACATAGCTGGATGCATGTTTGATTTTACAACATTTTCAACTGATATTTGCAGGAAGCAGACTGATGCCCATTGTGGAAAACTTGTTTGTCCCTAAATATAGGAAGCAAAAAAGTTAAAAAGCTTTGATAATTTTCCACTCCCTAGGTCACACAGTATTTCTGCCATAGGCAGGAGTACTGGTTTGCAGGGGTGAGAAATGTACTTCTTCAATTTTACATTGTATCATAGAATCATGAAAAGTAGCCTTGGAGAGAATCTTGACAAACCATCCCATCATGTTCTGATATGGAAAGATCTTCATTTCTGATGGTTTATCCTGGTGTTTAGATGTTGTTAGTATTAGAGATGTCTTCTTAATGCCTAACATAATGTCTAATCTTTTTAGTGCTCTTTTTTCCTTTGCGTCATTCCCTTAAATATTTCAAGAAAGTTTACACATTTTCCTTCAGATTATGCTAAATTGTCAAATTCTTTAATTTTCTTTCTCAAAAACTATTTAATTTTACTTCTGATAATTTCTGTGCTGTTATCTGGATTCTCTTAATCTATTTGTGTCCTGAACTCTAGTGCCCAAAACACCAGGTGCAAGGCACTCCCAAGGCTTTAGCAGCACCGAGTGAGGCAGTGGATTACTTACAGGTTTTGTACAGTATACTGAGTAGTACTGTCTTAGGAGAGAAAGGTTTGTCTGAGTTTGTACCTGCGTTTGGGAACAACTCATTGCTCATACCAGCGACTGGGACTAGGTGTCAGCATAAAGCATTTACCGGAGCAGTCAGGTATTCCGGCTCCTGGGGGGTGCCTTGGAAGTGCGACACTGAGCCCTCCTAAGGGGAAGAGGGTGATGTGTTTGCAGGCCAGCTTTCCTATGTGCACATCCTGACACTCCCAGAGGCACTCAACGCAGAGGGTTTCTGAGGCTTGAAAAAGCAGGATCTCCCAAGTGCATTGTCTGCCTTTGGGCACCCAGATGAGTCTGGTACAGATTGAGCTTTCAAGAAATTACTTATTTCTGTTGCCTGCTTATTGTTTGCTTCAGGCACTTACAAGAAAATATAAAGGGACTGTACGAATTTCTGTCTTCTTTCCAGCTGTAAAATCCCTTTTCTGTTTTTGTCTCCCCAAATGGATTTCCAGCCTGCAATGGTAAAGGCCTTGCACAGTTGTAGTGTGGTTTAGGATGTAAATGGTGATGTATCTTTTGTTTTTGATGATGCTTGAAATTCCTGTGCAAATGGCAGCCTGTCCTGGTTACCAGGAGTGAGTACAGCTAGAGACAAGAAAAGACTTGAAATAAGCAATCATGTCATTTCTCAATTGGTTACAAAGACTTCTTGTGGAGCAATGCAATTCTTGCAAAGCCATCTCATCTAGACTGAGCACTACCTCTGACTGCTTTTCCCTTCTGTGTCACAAATTGAAGTTTGGACTAGGGATTGCACCAACAACATGTCTGAGATCTCACCAAAGTGTTGGATTTAAACATTACTGCAGATGAAGAGTCCTGCTTAATTACCCAGTCAGGCATGATTAAAGCTTTCACTCCACCTCTGCAGGTGTGACCGAGTCAAGCTATAGCGGATGTAGAGAATTGCAGTGGATCTGTACTGGGACAGAACCTCAGGGTGGCTGTCTGGTTAAAACACCTGACTTCTGCATATCACCTTCACCCTTCTGTAGATGCCATTCATGTGAAGAGACATTGGCTCCCTTTGAACTGCAGCTCTCAAGAGCAGAATAAGAGAAAACAGCTCTGTGATGAGAAGACAGTTCCTTCACCCTTCCTAATGTGTCTTCCTCCTTGCTTACACAGCTGAATGCCGTATGTCAGGCCAGGAGACACTGAGTGCCCAAAGCTGACTGTTGCTCTGATAGGCCACTTCAAGCCTAGGGACAGAAAGGCAGAATTTACTGTTCTGGCATTGTGAGGCTCACCTTAGGCCTGTCTGCCCTTTCACCCAGTGCTATCAGTACAAGAACTTGTTACAAACCAGTTGGCAATGCCAATTCCTACAGTTCTGGAAACAGTGACAATTTTATGTCATGTATCTTTGAGTTGCAGAGAGAGCCATAGATTTCTAAATCCTGATTATTTAAAGATTGGTATGAGATGATGGGACTGTGGAACTGAGTTACAGGAAAATTTAGGTTCACGTGAGGATACTGGGTCATTCTCACTGCTATTCCCATTGCTGAAATTATTTTTATGGGAGCATATCAGCCATACAAATAATACTTTGTTGCAGTTAATCTGATGTCTCACAACTCATGGAGTAAATTTTGTAACCCTTCTTAACCTTTCATTTTGTACTTCTGGTTTTGCTGTGGTCATTTCTTGTGCCAACAGGTTAATTTGTTGGTTCCCAAACCGCCTTGCTTATCTAAAATGAGGACACTTTTTTTTTAAACAAGTGCAGTTATTAAGTCCTTAAAAATCTTTGTAGACTAGTCTTAATTTATTTGGCTCAGTAATACACTTTCAATTAAAAAAAAAGGAGCAAACAATCTGATAGGTGGAGTGCTGTTTATATATTCCCTGTGGAGTTGTTGGTTGTTTAGTTACCACTAGCTAAGGGATAGGACTAACATTTCCAGGGCTTCTGCCTCAAGCATATGTTAGGAACTGTTTGACTGTATGTTTTGGGTGTGGAACTTGATGTGATCGGGCCAGGAGTCTGGCTTGCACAGGAGTCAGGCTGCTGGTTTAGTTGTGAACCAGAGCCTGCTGCCGATGTCACCAAACCCACATCCTTTCTGCTGACATGTCTTGGCCCAGGGTGTCAGAATGAGCAAATGCTGATCCCTGAGAGGCGCACTGCTTGCCCCTTCCCTGAGAACACCTCTTCTGCAGAAAGGTTGCTACAGTCCTTTGTACCAGTGTCACTGACTGCTGAGCTTGCCACCAAGAAGTGATGCTTATCTTTGGGATCTGAGCAATTTACCAACAAACAGCTTTAAACCCATAAGTCTCATTTTACTGGATGTCCTGAAAGTTTTGCCTGCTCATGCTTCTGGCATCCTAGCATGGTTTGGGTAATTTGGAACAACCTGTCATGGGATACATGAGGGAAATACTTGTCAGGAAAGAAGGGGAAAACATACGAGGTTGCATTCATATTATTTTGGATGCTGAGGAAGCTGACAATGAGAGGAGTTCTCTGATATTCAAAATGTGTGTGTCACTGGTGATGGGCCTTGCTTAAGTGGCAGACTCTTGATAAGAAGTCACTAAAATGCAAATTGTTATCTCAGATAGGTGGGTGGGTTTCAACTGCATAGCAGTCTCTGGTCCCATGGGACTTTCTGTCTAATCTGGCAACTGCTTTGAATGTGTCATCTCACAGGGAGCCTTGGCTGTTAACCTCATCACTAGGTGGCTAAAGAAGCCCCTTCCATTTTGTATGAAGGGGCAGTAACGGAAGGCTGTGAAAGTTCTTAGGACTCTCAAACCTGATTCTTAAATAGCATCCATGTTGTTGTGGGAAAAATGGATAAGCTTAATGTAGGTATACATGAGTAGGCTGTGTGCTATTTAATATGTAGGTCACAGAGGAGAAGACATGGACGCATAAATTTATCTGTGTTATTAGACTTGATCAGTGGTTAATGCCCTGTATTGTTAAGCAAGAGACTTAGGCTACAAATGTAGTAAACAAAACACTGCCAGGCTTTACTCTTTGGCCCTGTGGCCAACTGGCATGATCTGGTCCTGTCTTGTAGTGCTGAGCTCTAAGTCTCCGAGCAGGATGGCTGCATTCAGACTGCCTACTGGGAATGGTCCTTGGCCTACTCTAACTGGCACCATGCCTGACAATTGTTTGGGAGAATGCTAGTAGGCCCAGGCCAGAACATGCCAGGAAACTCCTATTCTCCCAGTTTTCTCTCAGAACTGCAAGGCTCAGGTGCATGTCCTGGCCCTGTGGGCTCACCAGTGGAGGCATGGCCTAGGTCCCACCCCAGGCTCTGGCACTTAGTGCTAAAGCAGGATTCTGGTAGATTGGAGCTCACACCCAGACCCAGTGCTAGCTTTTCCTTGAGGGTGCTGGTGTGGATGGTGTTACTTCTGATGCTTTGTTATTATGTGAAAGTTCTAGGTGCCAGGTCAAAAATGCTAGAAATATGTTTTATCAGCCTTCCTTAGATTTTTGTCACTACTGACTCTTGCCGTCATTACTTGGGATCTTTTATTTTGTTTAATCTGTGGAGGAGGAGACAGAAAGGAAATACAGTTTGAATGGCTGTCAACTACTTCAGGACAGTGTGAAAAGGAACTGAATGTTAATTACCTAATTCAGTGTCTACATTGACAGTTGTCAGCTGAGATACTGTTGACTGAAGGTACTTTGGTCCTCCATATGAAGGGTGCTTGATCATTTCTCTTTTATTTACTTCCTTTTTTTTGAAGAAAATAAAAGGCTTCAAATGATAATCACTGGACACTTGCATATAGTTTTTTAGCTCATATCTCTCTGGGTGCTGGAGGTTGTTGTTTGTTGCTGAAACTGCTCAGAAATCAGTTCAGATGGGAAGCAGTTGTTTGTGAGGAGAGGGTGTTGACAAGACAATAAGGGCAGAACAGTGGGGGAAGTTTTCCAAAGAGAGCTGCAGAAGTGCATTTGCTTTGAGCACTGGTTTGTCAGGGGCATGATCCCTCAGCAGGAAAATGAGAGATGCATACTGGGGAGACACTTTTCACAGAGGTTGTCTCCTTTGTTAGCTCTTAAAAATGTACGTGGGAGACTACCACTGTTACAAATACATGCCCCGTCCTCTGTGCTGGCACAAGTCATCTGTTCACATGAGGAGAATGTGTTTTGAAAACTTGTCACTAAATAAGTAAAGGTTTTCAGGCTATATGGACCAAAGACAATATTTTTGGGAGGTATAGTTGAAAAGTGATATTTACTAATTAAGTAATTAATACTAGAGAAAAGTACTGTGGGAGTTTTTAACTTAGTCATTAAATGGTAGGAGAGGACGTGAAATACAGTGCATTGAGTGTTGCAGTACCTGTTTTGCTGGGCTTTGTACTGAGTAGGCCTTCAACTTTGCCAGCACTGAACTCCCAGGGTTGTGCTGTATTCAGTCCTCTGACTGTTACGTTGCCTCCATGTTCTTGCTTGCTGCTGCCTTCCTTTCCAATGACTGCAAAGCCCTTGTGCAAGGACAGAAAATCTTTCTGTAGATGGCTTTTTTCACTTCTGTGCATTCATCCTTCAACGCTTATAAGAAGCATTTGCCAGAACAACTGCACTTAGAAGTTAGGGAACAAGAGCAAAAAGCATTTAGAAACAAAATTGGACCACTGAATTGAAAGTATAGTCCAGGCTTTTGAACTAAACGCAATCGGAAAGAGTATTGGTTTTAGATGAATGGAAGGAGTCAAAAAGAAGCACAGAGCAATACTTCTATATTGAAGTAAATACTTCCATGGTTAGAAAGGGTCACTAAGGCACATGACATCCTTACATAATCTTTCGCTATTCACTAGCTATGGTGGTACTTTGAAAAAATCAGCTGTGGACAGTTCCTGTTGTTATAAATTAATGCTTATGCAGAGTTTTAATTACTTTGCTTTGATTTTTGTTGTTGGTTTAGGTTGGGCTTTTTGTATGTTTGCCAAATGGGGCAATTACTCAGTGAGCAAGAGAGTCCCTGAAGAAATGTGTATTTTCCTCCTTTTGACGGTTAAGCAAGCCTTTCTTTCTCTAAGTATGCTTGGCTTCGTCTTGATTTTTGTCTTGGTGAACAAATCAAGCTGATGAAACTTGCTTTATGGAGCAACCTGTTGGAGAAGGGTGTTTCACCAAGAAAACTTGGTGAAGTTTTCTGCAGTTAAACCAAATATCAGAGGAAAATCAAAAAAGAAGGAATATGTGGGGTGATACTCTGTTTTGCATGATGTCTGGCAGAGTGCCTTTTGGGGATTCTGCTGCCTCTACAGACTTCATCCTGAGGGGTGCAGAAGCCAACAGGAGCTGGGAAAGCTCAGCCTGTTCTAGCGGGTGCCTGTCACCTTGCAGTATCAGCACCTTCTGCTTGTAGAATGTGAACATGAACAGCAAGGTACATCTGGTATTTCCACTGTGACCTCTGTTTAATTCCCTATTGAAAAACAGCTAATATGCATCTTGACATGAAATAAAGCTAGAAAGAACAGCCAGGCTCTTAATGGGCTTTGTCTGTTATACTGTGCATGCACTGTGTCATAAGAGATCCTTTTGCACAATGCAGGCCATCTTTCTTAACCAGTTGCACAAGAAAAGCCACAATATTTGGAAAGTAAAGTATGAATCTAAATTTTTACGGCACACAACCAGAGGAACTGAAATTTGCAAACAGCAAGCAAGAATTAAATTGCAGTGGCAGCAGTTACCATGTCCAGGTGGTGCATGGAGGCAAGGCTGCATGACATCAGTTCTCTTTTAATGTGGCTCTGGGTGAGCTGCTGGGGCAGCATGGTATCACAAACCAGCTCAATCCAGTGGAAAGAAACTTTTCAGACTATATCGCTTAGAGAAGAAGAAAATTTTATTGTGAAGTGCATTAAGAATAAAGATGCTGGTTCATGCAACACTTTTTTTGGCTGGATCTTCTCAAAATAGAGCACCAGTATTTAGCAGATGGAGAAACTGAGGTACAGAAAGGCAAATGAGTTGCACAAAGGGCACCAATGAAGTAACAGAGCCTTGTCTCCATTTCTTACCTTCTTTAGGAGAATAAGCTGAGCAAAAGATGTCACATAAACGATATGAGGTTTTTTTGTGAAAAAGTGCAACAAGAATGTTCATTCTTCAATTCAGTCTTCTGACATCTAGCTGACACATCCTTGGCAGTTAGCACTCGGTGAATTGGTGGTCTTAGCTGAATTCCAGGAGGACTGTTAGGCATAACCAGAGGCAGTCTCTGTGCACAAACAAAGAATCCATGGGATTGGAGGCATTAACAATTTTCCCTTCTGGGAATACCTCTGCTGGATGCAGGAGACTATGCTGGGAGAATCTTCCTGCCCAAGTGTTCCTGTGTGAACATAAAGTGTAGAATGTAAGTCTTGGCCCTTCAGGAACTGCCAGTCAGCATTTTCCCAATACTCTCAGGGAGTAGTAAAAATGTAAACTATGAAAAGCTGAGTTAGGTCTCAGAATTACTCAGTGGCAGTTGTCTGAACAGTTGTGCTCATGGTAAAATCTCGGCAAGTCCAAGTGTAAACACTTGGACATCTGGTTTCATGCTTGCCTAGTCTGTTTCTGTGCTGGCTGCTGAAACAAATGCTTCTCAACACTATGCAGAAGTACTTTTTAAAGCAGTAAGTGCAAGCTGAGTTCTGCAATCAAGAACACATTGAGCACAAATGGTGTAAAAGACAGAAACGAAGTGAAAACGTCGGTAGTTTGAATGTACTGCTGTACAGGGATTTGAATGCTCCTGCATTCACTAGAAAAAACCAGTCTGGTCAAGCAAGGTAAAACTGTCTAGTGCCAAGCTGAATCCAAGGTGAAATTTTGAAAAAGTTGTTGCAAAAATCAATATCTAGAACATTTCACTTATGTGCCTTCTCTGCACTTCTTTTTCTTGGTGAGGAGCTGGAACTTCAGAGATTCCACAGAAAGGAAGTTTCTTCCTCTGTAATTTTCTGTCTCCAAGGTTCAAGACTTGAAGTTTGAAGGCGAATTAAAGTATTTTAATCCTGAAATTCACCATGGAAACTTGTCCTCTGGGACAAGAGCATTTATTTTTGGTACATTTCGTACCCCTCTGCACAATTCTGATCTTCTAAGGCTTCATGTCCTTCCTTTCATTCATTTTAAAGATGCCTCTTCAGTCCATACTTGTTGGGTGTTGTCCTTAAAAATTCTCCTTATTTTCATATAAAAAAGATTTTTGTTCACCAGTTCTGACTCTGAGAGGCCATGACTACTTTATTCAAACTAACAAAGTACCAAAATAAAAAAGTAGCCTGATACATCTCTCCAAATCATGAGACTATTGACCCATTCGCGTAAGAGATTGGTGAGATTTTGAGCAAGGGTGGTGTGTGGAGAGGTGGAGTAATGCCCTTATAGGAGCACTACTTACCTTTTCTCATATGCCAGCTGGTGTGATTTGTCTAGAAAACCAAGACCAGCTGAGACATCTGGTCTGGTGGCTACTGTAGCATGAGGTGGGGTTGGACTGCTTTCCTCAGTTCTGCATCCCTGCACCACTACAGCATCCTGTTGCGTCTTGTGTCCCACATCACAAATTCTCTGCTGTCCCCACAATCTATTTCTGTTCTGCTTCACTCCAGCAGTTCATGAGGTGGGGTGCAAGTACCTTTGTACAAGGGAAAAGAAAAAGGAGAACATGGTGTTTTCAGCTTCCTGCTGAAGCAGGGCACTGCCACTGTTGCATGGCCCAAAGGAGATTGACAGGTGAACGTCCACCAGGACTGGTTGATGCAGAACACAATACAACATTAATATTGTGCGTAATTTGAGATCATAATTTCAGTATTGGCCACTGCAAACAATTGGAAATGCTGGTGTACGTGATATGCCATTATCCTGAATCCATATTTCACTTAGTCATCTTAGAGTGCAGTAGACCAAACCAGAAGATATTCCCACCAATTTCACTCTTACTCACTGCTTAGAGCTTTGATTTATGTTTGCAAGCATGTTAAAGTGAGGTGACCATGCCAGTTATTGCCATGCCTGTTTGCCTGGCCCCACTGCTTGGAGGTGAAGTCCCATAGTGAAAATGGGTGTCTGGGTTTGTCTCCTCAGCTGCTACAGCTTTCTGTATAAATGCAGATTAAAGGCTACAGCAGTTTGTTTAAATGCTTAAATGTTGAGTTATAGAGGGCAGTGCTTAAGCAACAGATGCAGACTTGTCAGAAACAGAGGTCTAACCTTAAGGAGAGGAAGGAACAGAATAGAGGACAAAAATTGCTTCAGTCTTTTTAAAATCAGTTTGCAAATGAGAGTCATAGTCCTTAGCCCAAATGCACATTAATTAACAGTTTGTAGTTGACTGGGAGATGGCAGCTGGAGTGGCTGAGGATTAGGCACTTACCTTGATTTTTAGAAACAAGAAATGTTAAATACAGAATGATATTTGAGTGGCAGTTTCAAAGGAGGAAGAGAAACGTGCTTAGTCTGCATCTGTTTGCTAGGCTTATGTTAGTTTGTTGTATTTACTGTGTAAGCAAGTTTCAGCTGAGCTGGTGGAATTGGTCAGAAGGGTTGAGACTTTGGAATTAAGTGAAAGCAATTTTCATATGTGTTTGGGGTGGGTTTGTTTTGTTTTGGTGTATGGGGAGTAGTTTGGGCTTGAGTGTACTTTTTTGTTTAATGATACACCAGCTGTGGCACCAGTGACAGAAATCTCACAATGTTTTTCATTGCAAAGCTTCTCATTTAGAGGTATATTACCTGTCCACTGTAATGTGCATTTAAGTGGAATTTGTCTAAGTTAATAATTTCTGTCTTCACTCATCATTATACAAATCTTTTCTTAAAGAGAAGGTCTTTCTTTCCCAGCAGTCTAAACATCAGGCAGTGACAGGAGCTAGATAGAAATCTCCCTGTCTGTTGTGTGTCTAGGTACTATGATATTCAGTTGTCAAACTTGTCTGTTTTTCTGGGGCAACTCTCCTGCCTTTAGAAGCTTTTGGGTAGGACACACAATCCCAGACACTCAGCATGATATCCTGCACGTACTTCATGCGAGGCTCTGTGATGCTGTCAGATTTCTGGGATGCCTCTCCAAAAGGGTGATCTGCTTTGGAGTACCTGGAAGAAAAAGGTTTGGTGCTTCATGATATGTAGATCTCCTTAAGAGCACTTCTGAAAAGGGCACTCGGTTCTTGGTGAGGCAATCCTTCTATCACACCTTGTCCTTGTTGCTGCAGTTATTATGTTGGCAGAAGTGAGGGAGAAGGAAGAGAAAAGATGTATATCTATTTCAGATTGGTTTCAAGTCTGAAGTTCAGACATGGTGAAATGCTTTAGGAAGTTCTCTCTCCGCATCTTTCTTTATTGAGCTCTGAGATGTGTGTGAGGTGTGCGTATTGCACATACCAATATTTCATACCCATTGAAGAAGTTCTTGTTTTCAGGAAAAACATATTTCAGGAGAGAGGTGGAGAGGAACCACGAAATGCCATTTCTCCACCTTCTGTCTCTTCTTGAAGACGATATGGGTATGGGCAGAGGAATGTTAGTATGAGAAAAAAGATACCAGTGTTTCTGCTATAAAATCAACTGGGAAAGTTTCCATGGGTCCAGAACTTGACGAAAGTAATTGTACAAAGGTCTCCTAATTAAGGATTAAGGGAGAAAACTGAAAAGTTGTTAATTTAATCTTCAGGTCTATGCAGAAAGTTTTTTTTGTTATTTTTGGTATTATTTGCACAAAACCACTTTTTTGAGGATTCATCTGCCCTTACTCTTCATTTGCCAGGTTTAATTGGAGCTGCCTTTATAGCAATTTTAGTATAAAATAACTGTTTTCAAGGGGATTCTAGTACTTATTTTAACTTTTAAGGTGATAAACAGAAGGTTATGAATTGCTGAGAAATAAAGTATGTTTTCCCTACATGTAAAAGTTATCAGTCATTTGGCTTATGATGGGATTATAATATACCCAAAGACATAAAGAAGATGGCAAGGAACAGATTAGAAAAATAATGTCTTATGTATTTCAGATTCAGTTGATTTTATAGTCTGTGTGTATATGTAAAAACTTAACTTTGCAGGCAGTATTACAAATGCAGAAGTGCTAATACTTCTACAACATCTCTGAAATTTGATTTCTGTGCATTAATGGAGGAATACACAACAGCAGAGGAATGAGATTCTGTTAGGTTTGTGCCTGCGCAACAAGAGTTGTGTGCAAGTCACCACCTGCACAGGGCCTGGGGGCTGCATGCTCTGGGCAGGAGGGTCTGCACTCTGCTTATGCCCAGGAAGAGAAGCAATGAGGCCTGGCTAGAATACTTGCACAGTCCTACCTAAAAATCTTGTTTGGCAATAAATTGCTGCTAGTTTGGAGCAGGTTCCTGCTTTCTATGTGTTTCAGTTTTTAGTTTCTAAACCTTATGCCAGAATAGTACCTCCCACACCACTCACACACAAACACACACAGACACACACAATCTATATATATGTACATGTATATATATTTTGCCTGTTTATTAATGGTAGGTACCTTCTAAGTTATAGCAGAATTACGGGGTTCTTGGGGTTTTTTTTTTTTGTAGTGAATTCTTGTCTATTGCCAATTTGAGTAGAGTCTCAATGAGTTTACATAGCAATGATAACTCCAAACGCATAAGCTATTGATGTGTGGTACAGCTACTAAAGCATGCATGAGCTGGAAGTCTTGGCAGAATCTGAAGTGTTATGTAGGGTATTCTTGCGTATAAAGAGTGTGATGCTAAATATTAGATGAAGCTGCTCCTCCTTAACAGCTCTTTCCAGGTCTTGAATTCTACAGTTGGAATGGCTGTTTCTTCAGCAAAACATGAAAATGAACCAAGAAAAACTTCCTATTTTTTTCATACCATGCAAATCTTTCATTAAATAAAATGCCAGGGAAGTAGAGATTTGCTTCAGTGTTGGGAACACAGTAGAAACTTCAGTCCCTGCTGCTTTGAACTCTAAGAGGAAAAAATGTGATCTATAAATGAGTGGAGGAATTTGAGACCACCCGTTCTTCAGAGACAAATAATTCAAACATAATACGATGATTGTTCCAAGGGCCAGGTATGAGGGAACAACAAGAAAGCATTTCTCTTGATTTCTGGATGATAGCTTTCTGTGTTGGAGAATGGTTGTGCTCACAGCAGAGCCAAGAGTAGGCACAGTAAGGTATAGGCAAGCCCCTGGAAGTGAATTAAAAGAGAGGATTTTTTGCAAAGAGAAGAAAAAGGCTAAAAAATCCAATGAGTAGACTTCAGGAACCGAGGTCTACTATTCCCTTCAAAAGCAAGTGAAAAGCCATTTGTCTGACCTGCTAGTTCATATCCTGTCCTGTCTGTACCCTGAGTGTTTGTATCCAAAAGCAGGGAGCCAATCCATGTTTCCCTGTCTGAATTTGCCACCAAGGATGTCCTGCGTGGACGCTGGGCCAGCATAGCTGTGTGCTGCTATGTGCTATGCCGGTCGGCATGGGCAGCCCTGCCTGTGCTCCTTCAGAAATGCACGTGGGGATCACAGCCTACCAAAAGCTTTTAGGCAGCTTCCCTGACTGATTATTTCCTGTTACCTGATTTTATGTGTTCATAACCCTTATCCTTTTGGTCTCACTGAAATTTGTGAGGGCTCTTTAATATAGCTGAGTGAAAAGTTTAGAAGTTTAGTTTGAGGTGTTTCTATGGTACCTCGAACTGAGTAGGCTGACACGATGCTGAGGCAGAGGAATAGCTCACATAAACTGGCTGAGAGCAGGGACAGTAGCTTCCAGCAGCAGAGGGATAACCAAGAAAAGAGGTGTTTAAGTCCTAAATCATTCCAGTTCTTAGTGAAGTAAATGTGACTTACTTTTTTAAGTCAATCCAAACAATTTACCTTGACTTCTCCAAAAGCCAAGCATATTTAAAAACAGAACAAATCCCTAAAGACACATAAAAAGTGTGGGTTTTGGTTTGGGGTTTTTTTTTTTTTTTTTTAAAGAAAAAAGTGAAACAGAAGTAATCTTGGGACTATGCATTTCACTAAAGTAAAATGTGAAATCCAGTTTTATGAGGCTGTTATCAGAGGTAGGAAAGATACTGTGGGGGACATCCTGTGGTACTGGGGGGTGTTTGACATTTGGGTGAGGTTAATAATGTAAAATTACTGCCTAAGTAATCTTTTTTTTTACCAGGTAATTTGTTTTATTTCTGGTTCTAACTATGTCCTGAAAATATAGTGACTTGAAGATTCTGTGGCAATCCAGAAGATGACAATATAAATTTGTGATGTGACTGTGAGAATACTAATATCCTCTGTCATTTGAAGCAAAATGACCTAACTTGTTTAAGAATTTTCTCCTTCTAATTGGGACAGTGTGTAATTCCCCCACATTTCTGGCTAGTCACTTGGGTCAAAAGAATAAGTGTGCTTTGTCTGCCTGGATTCTCGAAGATCTAAATCACTGGGCCATTTTCAGTTGTACATTGAAATTCTCTTTCTGGGTTCTCCTGGGGAAACCAGACAATGTCAGCTTTCCCTCCATGCCTGGCTCTGCTGTCTATGTACACAGGAGCACCATAGTAGAAAGGAAGTTTGCTGTGCAGTCAAATGAATTTTACCCTTGTTCATAAGTTACAATTTAGCTCCACAACTTTGCTGGCTTCACCTTTTTCTAAATTCTTGACATTCAGCTGCCTCATTTCCACTCGTCTTTGTCCTGGATAGTTTTCTTTTGCTAAGAAGTAGCTTCCTCACTCCACTTCCTTAGTAGTTCAGCTACATCTTTCACTCCTGCAGACAGTATTTCCCCCTAGCACTCTTGCCTCACAGCCTGGTATTCCCACACTTTATAAATATGCTTGCAGTGGTGCCACAAGCTGTCCCTTCCTATTTATGGATAGAATTGCAAATTTGATCCAGATGGTGCTGTTTTTTAAAGTCTGCTTCTAAAATCTGTTTGCAAGATATGATCTGCCTGAGCATATGCCTGATCATCTGTTTTTGGGAGATCTCATTTCAGGATTCCTGGGTTATTTTTGCTATATCAAAGTTGTGCTTCATTAAATGCCATGAGTCAGTGGAACGGGATCCTTTTGTTTGCCACAGAAACACAAGTAGTGTCTAAAATCTGCTTAAGACTTACATGCTATTTTGTCAGAATATGTTTCCGGAAGACTTAGTGCTCTTTGAGCTTAATGAGAAAAAAATAATATTTTATGATCTGTAGTAAATGACAATTAATGATCCGAGTAGTAGAAATTACTGGCTTTATATCAAGAGACATTTGACAGTAGTTCTAGTTATTCTAGGGTTTGAGTTTCTCAGTGTCAGTGCATTTGATGATGCTTGTGCTGCCTGGCTGGGTCCAAGCTACCCACCTGCAGCTTACACACAGTCCTTGGTTTCTCTTGGGGACTTAGTCTCATGTAATTTGTATTGCCTCTTTTTCTTTTCTCCCATTTTTATCTCTTTATGATAAGAGATACATTCCTATGTTCTTAAAACTGACAAACAAAAATTCTTTGTCATTTAGGGTGCCTTAGCATTTTTTCTTAAGCATGTAAATTGTCACTAAATGCCATAAGGAGGGCCCTGACAGCTTCAATTTTATGAAGTTGTATCTCTGAATAAAGAGCTCCACAGTTGTACAGTAGAGGTGTGTGATGGATTATGGTGAAGTCAGTGCATCAGTCAAATTGAGACCAGCTTGTGGAATCAGTGTATGAGCAGTGAAAGTCTCAGAATTCAAAAGGCAAGGAATTAAAATACCTCTGTCCCAACCCCCACTCCCACAGACACCCTTCTGATTTTAAAGGCAGCTAAACTCTCATGGTTGATAGGCTTCTGCTTGGTATTCTTTGCCATGTGGTTCATTTGTTGGTCCATAATCAACAATTTTAACACACTCAGCTTTTTGTTCTTCTAGGTAGAAATCATGCTGGCAGATTAGCAAGGAGTAGCATGGGTGGCATTGTCATCTTCTGTGGAATGCCCAAAATATGCCTGTCCAAAGGACATAGCTCTGGTTTGTCCATACATTTAAGTCCATTAGTAGCTGGCTTTGAGGAGACTGAGTAACTAGTGACTGTGGGTGGAAAAATATAATGCAAATGGCTTTTGTCCTGAACTTTCAAATCACCGTGGTTGCCCTGTTGATTAAATCAGCAGAGTGCTGAGGTGGTTACTTAGGATGTGGACTTGTCCGTCTTATCTTGTGCATTGTTCTGATGATCGAACTTTGACAAGGTTTGTTTTAAATCACATAGATTCCTGAAATCAGGGAGTGGGTTTTAATTCCATTCGTCATTGCCTCAAACAGCCATATTCAAAATGTAAACCACAATGTTGTTTCACAGCAGAACACTCACTGTTGCACTAACCCTTGCTGAGAAGGCCTCCTCCCTTCTGCACTGCTTTTTCACTAATTAGAATAAAATGGAACAAAAAGATAGTTTTAATAATTTTTTGTTCTTATTAGCAGGGAAGTCATAGCTAGTTTCTGTGCTTCTCTTTCCCACTAGTTTTCAGCTTTGTTTGAAATCATAGTATTGTAGGTATCTAGGGAGTGTGGAAAGAGGCAAGAATGCAGAAAGGGGTGAAATTTTGCTTATCATGTGGCCCAATTAAATAATTAACTCTGTGGGTTTGTGTCTCAGGTTTCATGGGGCAGTAGTGGTTTTACTGTAGCTCTTGGTTTTAGCACCAGATTTCCCCCTTTTTGACATATGGTAATTGTCAAAAAACAGGCCAGCATGGACTGTAGGTCCTTTCAAGCTGACACCTGTTGCCATCTTTATTTCCTTTCTTTTTTTTTTTTTTTTTTTTTTGCACACTACAGTATTAATAAACTACTTTTGCCCAGTGAATGAGAATAGGTGACATCAGTGCAGTCAGAATTCATGTTGTAATGGGGAACTCAAGTGCATTGTTTTTCTGTGTTGCTGCTTCCTCCCAGTTAACTGATGCAGAAGTTACAGCTTCAGTGTACAGATTTTCCCTTGAAACTTGCTATACAAGACAGAGGAACTGCTACCTTTGCAGAGGTTTTGTTGTCAGAGAGCTGTGTTATCACACGAGCTGTGTTCTGTCCTAGTTCCTGCAGACTAGGAACGGCTGCAGAAGCCTGGGAGCCTTTTTAAGGACAGGTGCCAGTGTTTGAGAGCTTTGCCTTCCCTTTCCTGCACACATCAACATCTCTGAGATCTATCAGTTTGATTTAGAGGGAGACACAGAAAAAAATACAGTATGGGAAAGGGAACAGGAAAGAGAAAAATTGCCTGGTTGGAGGGGGAAGGGGAGAAGTGGCCAAGGAAAGGGAAATGAAGACAGACAGAAAGACAGAGAAAGAACTGTTTCCCCATTTATGAGGAAAGGGAGCCTTCAAATCAGGATGACTGAATTCAGCTGTTCAGGCCACTTTATACCCATGAACTTGTAATTAAATGCGGAAGTGGCAAACAAAAGACGAGCTAAAAGAAGATATTGTTAAATAGTCAGCATTGGAGGATGTAGAGGGAAACTCAGAAAATGGACAGAGCCCAAGTCATGAATAAGCACTCAGTTTCCTGGGATTCTGCTGTGGGTGGGAGGAGTGCTGGAGGTGCTGGAGGCCTCTGTCATTCAGAAGCACTGCGGTGGCAGAGACCCTTTGTGCTTCTCCCCGGCTGCTGCCACAAAGAGAGGTTTTATTCAATTTCATGGTGCTGAGTCGCCTCTTTCTACTAAGCAAGGGGTTTATTCCCCAGGCCAAGCTCTCAGAGAGGCTCTGTGAACCTTGATTGTTGTTTGGCTTGGAAGTATATTGTCTGCTGCTTGAATTTTTTTTGATCTTTTGCCTAGATAACCTCAACTGGTTCCTGTTTTGCTTTGGAAAATTACACATGCCTGATCAGTTTTTCCTGGATTATTTCACAGTATGGAGACATCCAAAAGGAGTCAGGACTGTTACCTCATGGGGTGGCCAGATGGTTCTGGAGTGGTTTGGTTTTTTGGTTTTGTTGGGGTTTTTTTTGGTTTTTTTTTTTTTTTTTTGGAAGGGGGATGTAAGACAGAGTGAAAGCTTGCCTGCTCTCCTAATGGCAATTCACACACGTTTCTGGCAACCTGTGCCGGTGGGAGGTAATCCCCACTTATTCCTGTGAGTCCATGTGTTTCTTGTTTCTGGTCAGAAGGTAAAATAGTATAATCAAAACATTGTCTAGAGCTTTGAAAGCATTTTGGGATTCTTTTGTCTGGAAGATGGTGGGTGGGGGTGTGAGGTTCTTGGGAACCAGGAGCAAAGAGTGTTTTGACAGTTTAGGATAAAGCTGTCACATTTATTCCCTTGCCATATATCTTATGAGTAATGGAGTGGAAATAGATTTTCTTAATGTTTATGAAGACCTTAGTGGAACATAAAGGATGCTATGTTGAATTTGATAATATAAGATCTACAAAAATTAATACCTTTGAGAACTGAATGGGTGTTCTTGTGCCATAATCTGCCAAACTCACTGAAGTAGAGGAGTCAACAGAACTTCAATAAGGAGTCAACAGAAAAGGAACACATTCTTTAGGATCAAGCCTCATCTCATGAGTCTGTGGCAAGCATCTGAAATGCTCATGTATTAACGATGATTCTGTAAACTAGTTTTTTTGGGGTTTTTATTACTCTGAGGACTGAAGCAATGTTCAGATTGTAGCACATGATTTAAACTGAAGCATGTATATTATTAGTAGGGACTACAGTGTGTCTTAGTCCATAGAGAGTGAAAGTAGGTCATTCTGAGTCCTTTGTAGCATTTCAGCATATGAAATCAAACTGATGGAAGCCCTTGAATGGGGTGGTTATTTTGATAGCCTCTCTGACTGATAATGTCGTAATATTCTGCTAGTTCCTTTTATCTTCTTTCCAAGGTTGTATCTTGTTTGATGGTTTGGAGGTTATTTTATTTCTTTCACATGTACAGGGTTGGATTTGAGATGCTGACCCATGTTGGTGCTGCTGTGGAAGCGACAACAAACAGATTTTTCTGTTAGCATTTGGCAGAGCAGAGATACAGAACGCTGATGCAAAGCTTGTAGTTCCTTTTGTTGCCACAGTGCTGTGTGGATTAGGCATTGTTGTAAAGGAGACATTTGGCTGCCTCATGCCAGTTGTCTGCAAATTGTCTCTACAATGCAAATGTAGTTGTTGCATTTATGACTTCTTACAGTCAAGTATGCTGGCACCAGATACCAGGGATGCTGCACTACCCACTGTCAGACAGATTTGTACAGGCATCTGGTGGGACCAGCTTTGTGTGGATTTGAGATTCTGTGCCTAGCACACCTTGATATCCACATAATACACTCCTTCACATTGCAAGGTATGCCCAGACATGACTGGGAAACCCATTGAAAATTTCACCTTTTGCTGATATCAATATAAGCAACTGCTTTGATCACAAACTATGACATGAATGAAAGTCCGGGAGTGACATGGAACCTTAAGTATGTTATCACGTTTTCTTGGATTGGAGGAACCCCCTAAAAGTTTTATGTAACTTTCCAAGTTTGCAGAAGAACTGGATTAGCAGTCATGGAACAGGGTATGTCTTAAATACATGCTATCAATATATGCCTGCTGCTTGTAGTCAACATTGTCAGGCTTGGATGGAGTGTGAAGTAAAGCATCTCCCCAAACTGAGACTGCTTATGTCTCCCAAAGTCTTGTTTGTGGTCAGGGAAGGCTTTGCTGTGGGTTTTACTCGCAGTAGTTCATCTTTCCCATCATTTCCAGTTTTCAGTACTTCTGGCTGATTTGGTAATTTGACCTTTGTGCAAAGATTCCTGTCTAAGGGAAGGAGTGCCTGTTTATAATTTTTATTTCTTTCCTCTCTGTTTTCTAGCATATGGAAAAACTGTGAACTAAGCAATGTTGATTAAATTTATTCTGCATTGTCATCTACACAATTTAATCAAAACCTCTGGGGCTGCATTTTGCTTTGCTGGCATGAACGTTCTGTCTCATGAGGCCTTTCAGGCTGCTGCATGAGTGGTCTTTACTGCCTAACCCAAATTTCTGGAAGGACCATTTCCTTGTGGCAGGCATGTGTTTGCCTGTTTCTGAAAACACTCAGCTTCCAGTGGCATTTCTAGACCTGTCTGTGACCAGCTGACCAGCACATAACCCCTGATTCCTTACTTGAGCAGAGATGGGTGGAAATGGACAGCAGACTCATGGGAGAACGGGATGAAGAATGGGAGAAAGAGAAGACTTTAGGTTCAAGTGGGAATTGAAGTCAGGTGGAGGAAATAAACCTTTTTGTTCTTAGCAAGATTGATTGTATATTAGCAGCTGAAATTGACATCTGTCAAAGATCTCTGGTGTTGCAGTCCTGCTCTCACAGCTAGAATGATGCACTGTAAAGGAATTACACATTAGAAAAACTCTGTCTGTCCCTAGCTTCAGATGAACTCTTGCCTCAGTGTGAACAGATGCCCCTTCCCACTCTTATTCAGGTTTCTCTGTAATTTCAAAAGAAGGAGACAAAAATTATTTTCTTGGTTTAGATAATATTTCTTCTTTTCTCTATAATAAGAACTCAATGTAAAGAAGTACTATCACAGTAACAACTTACACTGTGTGTTAGCAGGACTCTTGAGTAATGTAATACAGATTACAAACAGATGCAGCAGCTACAGTGCCCTTAGGAGCAGGACCAGCATTTTAAAAATACATGTGTACATGGGGAAGTAAGAAAAGAGGGCAAGGAAAACTGAGTAATATCAGCCAACATCTTGGTAGGGGTTGGGACAAACTCTGAGTTGAGTTGTGTCAAGGGATGTAATGGAAAGAGATTGTCCTCTGCTGCAAATTGGTTGACCTATTCCTTGGATTCAGTGAAGACAGGTGATGCTGGTCCATGATTTTCAGGAAGGCTGAAGGCTGAAGCACAAGCTTAGTACACAAGGAGAGATCTAGCATTGCAAGTCAGTATGGCTGAGAATGAGGGGCGGTGTTACAGAGGAAATGCTATCTGTCTGTGGAACACTGAGTAAAGGACACAGCTGCCTCCTAACTCAGTGTATCTGGGGGGGAAGGAGTTACATGATGGGCTTTGTGTCTAGCTCATGTGCAGTTGAGTGGAGCTCAGTAATGCAGCTTGTCGTGCATGTTATGGCTGCTGTGCTCTATGTATTTCATGGCTGCTGTGACTCCTGCAATTTTTCTTGAAGGTGTCATCCTTTTGCAGATCTACACCTGACCAGCCTTACTGATGTGAGGTGGTGAGGTGTGGGAGAAAACTATTCAAATTGAAACACCTTAAACTGGTTCCATCTAGAAAGGAAACCCCCTTTAGTGATTCCTCTGACTAGCAGTTCTTTTAATATTGGTACAAGTTCGGGCTGTTGTGAGATAGGTACATACACCTTTCCCTCTGCCTGAAGAATGTGGAGCTGCTGTGGATTGACTGGGCAGTCTTGACAGCTCAAGTGTAAATGTCGTGAATCTTATGTTCCCCTTTTGATGGATTTAATTTTCTGAAGTGTAAATCCCTCTTTTCTATTAACACTTGAATGCTATTTAAAAAAAAAGGCAAATATTTCATTAAGTTTGTCACCAGAGTTTTCTCTAAGGATGAAATAACCAAGGTTAGTAGAGTGGGTTGTAAAAGTCAGGAAAAATTAATTATTTACTTTATGATATCTGGTGTAGGTTTTGGAGCTGCCTGGGTTTTAGTTGGGAAACCTGTGAGCAGAAGGTGATTTGGGAATCTTGTTTCAGTCCTAAGTGAACTGTCAGGTGTTCTTTGTTCTTGTGGCACATGCATTTTTTAACAGTCTGAGTCTTCCTTGACTGAGTGTGTGTTGTTCTGATTCCCTCCGAGTGCTTGTGGAAGCTGGGGCACCACAATGGGCTCCCTGAGCTGCCATTGGCTGGGGCTCCCTTGGCAGTCACTGTTCTCATCTGTTGTTGTACATTATTCAGAAGCAGTCGAGTGGAGACAATTTTATAGAAGTTCACAGGAAGAAAACGAGGGCAGCTCTCCAGGAGATGGTTCTGCCTGGTAGTACATTCTCCCTGATGAGACCACTGCAGAGTGGCGCTACGTGGAGATTGCCTTTCCTTCTCACGAGTTACTTGTTATGGACACCAATCAAAGAGAGCTCAGGAATAATGCAGAGGTGTTTTTAAATCCTCCTGTATTCCTTGCTTCTTAAAGACCTTTTGTAGTTGTTCAGTGCAGCATTTACAAGGTTTAAACCTCTGTCTGCAAAGATAATGATAAATAATAAAAATACTTAGCAAGACCCCAGAGTTTGGAGGTGAAACACTGCTGCTCACAGGATTTATCTATCTAAAGTCAGAAGTAGTAGCTGTGATTGCAGGCTGCGATCACCAGGATGTTTTGGCACTGATTGTTGGGGCAGCTGTAGGAAATTCGAAGGTGATGTGTACATTATATCCTGGTCTAAAGACATCCTAGATGGATTGTGTCTCTTTATGTGGTTTTATTTCAGTATTTTTTAATGTATTGTCTTCACTAATATGTATGTAATACATGAGGTACCACAGTCTCAACAGCAACTGTTTTAGTAGGGAAAAAAGATCATTTTGTCTTAGTAGTCTTCCTGAAGAAGCTTTGTCAGCTATTCAATTAAATATTATTTCATCCTTAGTTCTTTCTATGAATGGAATATGGCATCTGAGCTCAGTCAGGGATCAGAAGTTCTTATCTAACAGCCATGAATACTGAGGGAACAGTTTTTTAAATAGACTGGCTCTGACCTTTCACTGACATTGTCAGGTGTGCTGCTTTCTCTTGTAGTCACTTGGGCTTCCTATCCACAGCCACCTTCTGCATGCAAGACAGTGTGGCTGCTAAATATTTTCTGTAGTGAAAACATTGGCCTGTGCAAATAGACCTAACCTGGATCGTTGTCATTTTATTATGTATCCCCTATATTTTGAAGTTTTACTGTTTGCAGTTGAATTAATTCCACTGAATGTTATTTTACTGGGTCAAATGAAGTCTAACAAACTGGATGCTGCCCACACTAATTTTGGAGCTTTCTTACACCTCCCTAATTCCTTTTTTGTGTGTTCATGTATCTTATTAGAATAATTTCTGTGTCAATCATGTTTCTGGGGGCAGAATCAGAAAAGGTGTTTCAAATTCTAAATTGTGTTGTGGCCCACAGACTGCTTTTGTGGGTAGCTTTGATTTCCTGGGTGTTGCTGTTCAGCACTTGTTTTGATTGCTGCGTGTTTTTGTTAGAGATTACTAAAACATGTTCTTTGCAGCCTGGTAGCCAGGAGAGAGACAGACAAAGGCAGGCCCTTCTCATCTGTGATCTTTAGCAAAGAGCTGTGAGTTAATGGAAAAGGGATCTGGCAACAAAATAAGAGCCTGGACTCAATGTGTTCTGCAGTTCTTGAAGAGAATTACTTTGTAGTGTGGATCACTCTTCTGCGCAGAAAAAATATTTTTTCACCTATTGGGGCTTCATCACTTCTGGATAAAAGCTAATTTTTGTGCTGTTTTTCTGTATTCCTTTAATTGAATCAGATGGGGTTCTCCAGAAGACTGCAAATAATTCCTTTAGAAAGAGCTAGATGTGGCAGTTTTGAGGCAAAATTTGGCCCAAAAGTGTGTAACCAAATGGGCTGTGTTACAGTACTAACTTGGAGCATTTCCCTGTGCAGACTAGATGCGTGCTTGCCAATGGCTGGAACAACAGTGAAACTGCCCTGAGTTATTAGGAGGAAGCAGCAGTAGAGAAGGTGAACCAGTAAGGGTTGGGCTGGCAACACTCTGGCTTTTCCATACACAGCGTTAGTAATAGTGGAAGTGACAGAAAAGAAATAGGCTGAAGGAGATACACACAGAGCCGTGTGTTTTGCTCATGGCGTACCTATTTTTGCCTTTTCTTCTGAACTAGCCTTTCTTAGTGTTCAAGCCAAGACATGTGGTCATCCAGAAACACCAGGTTTTTGGTACACATGCAGTGTAGCCAGTATTTCCTAGGAAGTGATGCATTCTTGCGTGCTACTCCTTGGCTTTGGAAAGGAATTCCTATGCTTCCAGACACAGAAAAAAGATAGCCTACCTATCCATCAGGTTGAATATGTCTAACTTAGAGCATCAAAAAGTGCAAGGCTTTTGCAGGCAGTCCCCTCAGGTGCTGCCCCAGCTACTGGCCAGCTGGAGGCTTTGTTGTTGTTACAACAGATTGGAATTGTTTTCCTTTCCCTCCTGGTTTGTGTGACTATTAGTGCAGTAAATCTCAGTGCTCTCATCCTGAAGGGTTAAAAATTATTTCTCGAGAACTACTTTGTCTCTCTGGTTGGGGGAGTCTGTCTTTGTGATTGCCTACAGTAGTATCTCAATTCACATGAAAAACAGACCTGAAATCCAGGGCCCTGCACCTATCAGGTAAGCGTTATGATCCCCCACAGAGCTCTGTGTTTGAAATTATTCACAGGTTGGCCCAACTCTGCATGCAGGGAAGCAGCGACCTCTGAATTAGTGTCCAGCAGTCTGGATCTCTGTGTCACCTTGGCTGATAGATCCGAACAACGTCCTTGTAGATACTCATTGCTTCATTGGCATTGCAGATTTCCTGCTGAGGCTTCTCCATCACTTCACAGGGGGTGGAGTAGGTGGTGCTGTGTTGGGGGCAGTACTGCCCATCAGAGCTCCCAGCCTGGCCTCCTTTCGGGTTGCCCCACGGTGCCGCATGGCTGAGGCCACGGCTGGGTGTGGCTGGCGCAGCGCAGACCTGCTGGCATGTATTTAATGCCACATCATAGGCTGTGGTACAAATGGAAGAGCTGTGATGCTGGAGTATCCTGAGAAGCTAACCCTAAATTAGAGCTGTGGTTCTGAAGCTGTTCTCATGGGTGGGTAGAAGAGGGAAAGGAGTGATTTCTATACCATGCACTTCCCTGTTCAACCATCACAGCATTGGTTAATGTGTTGCACTGGAGGAAGTGGAGGGCAGAGTAAAGTAGCAGCAGCTTGAGGGAACAGGAAAAGAGGAAGATTGAGATGACGCTGATCTGTGGGCTGTAGGTCACAGGTACCTATAATCTCCTTCTTTCAGAGTGAAAGGAAGAGCACAGTGCTGACTTCTGGGGCCTATAACTGCCTGTATGGCTGAGACATCTTTGCAAGGAGTCAGACTCAAGCAGGGCTGTATCCTCTTGCAAGAGTCTGAACTTTATAGAGCCTAGATCAGTTCCTCCAATGTGCTATGGAAGAATCCTGGGTAGTTATACTGACTGAGTAGAAATTCTCTTCAAGGAAGTCAAGTGCAGAAGTTCAGAATGGTTTGCTTAGAGAGATTCAATCTTTTCTCTCTTGGGGAAAATCAAGGTTTTTATTCCATTATGCATTTTGGCAAAAGAGAAGCTGACATAGTGGCCATTTGCTTGTGTCTGTAGGTGCTATAGTAAATGCACACACAGTTGCACAGTAGGCCATACTTTTTTCCTGTGATCCCTGAAGATCCCATGGGCAGAATGGAGTGACATTCAGAAAATCAAGCCTAGTGATTTTCTGCATATTATGTGGAAATTGAAATACTCCCTGCCTTGTTTGATTCAGAGGAATGATTGTGGCTGCAGTGAAAAACATTGGGGGTGTCTTGCAGTAAGTGCATGTATGTTACTCATTTTTGGAGGCCTTGAGGCTCACTGTTCGCTGCTAATGCATTTAGAATTGTGATGCATGACAGGCTGAACATCTGGCTTGGTTTTTACAGGCATCACTACAGTGTCATCTTCTCCTGAAGTGTTACATTTCTCAGCATACTGTCATTCTAGCCAAGACCAGAAGTTAACCTCTATGGCATCATGAAGCTTCCTATGGCTGCTTTCTTAACACTGGAAAGCAAACACAACATTAATTGTGATACTATTAGGAATTGTACAGGACATAATAGGTACATAGTAACTCTCCCTCGCTGCCTTCGGTAGTAATGTTTTATATGTATCTTCAAATATGTTCCTTATCAGACACTGTTGTTGGTATCTCACTTGTTTTGCTTCCATGCAGTCTTGGTGAGGCTGATGGGCTTGACACTTTCTGAGACTGAGGCTTTGTGTTGCAGCAAGGAACTCTTTAATGTTTATGGACTACACTAACCTGTGCTTGAGAGGAAAATTACCTTTGTCTCCTCTTAGACCACCACCAAGAAGGCAGATGGGTGCCTACAGCAATGGTGATTTTGGAAGAATTAATTTGTGACCCACAGAACTTTTTTGACACAGTAACCAATTGTGAAAAGTGTTAGGGCATTACTAGGGAGACCTAAATTCAACTTCAACAATTTTTTATATAATCATATGAAAAATACTTTGGTGGATAGATTTTAAATTTTCTTTACCAGCTCCAAGCCCCTGTACCCTGTCCTTTCTTCCCAATACTGTAATTGATTAACAGCTGTAGAGCAGCAGGATATATCAACTTGTGTATTCTAGTCACATGTGTCTCGCCCCAGGTGAGAATTACAGCTTGATGCTGAGAGGGTAAGTAAACAATGAAGGAGTCCCTGTTCCAGAAGGAGTAGGGAGATCGAAGTAGAGTGTTGGACAAATGATGCTACAAAATATCTCTGAAGGTTTGCTGTACTTGGATAGTGCCAATGAGATCATCTGATGACTCTGGTACAAAGTCGCTTGTGTTGGCTACCAAAACATGACAGTCATTGACAAAAGATGACACTTTTCAGGTATGAGGTCCATCAGTTTTATGTGAAAATCTTAGAATTACTTTGGAATTAATTTTTTTATTCCTGACTAAATGGAGGGAAGTCTCATATTTTTAAAAGGATGAATTCAGGTTATGCAGTTCTGTTGATGATAGCAACTGTGTAAATGTTTTTCCTGAGGTGTGAGAAAAGGGGAGGACTTACCTGCAGAATTTACTGTGAGCAGCATCTCATTTGTACCATGAGACAATCACATGTGGAGTTCTCACTATTTATTTCTCAGCAATGTTTGGTCCAGTTATTTGGGTGGTGTATTCCAGTATCACCTTTTAAGAGACAGAAACATTTCTACTCCCAAGGCAGGACGAGCTGAAGGCAGCTGATATCTCATGCTGGTTTTCTCACTCCCAGCAAAAGTGTCCCTGGTGCAGCTGTTCAGGAGGCAGCGGATCATGTAACTCAGCTCAGTGAGAGCAAAGTCCTGCAAGGTGTTCCATATTAGAAAGGAAAACCACCCGGGATCTATCCAAGTCGCGCTACCTGAGCTTGAGTAATTTGGTGTCCATCAGGTAACACTGATGTCACTGAAAAAAATGTGTACTTGGGATGTTGGAAAATTAGATAGATTTCTGAAGCTGATTGGAGCAACGGAAAGTTTTCTGTTTTGGAAACTGCTGGCATAAACCCTTTTTCCTTTGTTAATATTTGTTTCTCTATTAGTACAGTTTTGAGTGTTAAAGAATAACATTTACAGGTCATCATTAAAACTGACTTTCAATTTTTTTGTTATCATGGAAACAAGGTTTACATCTTGAAAGTAGTCTTAATTTCTGAAGTGCATAATGAACACTTAGATATATTGAGCAATCTTATTGTCAAGTGAAGGCCCTTTCAGAGTAAAAAACTACGTAATGGAAAAGTTCGTACTAGTTTCACATTTATTAAAAATGTATCTTCTTGTGAAACATGTGGCCTGAAAATGTTTTTAATTATGAAAGCATTCTATGGCATTTACTGAGAGACAAGAGACTGTATGTGCTTTCATGCAGATCCTCTACAAAACATTGTGTCTTCCTCTCCTTGTTAACTTCATTATGCAATCCTCATCTCCTCCCCAGAGACTTCTCCATTGTCAAGGGCAGCTGCATTTGCTTATTACAAGAACCTTGGTCATTAGTCACATCAAAACAAAGCAAAGCTCTTAATCCCATATTATAACTATAAATCAATCCAAATTTCTTTTTAAGTGCAGTTACAATATATAGCTTTGGATGCATTTACCCTAAGGGCTGCTGCGTATATATATATTTAATTGGTTTTCCCCAAAAGTTGTCTTCTCTAGTAGGCAGAAGAATAAGTAGAATTTTGTGCCTGAGTCAGATGTTATTTGTTTTCAAGATGAATGGATAAACTGAGAATCCTACATCTGTGGAAGTCTGTTTCTCTCAGAGCTGTTCTCAGACCTATTCCAGTGCATTGCTGAGAGGCTGCCTGAGTATCTTACATGCAGAACTGTTTGCAATTCAGATCAATCCTCTCATATGATAGCTTCAGATATTTCAGAAAATCCTTTCATCCCAAATCAGGACTAATTGGTTAGCTCCAATTATGAGAGGAGTTGATTCTAACATGAAGGATTAACCAGCATTCCTTTTACTCATTGTGGAAATGGATTATGGGTCAAGGCTGTCCAGGAATTACAGCTCTTAAGGCTTTTGCAATGTGATTCGGTATCTGTTCAGTCCATAATGGTTTTTTTAAATCATAGTATTTATGTTTTGCAGAGTCAGTTACTTCTACAGATAACTGATGCACAGAACTAATGTGCTGTGTAGTAACTAGGGCAGAAGAGTGTGGGAAGCAAGCCCTGGGCAGGGTCCAGGACAGTGCCCTGCTGTGCTGAGGGGAAAGCCTGAAGCCTCTCACTGCTGCACAGTCACTCTTGGGTCGAAGGGGCTTTGCTTCTTGCCCACTGGAAGGAAGGAGCTGACAATGTCACCCGTCCTCCCCTGTTGGTACAATATCCTGACAGTACAATGAAATTTTTTGTGTACAGGCAAATCTAAAACCTCCAGGGAAGGACACCCCTCTCATCAGAACTGGATTCAACTTTCCAGGCTTGTTTCCAAGATTCAATTGCTGAGTGCTTTGGGAAGAACTTGGAGCTGACATTTTTCTGGGAGATATTAACGGAAAGGAGGGAGTGAGAGGTAGATGGTTTCCTTAGGAACACAAAGACCTTAATCATTCCTGTTCTGCATTCTTGTATTGTTTGCCTGTAACATTTTATCTTGATTTCAATATTCTTTTGCATTCACTGTGCTGCAATAAGTAAGAGATTTGTGAGCATTTGACTAATGCTCTGTCATCTGACCTACGTTACCATTAAAAATCCCTGGACTGTTTTGCATGTCTTGATTTGATTATCAGAATGGTTCTTAACACTTGATTTTTCTAGAGACAGCTGTGCTGATCAGTTGCTCATCTTATTTATAACAAAATTTAAATAGCATGCACACTTCTTCTTTTAAGTGTTCCAGCACTGGTAATTTTGCTTGCATTTGAAAGTCAGATTTCCTGTGGCTTCTTTTGTGGGTACTGAAGTTATAAGAGCATTTTTGTTGGTAAGACTTCCAAATTAGAGCAAAATACAAGCTGTCAAGGAAGGTCTGTTGTGTGCAGAAATACTGCTAGGAATATTGTTTGTGATGGGAGACTTAGCCTCAGTGACTGCTTCGTTGTACTTAGTGCAATGTGAAATTGATGCTTCTGGGTCAGTGACAGCTTATATTACCATGTGACATTTTGGTAACTGAGCCTATTTCTCTTTGTGAGGGAGGCTTTCAGCTTCTCATATTTCATCTTAGTGGGTGACACTGAAGAGAGCATCTTTAGTTAATAGGACAACTTGGGAGGCTCTTGGGTGTGCTGGAGTTGGCCTGATCATGCCACCATTGCTCTAGCTTGCAGAAGGGAGGGTTGCTGAACTATCAGGCACACTGATGAGACCTTGACTTTGGTACATTCAGGTTCTATATAAATGTCCAGAGCTGATCAGGCATGTCTGATTGTTCTGATTTTGTTAGTTAAATGCCCTAAGTCCTGAGAATGCTGGAGATTCATGAATGAGAGTTTAATGAACTTCATGAATCCTCAGACGTTAGAAATGGAACATTGTTTTTTCACCATCTGAGTATGTGATCCGTAATGAATAATAGAAGAGCCTTGGAGTGTCAGTTGTAAGGGTTGCTTACCCGAGAGCAAGGGTTGGAATCATTGTGTTGCTATGTAATGTCAGTGTCACACTCAATACCTGAGCAGTAAAATCACATATCCTATTGAAAATGCCCTTCCAGATTTCAACTCACAAATAGAACTTTAGTGGGGCCTTTTAAAATTGGAGCTTCTAGACAGCCAGCATCATTGCAATCAGCATAGGCAAATAGCTGTGAAACTGGGCCTTGAGCAGAAGCTTGACTCAAAGGAACTCTTGGCAATGTTATGCAAATGTCAGCCTGACAAAGCCTTATAGTTCTCGTTCTCATTGTGACTTGAAGCAGACATTGAAAGGATGGACAGAGCTGGCCTATGACTTCTTTTATTATTGTTGCATCGCCCTGCGTGAAAAAGTTTCGTCTTTGAATTGTTTCCTCCCAGCCTCAACGAAGGGATTTTAAACCAAAGTGCTACTCAGGTGCAAACCTTTTAGCAGTGGTTGTTTGCAGTTCAGCTTAGATCTATGGGGAGTTTCAAACTAACCTGATCTAAGATACTTCCATAGAAATCAGTGTCTGCATTGAGGTTTGCACCTGGTTAACTAAATCCCTTTAAATTAGCAAGATCAAAATACTGTCTTTTGCCCACATTTGAAAAATCGGATACCTCTTCATTCTCATGTAAAGTCTTGATACAAGTGATAAGCTTGGAGGAGTCCCAGGCCCTGGAGGTAGGTGAGGAAGGCTGGAGAAGGGAAGACTTAACCTTGGTTATAGAGGGTTGTGTTAGATCTCAGCCAGGCAGACTAAATGCCCATAAATCCATGAGCTCCGATGGCATGCACCCATGGGTGCTGAGGGAGCTGGCAGATGTTGTTGCTAAGCTGCTCTCCCATCATCGTCTCACCTCCATCGCTGGAATGGTGATGGAATGATCTAGATAATTCTAGAGATTATCGTCGGCACGTAAAAGTAAAGCAGGTCCTCAGGAGTAGTCGGCATGGATTTATGAAGGGGAAATTGTGCTTGACCAATCTGATGCCTTTTATGATGACATGGCAGCATGGGACAACCAGGGGAAAGCAGTGGATATTTTCTACTTTGACTTCAGCAAGGTTTTTGACACTGTCTCCCATTACATCCTCGTAGGTGAACTTGGGAAATGTGGGTTGGAATAGAATCCATTGGAGGCCTGTAGTCAGTAGTATTCCCCAGTATTCAATACTGGCTCCAGCCTTGTTCAGCTTGTTTATCAGTGCCCTGAGCAAAGGGATAGAAGGGGACCCTCAGCAAGTTTATGGAGTGTATGGAACTGGAGGGAGTGGCTGATACATCTGAAGGCTGAGCCATTCAGTGGGACCTTGATAGGCTGGAGAATGGACCAGAGAGAAACCAAATGAGGTTCAGCAAGGGCAAGTGTAGAGGTCTGGATCACCTCTGATGAGGGGAGATTGTGGTATAGAGACCTGTTTAGTCTAAGGACGAGAAAATGGATCTCATTAATGCATGTAAATATCCCCAAGGTGGGTGCCAAGAGGGTGGTGCCAGGCTCTTTTCAGGGGTGCCCAGTGACAGGATGAGAAGCAATGGCCATCAAACAAAACACAAGAAGTTCCACCTCAACATGTGAGAGAAAGTCTTTCCATGGAGGGTGGCCAGAGCATTGGAACAGCTGCCCAGGGAGGGTGTGGAGTCTCCCTCTCTGGAGACAATGCAAACCCATCTGGGCATGTTCCTGTGTCACCTGCTCCAGGGCCTTGGCAGGGGGGTTGGACTGGATGATCTCCAGAGGTCCCTTCCAATTCCAGCTATTCTTTGATTTTGTGATTCTTATATTCTCTGGGTTAGTTGAGGGGGTTTCAATTTTTGATAAGCACTTAAGAGTTCAGTGGCTCCTAGCTAAAACCTCTTTGGACTTTGAATGGCAACATTTGACTAGAAACTGTATGAATTCTTACTTGGGATTTTTTTTTTTTTCTTTTTTGTCATGTAGTCATATTTTTGTAGTCACATTTTCAGCACTGAAGTGCAGGGGTATGCAAACTAAAGGAGTAGAGAGTGGGAAAAATAACTGAACATCATGCAAGCAAAAGTAATGTTGACCACAGGCTCCACCTTGAAGTTTAGGTCTGGTGGCTTTTTTGGTCATTGGGCCTTAATTTAATTCTCATGCAGTTTTTGGTTTCTGAGAAGCATGTCCTGTACCTGTTTGTTGAAAGTGCAGCTGTTTACAAAACTGGTTGCTCTCTGTTGTTGTTAGTGTAAGTTTGCCTGGATCTGCATTGTTTAAAAAGCTTACTCACAAAGATGTTGTGAAAATGCACTACAGGAGGAAGATACACTGAACATGTTGCAAAATTGTGCTCTGTCTTTGATTCTACTTATTCTACTTTCCTTCCTTTTTGATTCTTCTTTCTTTTTAAAAAGTAACATCTGTTCAGGAGGTTTATTGGAAATTTTATCTGTCCGTCAGGTATTTTTGCGAGATGGATTTTTCTGAGCAGAAATTCCACCAAATTATTTCAGCTACCTTTTTTTTTTTTTTTATTCTAGAAATGCTGACGTTGATGTTCATTGCCTTCTCTTCCTACCTGCCAGATTTTTCTTTTTTTTGGCATTGTCAGGGAATTTAAGTAATTCCCTGAGTGTCCATACAAAGCAGAGTCATTCCAGCAGCTGGTATCACCTCTGGGTAATAATACCTGTTTTCATCTCTTCTGTTTTCCACCTAGATTATAGATAAAATATTTCAGTTTTCATCACAGTGGAACAAGATGTGAATGGAGTTTGCCATTACATTATCCTAACACTGGTATACTTTGTGGAGAACAGAATATGGTTTTAGCAACAAGCTTGTTAGTAATCAAGATCATGTAGCAATAAGAGCCCAGGGATATTGTAGAATTAGTGATTTTTCTATTACCTTGCAGTTCAGCTGTATCGGTTTCTATCTCTATGTAGTTCAGTCATATCATTTTTATCTCTAGAAGCTTTGCTTTCCAGTCTGAGGATATTGCAATGGAAAAATAATAATGCAACTCAGATTTAATTGCTTTTGGTGAGTGGAGTGGTGAAGAGAAAGGATTAATATTTGCCAGTGTCTTTGGATGTTTCTCTGGTATATGTCTCAGTGATATAAGCTAAATGCTGATTAATTTAACTCTTTGCTGAATAGTTTTGAAGAGCTCAACTTTCCACATTGTGCTCAAGAAGCTTTCTGGTACCTGCTTTCTTAAAGAATGCTTAAGCTGCTCCATGCAAAACTGGTGGTGGCTGTCATGAGTAGAAGGTGCTCATGTGGAAGAGAGTCCCATTAGCAGGAGATGTACCTTGTTGTGTCCATTTGGGAAGAGTAGCTCTGTTGTTTTTCATTTGGTCCCATTAGGTTACCCTGGAAACATTTGTTAACACCCTTAACTAAAATCTGGTGTTTTATCTATGACTAGGATGTGAGTTTTCTATTCTGCTCTCCTGAGACCCCATCTAGAGTACCTTGTCCAGCTCTGGGGCCCCCAGCATAGGAAAGAGGTGGACCTTCTGCTCTCTTTTATTTTTAAGAACTCCTGCTTTCAAGTCTTAAGAGATAGGCTAGATAGGTTTTGTCTGAATCTGTACATTAGTTTATGTTGTCATGACAAGGATGTAGATAAATGATGCTGTTTATGTTTTGCAAACGAAGAAATGCCAATGGAGAATCCAAAGGGATTTACTGTGGGCTGTCAGTGGATTACTCCAGGTTATAAATGGCACCATTTTATTGGTGGGATTTAAATTCAGGCATTGCTCATTTGTCATTCTGTGTTTAAACTTTACAACAGGGAATAGACTGAGACTACAGAACATTAAAAAATAACTGCAACAATGAAAGACAATCACTTTTCATCAATATAAAAATATTTTTCTCTAAATAATCCCATGTGTTCTGGTAGGGGATTAAGTAATTCCCTTCTCTTGGGCTGGTCATGTTGATTTAAGAAAGCTGAAGTCTCTAGAAACAATACACTAGAAACACAAAGAATAAGAGTAAGCTGGACTCATGAGAGAAGCAAATAAGAAAAATGCTTCTTTATACATCCTGTGAAATTCTTAGCCCAAACAAATCTTGTGTTGGGAGGAAAGGGTTAAAACCAGAAGATTTGGCAAGGAGGAAATAGTTTTGCTCAAAGTGACCTTACAGCTGAGAATGCTGAGTATCAGTGGGGGGAAACTTCATTTATTATGCCTTGTGTTGTTCATCATCTGCCTCCTTTGAGAGAATTCCTGTGTAGAGATAACACACTCTCAGGGACATGCTTGAGCCTCCTGCTGGGAGAGAGAGAGAGAGAGAGCATGAGAAAGCTCATAAAAACACAGCCTTGTGATAAACTCCACATGTGTGAGGTCCTTTATATTGGGGCAGGCAGGGCCTCCCTCTCCCTGCCACTGTGCACTGGGATGAGCTGAGCAGAGTGGAGTCTGTGTCTCCTTGTGTCTCTGCCCCGGAATGAGCTGAGCCTAACAGAGCCTGTGTGTCTCTGCCCCAGGATGAGCTGAGCCTAACAGCATTGTTAGCAATGTAATGAAATAAATCTACTCCTTGCGTTTTCAGTGTGGTTTGCTGGTCACCTTGGTTACCTGTATGTGTCAGTTGACACTTTCTTGGACACTCGGGAGAGGGAAAGTGTAGCGTGGGCTAGAGGAGCTGAAGGTGTATACACGTTTGTGTACTTTTTAATATAAAAAATTAAGCCTTGGTTAAAGCCACAGATCATTTCTATAAAATCAAAATCCTTGTTAACCAGCTGTAAGTTGCATTGGGGGGTCTGACATGCAAGTTGTGTCCCACAGGGTCTTACTGACAGGAACTTCCCATATTAAATGTCTTTCTAAGAAAGAGGTAGGTGGTGAGTGCTTAGCATGAAATTTGGAGATCCAAATGCAAAGGCACCAAGACTAAGAGGAACAGATCCTTCCAGATCCTAAACCTAAGTTCATGTCTTGGAGTAATGTGACTCAAAAGACACAGATCAGTCAAGCACATGGGCTGTCTTTAGAGAGACCTCTATGAGGGTGGGTTGTATTCCCTGTCTTTGTGAGGTCTGGGAAAAAACTGTCCCATTAGGAGAAAAGAAACCTTCTGATATACAAGCGATGCATTTACTTTCCTTTTGCTACTGAACTAGAACAAAACATCCTATAATGCATGTTACAGACCTAAAAGCAAGGATGTTATAACTGAGTTTATCAAAGAGTGAAAAAAGAAGCAATGGAGTGCAGAAATCTTGGCAAGGTGTGCCAAAATGTTCCTGGGCAGTGCTTATATTGTTACCGTCACTTATTTTGTCATGTCATGTCATAAATAACACAGTATTTAATTCTGTGTTAGGTCAAAATTAATCAGTTATTTCAGAGACAGAATTTAGGCATATTCTAAATTTTAAGCAAGGATCCTCTGCAGTCACTCCCCTGAGATGCAGGCTCATTAGCACTCCAGTGCTATTTTATGCCAGGGCACCATGTGAAAACTTGTAAGGAAAAATTGCCTTTTGTTCACACACCTCACTTCTTCACAGGTCTGCCTGTCTCCTTCCCCCCTATTCTCTATTGTTTCTTCTGCTGTTTCTGGAAGAAGCTAAAGGAAAGAAGTTTGAATTCTGGGAAGGAAGTTGTCACTTGTGCTGTACCTCCTTTTACCCGACCCTTCTGGATAACTGTGAAATGTGTATATAGGCATCATGAAACTATTCTGATGAGAACAGTGGGCTTTAGTATCTATAGCATGTCTTTGTTCATGATCAGCTGTACTAGAATTTCTTTTTACTTTGTTTCCCAATTTCTAATCAAAGTTTCTTTCATAATTACCTGAAAAGGCTTAGTTTTTGCCTATATTAATATGACCAATGTTCTGTTTGTTTTACAGAGGTGTTTGAAATATTCTAGTGTTTTACAGAGTTTGCTTGAACCATGCCATCTCTCCCTTACAAATTAGTGGTGATTTATTAAGCTTTTGTAGGAAAGATAACAAGTCCAAGGAGCACTCAAAGCAGATTTTTCTGAAATAACCCTGTGGTTATTTTGTTGCTTAAGCATTCAGACATGAAAAATTAAATGCTTAGAAAATAAAAAATGTCAACATCATCTATGATAGAAGAATGGCATTTCCTAGAAATTACTCTACTTCATTTGGATAATAAGGCATAATATTATTTGTTATAGTAGTATTGTTATATTTAATTAAAACAGTGGATTTTGAAGGGAATGATAGCATAATGGGATGGTTTTGTAAGTAATAGCCACCATAATTAATAATCTAGATTCTGAACAGTCTTTGCTACTAATTTTCTGCCTCCTGTATGAAGTGCCAGCAGCACTATAATGCATAGGAGGACTTTGGATCCAGGGCCATGGGTTACATCTCAGAAGATTTCTGGCATCACTTTATGTGTGGTTCACTCTTGCAAGAGTGCTGCCCTAAAGATGGAGTTTGGTTTGTGACAGTTCTGTAATTAAAAGCATTGCTGCCAGCCCCAAGGCAAGGGGTAAGGTAAAGGTGAGGTACCAACCTGCCTTTCCAATCAGTAATTGACAAGGCATCGGGAGTGATGGGATAAAAGCTATGAAAATTAGCAGTATGATAATGAGCCAGAAATCCCATCAGTACCAAGGGACCTGTCACTTTTAAGGCTGAGGTCAGAACTTCCTATTTCTATAGAATTATGCCCATGCAATCAGCATGTGCACTTGAAACAGGTGCTTTATTGTATGGTGCCAGTCATAGAAGAGCATCTAGTAGAGAGTCTGTACAGTGAGTAGGGAGTAATTTGTGTGGTCTGTTTCAAATCAAATGGTCATGCATAGCTTTACTGTGGTATTCAAAAAATAAAGAGGTTCTGCACAGGTTTTGTACTTAGCAAACAGTAATCAAATGCTTTGCTTTTGCTGTCTTCTACTCCATTTGCCATAAGTAATAAAACAAGGAGTAGCATAGGGACTTGTGGGTAATTGCATCTTGCCTTATGTTGCTTCTTAGAACAGTAAGTGAAGCCAACAAACATTTGGATTGCTAGCTGGAGAGAGCCAGGAGCCACTGAAGAGGGCTTTGAGCGGACAGCAGCCCTTTACCATTGAGGGATCTTGCAGTGCCTCAAAGACCATCCTACTAGGGGAGAAATAAAAGGCAAAACAAGAACTCCAGCCACCTTGCCAGAATATATATAAAGGGATTGTAATGCTTGTAGGTTTCACTCAAATCTGGAGGCACTAATAGCATGACAAACTACATTTTCCATTGAATAGATAGTAAGCATCAGAATCAAATCGTGCACAGCCACCTAGCTATAGTGATGATGTGCTCCCAGCTGTGAGGTGCTTTCAGTAGAGCATTGCCCTGAGGAAGATTTTAGGTTTTTTGGAGGTGAATTAAAGAATAAGTAAAATAAATATAAATACTTCTTGTGACATCCTGTGCTTATTACTTCCTGCTGTGGTTTCTCAATGTTTCTCATAGGTGATTTGTATTACCTGCTTTCGGTCCCAAGTGGCTGACAGCAAGAGCAAGGCCCTGTGCTTTGGTATGGCTGTTTTTGTGTTGTCAGAGATGTTGGTGTCAGAGCTTTGTGTTGGTTTTTCAAATTTCAGTTAAGTGCCCTGGAGTTTTTTTTTTTTTTTGTCATTTCTTGTTTAGCTTCTCTTCTGCTTCCTGCTAGAAGACTAGCAGAGAGTATTCTAAGCTTTCCTCCCAAGAAAACCACAGGACAGCTCTCAGTGTCAGTAGATTGAAAAAAGGAAGGTGGGCTCTTCCCAGTTCGGAGGAGTGATTCCCAGACAGCAAGACACTGCTTGGGCTGTTAGCAAAGAAGGAAGGATTGCAGTTCCAGTTTTCCTCCTGTTTTTGCTTTGTCCACCATCTGTAGTGCATTTAAACACAGTTTCTTAATTTGGTACATGGCTCAAATAAAAAGGGTTTTGATAAAGGATCCTGTATTGCTGTGGAAGTTGATGGAGCATCCAGAATTTCCTGGTACCTTTACTGTGCAAAGACTGAAACAGTTCACTAGAACAGATGTTGCCTCTATAAGCTTCTAAGTACTTATTCTTAAAAAGCTTTTAGATCTATTGCATTTTCTGTGGGAATGACCAACACTTATTTAAAATGTCTGATGTCTAAATTCAACTTTTTGTGTGTGTTTTGCCTTCTAAGTTGGCTAAAGTAGTCGTGCTTAGGTATGCAAATTGGGTGTGTTTTTTTTCTCTGAACCGTCAGCTATTTAGGCAGAGTAACTGTGAAAAGAGATCCACAAATGGAGCCTATTTATAATCCAGGACTTCACACTTTATTTTGTGGAAGTAAAATTGGTTACTGTTTTAATACAAAACTGAGTTGAAACAGACATTTATTTAATTGGCAGAACTTTAAATTCCAGCTTTATGTAGGGAATTCCAAGCATCTGCATAGATGCACCACAAGGCACTGGCAGTCTGAGAGTGTTTCTTTTATTAAATTCTGTGGTGTTTTTCCACTCTAAATATTTTATTACAAATAAAAGCCCTGCTCTGTGTGAGCACTCAGTAACTGGCAATCAGCTGAGTTCACAGATGCAATTGGTACTCTTGCAAAGGCTAAATTCAATCCAGTGTGTAAATGTGGTAGATGAGGTTTAAACCAGCTATTTGCTTTGGCCCAACGTGCACCTGAGCTTTGGCAGCATATTTTGAGATTTGTTCTTTGGACTGACAGAGATGGATCCTTGAGGGAATTAGTGCCAGCAGTGTCTGAGGTGACTGGTGATGGACTTGGATTGGGAGCTGCTTTACTGGCAGATAGGATGAATGGCAGGAGAATTGGCTCTAAAGGGAACTCCGTGTGTGAATTTCTTTGCTAGATTGTAGGTGCTACTAGTCAGTCTCTAATGAAAAGGCAGCTGAAGGGAAAGTATTGCAGAAGAAAAGATGGCAGCCTGAATGAATGGTTTGCTAAACTCACCAGCCAGTGCATTGGCATGCAGGCAGTGTGCTTGATGCCCTTTCTTCAGCAGGGACAATTTCTGTGGCTGTGTGGAGTGGTGAACAAAGTCATACGTAATCCTAATGGCAGCTCTGCAGCTGTGAGATACCTACATTGAAAATAGTTCAGTTTCCAGAGGACTGTCCTGGTGATAGGTCCCCAAGCTGCTTTAATAATTGTTCCTGTAATGCAGGGGAGAAAGCTGTAGCAGTATAGAGAAAAGGGCAGGTTGCAGAAACAGATTGAGGATTGGAGAGATGTGCTTCATGTTTCCTAGCAATGTAATGCAGCTGGCTTCAGATGAAGGAGGGTCAAATTTTATCTGGTTTTCATTTAAATACATCATTATACCTCAAAAAAACCTGCTCTGATCACAAAGTCCCTTCTAAAATTAAAATTTTAGTAGTTCCTTTTAAGGTTTTTCCATCTGTTTGCACCTCTGTAAAGAAAGAGCAAGTGTATATACCAAAGCTACATTTTTAGCTTTGCTCTAGACTATGCATAGATTAGAAACACAGCTGCCAACACTGCCCTCCTACCACAAGCCAGAGCACCAGACCTGGCACCAGTGACAGCAGCATGGCCTCGCAGACCCTCCAGGCCAGTCCGAGGCCATGGGAAGGCTGGGGAGGGCAGTCTGCCTGCTGGAGCCCTTCAGTTCAGGGCCTGCAGCAAGCTTCACTAGCTCAACTTCCCCTTTATGTTTAAAATATAATGGTCTCATTCTTCACTCTGTTTCACAGGAAGCTGGAGTTTAAGACTGTGTGTGATATGATTGTGCTCTGCAAGAACGTGTGTACAGAGAAGGAATGCCACCATGAGAGAGAGGTTTTCTTCAGTCTGTTACAAGGAAACAAATGTATTTGAAGGGGAACGATGAAACCCTGCTCTGGCTGGCTTGAGGCAGTGGGACAGGTGGTGCTTTTAGACTCATCTAGCCCTTAGACCTGTCAAAATGGCATATTTTCCATTTGTCCAAGAGGAAATGTGACTGGTTACCATTGAGTATTGGATGCATTGAAGAGTTTAGGTCTGTCTGGGCACCCCAAATAGGTGTGGTTTTGAGTAGCCTAAATGTTCTAGGTATGTAAAGCTGGGCAGGAACCCTGACCCAGTAAGCTGAGTAAGCTTTCTGAGGATTTTTCTGAGGTGCCCTGTAGCCAGAGGTTGGCTCTAGACCACTCTGCAGTGGCCTTTAGGTCTGAAGTGCTGTTTCTGAAAGAGAAGGAAAAAAAAACCCAAAAAAACCAAGGGCCATGAATGACATTGCTTTCAGGGAGATTTCTGATTTTGTTGAAATGTTGGCATTATATTAATAATTAATTAAGGATTTTCTCCTGCCTGTTTTTTCCCAAATAGTCTGTGCTTTCCAGTCTGTTGCAGTATAGGCAATCTGGTGAGGAAACTCTGAGCCATTCCCATGAGCACCCAGGTGGTGCACATTTCAAAAGGGTGCAGATTCGTTAGGAAAACCAGCTCAGATCAGCTGCTGGACCTTCAGCAAACCGTCTGTTCCTATCTGGGGTAGTAATAAAAGTGTACTTGTGAGGTTCATTTGTCTAATTCTTTTTTAAAACCAATATGTGAAAGATGCTCTTCGGTTTTTTCCCTCCCCTCTTTTTTTTGTGTGTAAATAATTGCAAATACATCAAGGCAGATGTTGCATGTGCAGCTGTGCGTGCAGCCTGTCTGTGTGTGGAAGCGCAGTCACCGGGTGAGGGCGAAGCACACGCTAAGAAATTGGCAACGCAAAAGCTGAGTCCCTTTCTTTCCTGTGGTAGGAAGTGTAAATGCACTGTTGGAGGTTAGGATTGCTCCTTTTGTTTTCTTTCTCTCAGGGAATTTTCTCCCATCTGTTGCTGAGAGACAGTAACGATCGGTACTTAAGAGAGATAAAAGCAGTGGCCGAGGTTCAGGGCAGGGGTGGGGCTGGCTGCTCTCTTGGTGAGGGGTTTCTCCTGGGGGAGACACACCGGCAGACCCGGGCTGGGCGCGGCTCCTGGCTCCCCTCCTCTCTCGGCAGCGGAGGGAGGCAGGCCGCGGTGACTGCGGGCAGAGTTCGCCGCCCGGCGGGGCTCCGTCTCCTGCTGCCTTCTCCCACCGTGAGTGAAGCTCTGCTCGTAAGAGCGCCTCTTGAACTGGGACCTTATCAACACCTACCTCAACAAACGGGGGACCCTTCGCCATCTGCTCGGGGGCCTCAGGGAAAACCCGGGACCCCCAGCCTTTTCCCCCTCCCAGGGAGCCTCTCCCGGCCATGTTCGGGAACCGGGCTGCTGCTGCCCAGCCCCGCCAGATAGACCTGCCCTGGAGAGGAAACCTCTGGAAACAATCTCAATATTTAGATCCAAACTCTGATGCTAAAATGGCTTATGAGAGACAATCTTAAGTACGTATCATCAGGGCATTGACAGTGTTCCTAGGAAATAAGATCCTGGGATTTTGTTACATGTTTGCAATGCAGATGAAGTTTGTGGGTCACCCGAGATGATGCTGTGTGGGGCCCAGTTTAGATTCACAGGTAATTCAGAGCAAGTGTCAGTGAACTGATGGCAGTCAGCTGAACTGGTCTGGTGAAGTCTTAGGCTGTGTTGCAACTAATGAAGAGTATTCCATGGACTTCAGGGAGCTAGATTTAATTTTAAAGTTTTCCTCTGTGTTGTTTATTTAAGTGTATTCCTCTGTGTTGTTTACTGTATTAAGTGTATTTCCATCACTGGAAAGAGAAAGAGTAGAAGAGGAAGAGAATAGACTTTCTGATAGCAAAGTTCTTCAGCTTAGATTGTTATCTTGAAATATTATTTGAAGAAGTTCTAATTTTTGCTGCAGTTTCATTCATCATCTTGATTTTACTTTTTTTGGATACCACTTGATGTTTCTAGTCTCTCTGATGCTTCTACCTCCCTCCTGAAAAAAGAATAGCTGTGTAGAGCCCGAAACCTGATTAAACATCCCCTGGTGCTGACAGGATCTTAGTAGTTGGAGCCTCTAATGTAGAACTGGTTGCAATCTGCAGGCATCTCTTCACTATGAACACAGTGGATGTAAGTAGTACGAGTTGAATCCTGAAAAATGCATGTGTTGCTTACTGGGCTTTTACTTCTGAAAGAAACTTTTGTTAAAGTACCATAAAGACTGAGTAAACACAGACTTGTCCGGATTTATTTCTCTACAGAAAAGTGGAATGAAGTAAAACCACACTGTTCAACCAAACTTTGTCCTGAAAGCATTTTGAAGAGTGCCATGGTACAGTAAGATGATTAAAATCATCTCATGATTGTAGAACAGGGAAAATTACATGAAGAGGCCAATAAAAGGGAGAATATTTCAAAGGCTTGAGAGAATTGCACATGTAGCTTTCTTAATTTCTTTTGAAAATTCAAACAAATACATTTTCTATTGATACTTGAATGGGCTGGAATCTTCCAGGGATAGATATTCACAAAAGGGCATGCTTAAGCAAAGAAGAGGAGGGATTTGGGGGATTTTTTTAAGTCTACAATAATGAGACTTATTATTTATGACACTTTATTCAAAGTGTTATAGAGATAACGTTGTACAGGAGGGAGAGCTTGAGGAGGAGTCAAGAGAAGTCAGGGTACGCAGGAGATACACAGAAATTAATAGCAACGAGTCCTGAAGGATTTCCGAGGTGAGAAATGGGAGCTTTTGGGGTCCTGAAGTGAATTGGGATCCTCTGATTTGTCTGAGAATGCAAATATTAGTGACTGGGGGGAGGAGGGACTAGCAGAGGTCAGGGCAATGGTAGAGAAGATACAATGGCCCTTCTGCAGCACCAGCCTGTCTTTCACGTCACAAAAGGTTTTTGTAATTTAAATGAAAACTGCCCCTCCTCAAGAAAGGGATCTCTCTTTGGAGTGAGAAACACTGCAACATATTTCTCTATGACTTCCCTTCAGTTCCACCTCCCTCCATCAGTCAAAGCATGAATTTGGTTTGACTAGCTTTTTTGTTGCAGAATTCTAGTGTTAACAGCAGTACGCTGGAAATGTAGATAATGGTCCGGGATCTTTTTAGAGCTTTCTTTGTAAAAGACTTTTTCTGGGAAGTGCTGCTAGATCAGCTCACTTGTGATTAGTCCCGGAATACCACCGTGCTGAGAATGTCCATGCATGTGAATTTTGCATGTGTCAACTTGCAGTGCCCCCGTGTCCCTAAGCGTCCATGAGTGACTGAGACAGTCCTGGTTCACTTCTAGAGACGATTCAGTAACACTCTGCCCTGGAATTTGTATTTGCCGATGCAGTGAGAGGGGTGCAGCAGAGGACTGGTCTGAGCTAAATTTGTCACCCAGGCTCACTCTTGACAGAAAGAGAAAACCTTTCTAGATGGTATTTCAGCCTCTCCTCTTAAACATCCTCCTAAAGCAGTGACTCATCCTCTAAGTTGCCTGCCCATTGCTCTGTTGTAGTGGGAACCTGAATCACTAACTCAGGAAAGGCTTCAGCTTTCAGGGGGTGCGAGTAGATGAGGTGAACCCTCACTTAAGCCCCAGAGATTTGTTGACAGAAGCCATTTTGTGCTGGACCTCTGTCAAAAAATTCGAAGTGAGAAGAAAGCAGTTGGAATGTCTGAGTCCTTAAAGCATAGCTGAAAGTCCCAGTGCTGTGCAATGCCAGTATTTTGTGATTGATTTGATGTTATAAACAGTGTAACAATGACAAGATAGATGTTAGATAAATCAGCCAAGTGTGGTCATAACTGCAGGAACCTTAAAATTCAGGATTGACTAAGGACAAATCAGAGTTTTGGAATTATCTCAGGCATGTACTTCATATTAGGAGTAGCTGTTTCTCTTATCTAGTATTTAAAGAAATAATCAAGTTTATTTATTCATTTTATTCATACATGCCCTTACTAATTAATGTTAAATAGCAGAATTTCTGAATACTCCTCTATATTTCATTTAGTATTTATCAGCATTCACCGTATGTCAGACTAAGAAGTGGGGAAGAAGTTTCAAATTGCCATGATCAATGCTTAGTTAATGTTTATTGAATTGCCAGTATGAGTGGTGGTTTTGTTATATGGGTACATGTATTTGTTGCTTATGTATCTATACAATTCCAAAAAATACCCATCAAAAGTATGCTTCAGGTCAAAGGATCTCTCCCTTGTAACATATCTGAATTTTGCAACTGAAGCTGCATTTCTTTCCTGAGGGTCTTTCCAGTTTCACCTGAAATGGAATCGGCTTATTTTGCAAATGGTCATGCAGTCAGCTGTGGGAAGAGATGGTGCCTCCTGTAACTCTTGTGCTTTTGTGTGTGTGAAATGATTGTGCAGCTTCTACAGCTCAGACTGCCTGAGATGTTTGCAGGGAGTGTTTGATATTCCATGATGTGTGTGACTTTTTATTATTTTGGTTAACTAATAATTTAGCTCCTCTTCAGGGGATAGATTTTTTTTTTAAAAGTACCAATAAGCTTTGAGGCCTTAAAGCCAGTTTGATACACAGGAAGCCTGAAATTAGGGCAATAAAAGATATTTCTGGTGCTATTTCCTTTTACTAAACACCTCTGTCTATCAGGCAAGTCCCTGTTCAGGTGTTTGCTGATGAATTAATTTGCTTGTAGAGCTCAGCCACAGCTACAGTGTTTGTGCAGAGTTGCCCTCTCTTGCAGCTGTGGCTCCATGGTTTATGAGAATTTTAGTATAATGCACTAATCTGATGCTTAAGTTCTTCCTTCTTCTCCAGACACTGATAATTTAAAATGTGTTTTTATAGAAATATTAGTATAGCAGCCAGTAACTGAGCAATGAGGGAATACTGGATTGCCAGTAAGAGGTATAGTAAAAGGCTCTTTAAAAGTAGTACTGTTGCTTCAGTATTGCTCCATTTTATGTGTGTAATGCTAGTAATGTCGCAGGAGTTGCTTCTGATTTCCAATATTCTAACTTAATTGCACAACTGAAAAACCTGAGTCAGGCCCATTATTCTACATTGTATACTGGCATTCTACTGTATACTCAGGACAGCAAGAGATGTTGGAAAACCAGTTATCTGTATTTGCTCAAGAATTACTTCATCTATCTTTAAAATCCAGCTGTCTTTAGGGTGGACATCAGTAGATCTTGGTTAACAGTGCACAGCACTGCAGGCCGTGGCAGGAGCAGCAGAACTGAAGCAGGTGAGGCGTCTGGATTCTCATCTGGGTGGTGACCCAAGGCTGTGAGCCGTACAACACCCTTGAAGGGAAATGCTGAAAGATTTGAGTAGCCCTGTGCAGTCATTGTTATGTTACTTTGAGATTATTTATTGCATTCTCTTTCAGACCTCAGGTCAACTCAGGTGAGCACTGCATTTGACGTGTGGGGTAGGGATGCAGGATATTTGTTTCCTGTCATTTGTGTAGAGCTTTAGCTTATGAACTGCATATCTGATAGAAAGCAAAAGACCATGATCAAAACGACAAGGTTCAAAGCTAACAATTGAATAATATCAGCAAGGATGCATCTGCTCTTAAAACATGAACTTCAGCAAACACTAATTTTAATTTGTCAGACTATTTCGGTAAAGCTGAAAGGTTCCAACAGGACCTTTGAGCTGCTTTGCTAAAGAAATAGGGTTTTTTTGGTACGGAGGCAAAGACTTCTAACAGCCAAATTTAGTGGCAACACTAATTTAAGTGACCAAAAAAAGAGAAATTAAAATTTCGCTAGCAAGTTCTTGTTCATATGTATGACCCCTGTGCTGTAGTTGCAAGGTGAAGATGTTAGTGATGGTCAAATGTTGGAATTTATTGTTCTTATCACCTCGTAATTTGTCACTGTGAACACATTTTCTTGGAAACAAGATATCTGCACTTGCAAGAAGCTTTAAACAATTGATGGCACAAGTGTAAAGCAATTTATTAATATTAACCCTGAAAATTCTAGGCTCATTTAGATCCCTGGACCCTTGTTCTGAATCAGTCCTGATCACTGATGAGTTTAATGAAATTGTCTCACTTGTCTCTTAAGTGCAATGTGACATTCCAGTCAGCTGTTCAGGAAACAGGTTTTACAGGATTGTGCTTTAAGTTGTTGCTTCTCCAGCAACACGGGGACCAGTTGCCTCACCGCTGTCTGTTTCTGTTCTCCTTTTCGTTTCCCTCAGAGGCAAGCACGCTTTGCCTGCCTTGCTGTTTAGTAAGAAGTCTCTTGCTATTTCTGAATGTTTGAGGAAGTATCTGCCTTAAACATGAATTTTGGGAAGGGGCATGAGCAAACTGTCACTGCCTCATCCCTGGTGTTTGGCTTGTGTTACTTCTGCTACATAGATAATGGAAAATAATTTTCCCTGGTTAAGGCTACAAGCTGAGTTCAACAAGGCCCATATGAAAAACATTTGACAGCTATCCCAGTTGCTTCATGTGTGCAACTGTTTCATGTGACAACAACTAACAATTAGCAAATTCTTTCCTTAAAATATACTCTGTGCTTTTGTGGTTTGGAGGTGCTGCAAAGACACTCAAAACAATTGAGATTTCGTTGAAACAGTGGATTATGAGGACTGTGAAGAGAAGAACAAAACACTTTCATACAAAAGGGGCCATTAAAAAATACTTACTTAATGAAATGAACTTTTATATTTAAATTTCATTCTAGATTTGTAATTTGTTTCTATTAGTCTGTATTGGAAGGAACTTGTCCAACATGATGCGAAGCAGAAAGGAAACATTTCACTCTGCTCATTCTAATTTGTCATAGATTTGCTTGAATCCTGCAAGGCTTTGTACTGTAAGACAGATGATAAATCTTGCTTATGCATGATATGAGGAACATCAGCTGTGGCCTGCTGAGCTTGGGAATAGCAGACCTCTGGGTTGTTGTCCCAGTCACAGTGCACAAATAAACATTATGTTACCACACCAGAATTTTAAACCAAAACAAGTCTTCTCTGGACTGTTTTCCTAATACTGAGCACATTAAAATGGCAGATGGGGTCTTTACAATCTTTATCAGGAGAATAAAAATTGATCAGCTTGGTTTCCCATTTTTTCCCTGCCTTGTGCCATGACCTGTTCTTGTTCTGGATCCTTGGGCTCTTCCAGTGCTTCTCTTCCTCTGCTGCCCAAGCAAACAGCTTGGGCTGCTCAGACCTGGCCCAGTGTGAGCACAGTGGAGCACTCGGAGTGGCAGCGGGGCAATGCAGCGTGGGGGGGGCTGTTGGCCTTCTTCTTACCTCTGCTTTTTGTGGAATCGTTATCCTTGTAAGTCCTGACCAGGGTACAACAAGCAGATAAAAGGAAGCAGAGCCTGCTTTTGTTGCTTGTTCATTAGTTTCGGCCCTTCAACAGTCTCAGTGATCTGCAGTTGGTTATTGTTTCAGTACTGCCTGATAGTTTCAGAGAAGAGGAAACCAACAGCATGCCACAGTAGTCTTGATTGCAATGGAGGGGTGATTGTGATCATCTTGCAGTGTCCTAGGAATGATTTTCAGAGTCCCTAGGTCATACTTCCAAGATCTCCTAAGAAAGCTGACCCCCCCCACCATGCTTCCAGATCTCCTTGGAGGCTAGTTGCTACAGAGACTGAAGGTGTTGCAGATGAAAAGGGTTATACTGTGGGGTCCCTGAAAGCTCCTTGTGAAAAATGCCAAGGACCAGACCCCTTGAATTTATATATGAGTTGTGTAGAGTATGAAGAGGTTGGACCAGCCAGAAAGAATTTGTCTAAGTAACTTTAGGTGACCAGACAAGCTTTTGCCTTTTCAATTACTTCCTCTTCTATAACAACATATTTTGGAATGTAAATAAGATATAGGCACGGCAAGTTTGTTAATACTCACCCACCACCACCTTCTCTCTTTTGGCATCACTTTTGTGATGTTCTGGTACAAATAACTCTGATTTTCCAGCTAAATCAATAGGTCTCATGAAAGATCATAGCACTCCCTTCCCCCAAAAGAGTTGCACACTACTTGTGTCATAGATCTTGGAGTCTGTGTCAGCAGGTAATTAGAGGGCTAGTGCTGGTACAGATGAGCTTAGGGCCTAATAAAACAAGTAGCTCAAAAAAATCACTGGAGAAGTTTGGGAAATGCTGACCTGAATGTCAGAAAAACATCTCTGGGAAAAGGGTTGCTTTTCCCAAGCAAGGAAGTGGTTTGGAAGAAAGTGCTGTTGCCATGTGAACAGGAGATGCAGCATTATCTCAGTGAGCTGCTGTTTAATAGCTTGTGGTTTTTCATACTTTTTATACTTTTCATACTTTTTATTTGAATGACTTGCAAAAGATTCTTCTTGCACCTCAGTAGGTATTGAAAAATGGGGAACAAACTCGTTCTGCATCCACTAAGTTTTGTTTATTTGAGGGGAATTGCATTTTGGAAAGTAGACTATTAAATTTGTCAGACCAAAATCTCCTGGAACTGTCTTGTTTTATTATTACTGGAGAGACTGCTGTCCGTGTACATCAAGGCAAATCAGAGGCTGTAGGAGATTTGAAAGACTATCTATAAAGTTGACTGTCTGTTTCCCTTCTAGGTCTTTAATCCTTCTTCCTCTCTCTCTGTTTCTATGCTTTTTTTATTTTTCATTTGACTTTCCTCTCTTCTCCCTTTCTTGTGCTCACATCATGTGGTCTTTTCAGACAAGCATCACAGAAAAGCTGGTTTTTAGATTAACAGTCTCCACTTTTTTATTGAGTGGTCTGTAACAGCTAATATGATTTGCACTTCTGTATACAGCTCTCTATTATTAGACCCTTCATACTGGGACTGACATGCAGGTAACTATTAGTCACCAGTGGAGCTGCTAATAATGTAGATTAATTGATCATTTCAATTGGGTTTGTTGTCTCCAAACACGTTTGTGATTAAAGCGAGGAAAATCACTGCCTGACCTGCCATTAGCGAATGAGTGTCTCTAGAATGATGTGCCACCTCGTATGACTCAGACGCCTGGTTACTAATGCTCAGCTATCACACCCAGCACTGAAGTGGGAGTGCAGCAGCTGTTCCTCCTCTCATCAGGCATCATGCTGGACACTTAATCTCAGGCAGTTCCCTGACTGCTGCCGAGCTGCCGAGTGCTACAGTTCCTGGCCAGATTATTGGCAAGGTGGACTGGCTAGTCTTTATAAAATAACCCTTTGCCACTGGCACATGTGTTCTGTTCCTTTGATGCAGGAATCTATTCTTCAGACTTCTTAGTCCCCACTAACTCCTCTGAGTTCTCCATATCTAGCTGGAATCTAGCCAAGATGTTCTTCCTATTTAGCAATACTAGAGGAGCAATGTGGTTATGGTCCCTGAAATTTGTTCAAAAGTGGGTTGAAAATCCAGGCTAAAAACGAATGTCGGGTCTCTGTGCCTCATTAATTAATGCCTTTTTTACTGGTGCCTGCCCTGTAAAGTGTGAATGGCTGATGAATGACAGAGAGCCATGCCTAAGCTGGAACAGAGATGTGCCCCTTTTAGAGCTGAAAGTCAGTTAGAGGAACATGTTCACCGTCTGCCAAGCAAAACACCAGAGATGAAGGCATTCCATAAGCTGTAAGTTTGGTTCGGTGACATTGCTTCTTAACAGGTTGTAAGCTGCTGCTGATCCCAGCAGGCAAAAGGGAAAAAAGCAAAAGAGGAGTATGCACCAGCTGACATGGACCTTGCTCAGGAATAGTTCAGCTTTTAAAGGTTTTTTATTATCAAGCTGTAACAAAGCTGCTTTGTGCCCTAAATAAGACACGACCAACTTCCCCTCACTCTTTCAGGTGGGTAAGAGAAGTTCTTTCATCCTTGTTCACTGCACTCCACGGGGCTCACTCCTTTGTGTGGGAGACAAGTTAGAAACCACTGACAAGACCAGAGAGAAAAGCTCTCTTCCCTTCTTTGCAGAGGTTGTGTAGTTTATTGCAGCAGATTCTGTCCTTACTGGCTGCTCTTCAGTCTCTCCTGCAGGTATTTCCATTCTGCTGATGCCTGTGGATTGGAAAATTCTCTGCTCTCAGTTCAGAAGTGCCTTTCAGCCAGTAGTTGCTAAACCAGTGGAGTCTTGAGATGGAAATCCTGTGCAGTGTTCTTTTCTAAACCCTTCCTACTGAATCAAATAGGTTTGTGTGTGTGGTCAGTGCAAATGAAAGTGGGTCCTCCCAACTTCCAGTAGCCGGAGTTATGCTTTTCAGGCTGATACTCAGATCACTGTCCATTTGTATCTGGCCTGGAGCTTTTTATTGATTTGGCTGTTAAAGCCAGAGTTGTGCAGAGCTGAGAGAAGGGGAAACCTGACCTAAGTGAAAAGTTCCAGCATTCGTCTTTTTCTAACCGACTGAAATAAAGTGAACAGGACAGTATATCACAGGCACTGTCTGGTGATTTCCATTTCCCTTCCCTGCATATTGAGACTGTTGGACTTGTCCCTAGCCCCCAGCTCATGGCTCTGATGTGCCTCAGCTCCAGCTTTGTGACTGTCCTTTCCTTGTTACTGCAGTCCCTTGCTGACACTCATCTCTGTAGGCCAAGCACGCTGCCCCGGGGGCAGAGCAGCTGCATCTTGGAGACACGAGAAACCTTCAGTGGAGCCAATGGACCCTGCTGTTGTCTACTGCTAGTAACAGATAATTAAAGCTAAAAGCTTCAACAAAGGGAAGACATTTATTGTCAGGCAAAGCCCAACAGCTTGTAGGAAATGTCTTGGGTAGTGCCTGCATGCAGCCTGGATATCTGTGGTGGGGAGATCGTAAATGTTTACATTCTTTCAGTCATAAAGGTAATCAGCCACACTGTGTTGATGGGACCCTAGAGGAAATAAAAGAGTGAAATCAAACTATTATCAAACAATTTGAACATAAATCATCTTTTATCTCTGCAGGCATTTCTTCACCGGATCCGACAGAATGTAGTGGACAAAGCTGAGAAGTACATAACAGAGGAGAATGTTAAGGTATTTCTTCTGTCTTCCTTGTTTTCTTGGTAGGGGAAGTGATATGCAATGAACGGCTAGATTCAGGGATATGAATATCAAGTATCCTCCTGTCATATTGATGCATGTTATTAAGCTGATTCCCTAAGGAAAGGAGGTCATGTTGACAGTTTATCTATCAATCTGTTTACCCATTCTTATAGTTGTCATCTTCCAGTAATTTTTCATCTCACTGGCTAATTTTAGTAAAATTTGACAACAGTGTAGTGTTGTCAGAAATACTAACTTTTGGCAAGATTTGTGAAACACTCAGTAGCGTACTTTCCACTCAATGTCTTTGAGTGGAAAGGCAGGGAATCCACAGCCCTTGTCTGTTTTGTTTGACAGTATTCAGTTAGCCAATTTGCATCTGCTGTTTTCTACCAATAGAATTTTGATAGGGCTTATGAGAAGGAGGCAAGAATTTCCTTTCTGTTCTTGTGGAAAGGAATTTGGGTTTTTGTGGGAGGTCTGCATATTGTGAGAACATTGCATGAAGAGGTTCCTGAATGACTTTTGTGCTGGCAATAGTTAAGAGACATAGCGAGCTGTGAGGTACAGGCTTCTCTAGTGCCAGTGGTCACAGGGGTACATGTTGTTCATTAATGTCATAAATACACAAAACACTTTCTTGTAGTTATTTGGCTAAAAAACTCACCTTGTACACATACACTCATGAAACCAAGCCCCTCTTCATATACAAACGTAAGTGAAACCCACTGGTGAGTGGGACAGAGCGCAGTTTGTTTACTGCACTTGTGTTTGGTTCTGGAGCTCCTGAATCAGCAGCAGCTTTGCCCTGTATCCTTGTGGGAGCAGGGCAGCTGCAGGAGGTGTGTCACACCTGCAGTGCTGCTGCAGCTGGCGCGCTTCCTGCATGTACCAGGTGAGCAGGGTTCCAGCCCCACCTTGGCTGCCAGTTCTTCAGGCCAGCAAGGTGTGGTATTGACTGGCTGGCATCAGAAGGGGCTGGGAACAAGACTGCTGGCTGCTTTGTGGAGCTCAGCCTCTTGCTGTCTTCAAATCTGGAAGTGCCCGCTCTCCAAAATCTCACTGTCCAGCATATGGAGCAAGTTCAGGGGTGGCTGAAGAAAAAGTAGACAAGTGATTAGTGACAGTAGACTTAGTTTTTGCACACTTCTATGTACACAAAGCTCTGCATGAAAATAAACGTACACAACTATTTGTTGATGTTGATGAAAATTATTATTCTATCATTATTCAGATCATCAAAATGAATATTACTTATGACTCCCACATAATCAGATGCAGTGCCTCCAAATCCTATACAGCAGAATTTGTACTAGAAGTTTCTTCATACTCCTCTGGGGAAGTACCACTTTATTTTTGTGTCATTCTTGAAATGTCTGGGGGATCCTTTTGAGGCCACTCTGAAACCTCATTTATTGCTGTTATTGCAATACCATATTGCAAATTGTTATTAGCTTTCAATAAGAGAACTTCCCTTCAGTAATAAAAGGCTTATGCCTATTTCTGGTGAAACAGAATTACAAGGCACAGTTTTCATTTGTCCATAGTTTCCAGAGTTAATATTGTCTCCTCCTTCCACCCCCCCATCTCCTGCTATACCAAACAATTTGTCTTTCCTGCAGTTGAAAGAGACTTGCTTTTTATTTCCCACTCCTTTCTCCCACCTAGCTGGTAGAGCCAGGAAAAGCAAGGTGGTGTTGGGACTTCTGATAATCTGACTGCTGATATTATGTGTCTTGAGTCACCAGAGAAGTGTGAGGTGGCTGACAGTAGAAGAGACTATAAAAGTGGTTTGGCAGCTTATGTAAGGAGAAGCCTGTCTTTATTCTTTCTTCATGTGCAGAAATGCCTAGAGGAAAATACAGGGCATTCAGGCAGTCACTCACCTCTGAGCAAAAGGAGAAAATGGTTTTTAAGATAAAGTTGGGTTATTGCCTCCAGTATTATTTTGCAGATTTCTCCTACACCTTGTGCTAAGCACTAGAGATTTCGGTAACCTTTAGCCACTGTAGCCCTCTCCAGAAAGGCTACATTGAGTCCTGTGCCAGGCCCAGATTTTACAAGTGTGCCAGTGACTAACAGCTGCAGCAACATCATAAAAAATTGGTTTAAATTTATTCACTGCCTCATGTGGGAATAACTCTCCTGATATGTTACTATTATGCTATGCTCACAGCAGGCACTGCTGTTACTTCACTGATAGAGGAGTTTGAGGGCAGTACAACTTGAGGGTGTGCACAAGGCTGGTAACTGGATTTGGTACAGGAGCATGTGCAGTCATGGTCTGTCTGCTGCCTTGATTTTCAAGTGAATCTTACCTGCAAATTCTGCTGCTGATCTTTACTGATCACCTCAAAATTCATTAGCTTGCACAGATATTCCTTGGATCAAAAGCCACCCCCGAAAACTGCTCCTGAAGAATAAAATCATCCCTGACAGATGTTTTCCTCTTGCTTGTTAATCCACTTCTGGCACAGCTTCTGGCAAAGCAATGCAGGCAAGGGCTACTGCATCAGCACGTCACTTTCAGCCATGTGACAGAACGCTTGCAGGCTCCACTTGAATTAGCACAGGAAGCTTTTAGGGAACAATTAAAGGATCTTAGCTCCCTGGCCTTTTTTTGGGTTCAGAGCCAGTCAGTGCAAATTCAGTGTGTCACAATCTTTCAGCTTCTTGAGAGCTAGAAAGGAGCTCTGATGCACAAGTGGACAATAATGACGGTGCAGAGCACTGTATCTCAGAATTCCTGAAGGGAGAGGGAAGAAAGACAAGGAAGATACAACAGGCTCTGCTCTGGACAGGCAGCTTGAAGGAGGAGCTTGAGAGAAATACTCTGCCCATCCTTGTGAGTAACGGAAGTATGGAGTTGAACCTGGCTACCTGCAGAGAGGAAGGCCTTGAATTCCTGATCTTGTCTACCCATGCTAAACCAGAGAGAAACTGGTTTTAAATCAGGAATTGAGGTTTCAGTCCTAACTTCAATGATTAGACATAATTTTGCTCCACATCACCAACCACCAGGCTAAGTGCTACATCTGGTGAATAAATTCCACTGCATAAAGTTGAAGAATTTAGTGTTACGGTAAGGCATTTTAGGAAGTGATTGGAGATGTTAGGTGTGATCACTTCCCACAGCAAATGCCAGGAAGATGAAGGCTGGTTCTGTCACACTGCGTACTTTAGGGTCACCTGCTCACTGAGCCAAATCTGAGAGGCTTCTTCCAATGTGAAAGCTTGCTTGACTGCACTGGATGTCTTCTCTTTGCAAGTGACATAGTTAAAGCAAAGTGATAGAAACATTGTCTGCAACACGTGTGTCACTGCAGACTTCAAGATTTACTCTGCCCATTTAGCATCCCCTCCAGTTGCTGCCAGTATTGATGGCTGTCACGTCACGTCAGGACTTCTGCCCCTCTCTAGGTAGTATTCCATCTCCTACACCTGGATTCACACTTTCTTATATTTTGTATGAAAATGACCAAGATTTATAATGTGTTTATAGCATCTTTCACCCTGGCAGTTTATTCCCCTTAGCACATGTATATTCTAATCACAAGGATCATTTAACTGTCACCATTACCTTTTAATACAAGGTTGAACGAGGGGCCTCTTCCCCTCTACATGTGCCTTTTGGTGTCACTGAGGTCAGTGAAAGGGAATCTATTCTAAATGCTGCTCTTGAGGTTTGTGAGAAATGTTCTCTATTCTGTACTCTGGGCAGTGTAAGGCTGGATTCCATTTGGTAGATTTTGTCTCCTACTTGCAGGTACACCCTTGTGTGTGATACCTTCAAGTCCCTTTCTTCCAGAAAGGGATATCTAATGCATGGGGAGGAAAGGCAAACTACTCCTGCTTCTGTTTCCTGCAAAATGAGTTTGGCCTTGTGGTTCTGTTTACCTGGCTGTTCTCATAGGAAATATTCTCAAGACTTAAAAGAGGTTGCTTGCATTTATCATGTTCAGGGTTCGGCAAAGATAACCTTAATTTACAGCAGCTACTTCAGTAGCAATAGAGATTTTTCTAGGAGGCTAGGAAAGGGGCAAATACAGTGTAATTCATTCTTAACAAGTCCCTGTCTGAGCTCTGGATCCTATCATGGTAAGTCTAGAGCTCCACAGTATTTTGGAACTACTACTTAGCAAAAAACGCTGACATATATTAAAAATGACGATTGTTTTTCTCCTTATATTTCAGATCTTATTTTCTAACATTGAAGACATTCTTGGTGTTCACAAGGAGTTCCTGGCTGCTCTGGAATTTTGTTTGCAACCAGAACCCCAGTCTCAGCATGAACTGGGAAATGTTTTCTTAAAATTTGTAAGTACAATGACTTAATGCTATCTGAAAATACAGTTTCCTGTCATAAGCTCTCCAGCACCTTAGCAAGCCCTAATCTCTGAGGCTTGTAGCAATACTATGACAATGTGTGTCTTGTATGAAAGTTGTAGGTAGGGTGGGAAAAAACTCATGAATGAGGTTAGAACAATGGACACCACATCAAACTGAGCTAAACAACGATGTATTTTTAGAAACTCTTCCCTTTCCTGTTGAAAGTTTTCATTTTTTTTCTCACCTATCTGATCACATTTTATTGCTGAGAATTTGTCTGCTTTTGTTCCAAAAGTTTCAAAAAAGCAGCACAATTTAAAGTGCCTCAGAAACAGTACTCCTTCAGGTGCTTGCTTGTTGTTGCAGGCAGGGGTGTGTGATGTTCATGCTCCCTGTCCGTGCAGCCCTTGCAGCAGCCTGGCTGTCCGTGCAGCCCTTGCAGCAGCCTGGCTGTCCGTGCAGCCCTTGCAGCAGCCTGGCTGTCCGTGCAGCCCTTGCAGCAGCCTGGCTGTCCGTGCAGCCCTTGCAGCAGCCTGGCTGTCCGTGCAGCCCTTGCAGCAGCCTGGCTGTCCGTGCAGCCCTTGCAGCAGCCTGGGCTCGTGGGTTGCAGCAGCCGCTCGCTGCCAGCGCTGCGTGTCCCGGCGGGGCTCGGGAGCTTTCCTCACAGCACACGCTCTCGCTGTTTCACCCAGGGAAACCATGGGGAATATTTCTTTGGTCTTTTGTTTTGGGCAGGCTTCTGTTGTTGCAATATGCTCAGAAGAAGTGCTGGAACTCCCTCAGTGCTGCTTTTTCATTATCATCAAATCACAGTGAGTCCTGTGGGGAGCTTGCAGTGAGGAAGTGACACAAGGCCCCTGAATCTTGAATGTATTGGTGTATCCACTGTTGTGATCACCTGGCAAGGTCGTTCCTGGTCCTGATTACGAGTCCAGTACTTGTCAGCAGCCGGATGTTAGCAGAGGTGCTTTTCTTTATAAACGTAGTGTTAAAAATACTTAAAAATTTGGTAAATAGCTTGAGAATTCTTGAAGCACTGTTTTATCCAGACACTGCATTTTTCTAGTGGACCATGTTTTCTCTAAGTTTCTGTGTATCATATATCCTTGTAGCAATCCCCAGATTCACCATGTGGAGTTCCATCAGACTGCAGTGCTTGGGTCCTCTTCATGAAATTTGTGTATCCTTAATGTCCTCTAGTCTACATAGGCCTGACTCTTCCTGATCTGTCTTGACCTAGAAGAGCCTTACCTGGCAACGATCCACCAGCCTTCAGAAACAGAACACTGCTTTTATAGAATCATGGAATCATCAAGGTTGGAAAAGACCTTTAGGACCATCAAGTCCTGTGTCAACCCAGCAACACCACCATGTTTATCATTAAACCATGTGCTCAAGTGCCACACTTGTCACCGCTGTGACACAGAATAACACAACTCACGCACGGTGTTCCAGTATCCAAACAGGAACGGGAAAAGAGGACTTTATTTTTCAGACCTCAACATTTATAGAATTCTAAAAGTGACAGTGGATTGGAGGATGACATTGCCACCTCTCCAACCACACTGGTCAAACAAACAGTCCATCAAAATTCTCCTCCTACAGAGAAGAACGTAAACAATTATTATTTACATGAAAGTGTGTGAGAAACTCCATTGTAAGAATGTAAACATCAGAAGGCTTAGAAAATCTCAAAAGAACAGGGCGACACTACACTGACACCTTTTTTGAATACATCAAGGGATGGTAGTTGCTAAGGGCCCAATATTGTCCCAAGGACCTCTTGTTCAGAAGGATTCAAGTCTTGAGTAACACCTAAAGCAAGCAAGCAGATTTTGCATGAATTCCAAAAAAGAAATTAATGCATGTTGTCTTTTTGAAATATTTTAAGAGATTATGAAATGTGCTTGCTCTGAGACTCAGGTGTGAAAAATTGTTTTCCTTCAGAAGATAGACATTGTCTGCCCTACTGTGCTCCATTTGGTCGGGTGATCAGAAATTCATTGTCTGATGGTAGGTGCTAGAGTTTATTCTAGAGCTGCGGTGCAGTGTGACTGTAACAGATGGTACAGAACATCCTTGAATATTTATTCCAAATCCAGTGTACAGTCTTAAAAACAGCATGTGGGACGAGTCTCTAATGTCAGAGAGGGCACGTGCGCTGACCTTGTAGTGACCACATCTTGTGAGCACAGGCTGGCTTTTGCAGAGCAGACAAGGGTGTGACTGTGTGTGGAGCAGAAGGGCAGAGAATTATCTGATCTTTTGTTTCTGATATTGCTATATTGCTAGAGGTTTGGGGATGCAATAACTAGAATCTTGTTCTAGGGAAATGTGTGTTATGCTCATTTTTGGAGCAATGTTGCATGAGTGATCAGTTTTACTGTCTAAGTCATCGGGGATGTTGTTTCATTGAGAATTATGTCTTCTGTTTAGGTTTTTGATGTTGACAAGGTGGGTTTCAGCCTGCTTTGAAACAAGAAGATGCCATGCCTTGTTAAAAATATGTCCAAATAAAATATTCCAGTTTTCCAAATGTCTTATTTGCTTTTTTCTAGTCAAAACTGTTTTCAAATTTGCATTAATTTGTTGGCAGTACTAATGGATCCAAAATTACGTATTTGGAGAATAAACTAATGGTTAAAGACTTACTTTAACCAAACTGAGAACAGTACAGTCTTACTTCTGTCACCAAAACAGAAGGTCTAGCTGTGTATCCAGCAGATTTGCTGAGTAAGAAAGTACCATTTTTATTTGGTCTCATCTCTGACCATAATTGCACTTTAACCTAGAGCAACTGCAGGTTCAAAATTCCTGTGCTAACATCTGTAATTATGTAACTGATAATTTCCTCACCAGGCTGTGGGAGAGCCTAGGACTGAGTATCACCCAGAGAGGAAATTAAACACTTCAGACATGGAGTAATTTTAAGCATAGTTCTCATATTTGTGGGTCGATGGCGTGGAGTACAGCTGGGAAAGACTTGGGGAAGGCACTCTGGTGTGTGTATAATTATTGTACTGTCTTGGAGCTTTAGCAAAAGGATTTTGTCATCATCTAAATATAGCCTCTCAAACTCTAGGCACTCAAAGCCGCAGTCAGAAACCTGAGCAATGACATTTTGTGTGCACTGATGTAACGGATGATTCTGTGTTAATGGCTGCTGCTTTTAGTGCCAGGCATGGTGCTTTTGTGCATCCAGGGCATTGAGGAGAAGTGAGTGCAGATGTGGGAAAAACTTCTATGTCTGTTTTACTTTGTAACTCTTCTGTTTTTATGGTTGACAACAATCCTATTGTCTTTTTTTCTATTGTGCCGTGGACCCAGGCCTGCCTTTTCCTGCATCTGGTGGTCAGAAACTTTTATTTCTTTGCAGCTTCCCAGTATTGCACCCCAGTAACAACATGAACAGCTGCCGATGAAGGATAAAAGTCCTGAACATCTGCATTCCAGCTCTTTGCACCATACCCATTGTGGCTCTTGTTTTATTTGCTTTGTACCATTGTTCTTGTGTTTGGACATATATCTATTTATTCTCAGTTCTTTTTTTTGAAGTACAAGGAAAGGAGAAGCTAATTAAACCAAACCCAAAAGCATTTTAAGGACTCTGAACATGTATATCTACCACTGAACATCTGACCAGAATGTCAAATTCTCCTAAACTAACATAAATGCAGTTTCTTTTCCTTGTGACAATAGCAAAGGGAACACCCAGTGACTGCAGCTGTAGTCCCATGGTTTCCTGCTAGTAAACTCCTTCAGCTGGCAGTAGTTTTTTGCTTGGATCACTGTGAGTTGTCTTAAAAGTAGCTAGATGCTGAAAGTACCTTCAGCTGACACGGGAAGCTCTAAAAGTGCTAGGATTCCAATCAAAACTCAAAAAAATTAACTTCCAAATTCTGGGGAAATTAAAAGGTTCAGATAGAATGTTTTCAGACCAGAATCCTGCTGTGAACGGAACAGCAAACTCTGGAAGGCATTGGCTACATGACTCGGTGCTCTGAGATGGTAGCTCTGGAAAGCCTCACATACTACCCTGCAGAGTGCCACACCAATGCTTTAAAATTATTTTTGATATGCAAACTAGCTTGTCTGTGTGCCTCCACATGGCACTGCATTATAGCATAGAAGCCAACCCTAACCAGGAAATAAAGTGCTATCGTGAGAAGCACTCAAAAATGATGTTTTTTTGGCTTCTGAATCATTCATTTTGCCTAAAGCCTAATACAATCTCATGACCCTCCTTTTATTCTGGTGAATGCAATACTGGAAGCTCTGAATATAGCTGCTGAAAGTTCAGCCCTTCCTACCAGCTTTGAGAGGATCAACTTGCCCCTTGCCTTATCTGCTCGGGCATGGAAATAGTTGTTCCTGCTTCTTTTGTGAATCACTCCTGTGTTTCCAGATATCTAGTGTTTGCAATGGGTTCAGCATCTCTGATGATTTTAGATAGAAGGAGTTGCACTGTCTTTGAATCTGAAGATCAGTAGAGCAGAACTTGCTGACCCTGACCTGCCAGCTGACCTTCATTTCTTAACAGGGGATTTCATTCCAACATGTGCTGGTGGGTGTGACATGTGCCACTGTTAGTAGCTCAATCTAGTTGTGAAGCTACCCTTCCCTTCCTTTAGTATCTGTAATATGTTGGTTATTTGGTGTGTATTTGGTGAAATTCTTCCAGTTACAGAAACTTTTATGTATATCTGTTAAATTTTGTTTGCTGCTTGTTTCAGAACACAAAGTAAACCAGCCAACCTACTGAGGCCTGGCTCTCACCCCTTGAAAGGCAGGGGATTTCCAGCTGACTGCTTTGTATTATAGTTCCCCTCCAGGTCTCAGAGCTTCTTTCAGGCCTTGGCTCTTCCCAGCCACCTGGCTTTCTTCCTCCTGCTGGAGTGATGAGCCCCCTTGCTCCTGGCTTTGTTTTGCTTCTGGCTACTTTCATGGAATATCCTGACACACATGCAAGTATTCCCAAGACAGCAAAATCCCTCCTTTCAGAAAAGAATACCTATGATCTCAGTGAAGCATTAAGAGGAAATGTGCTGAAAGTCTCAGTGCTCAGAAAAGTCTCTGTTAACTTACAACAGAGTAAGTCAGGAATTAGTGAGCACCTATATACGTTACTCTCATTACGAATGTCACATACTTCCTAAAAACTCCAATGCTAATGCCACTTGGAGTCCACCTCTCTTTATAAAGAATTTGGTAGCAGACTGTGGCAAAATAAACTCTCCAGTGGTGTCTGAGTCAATAAGTTACTTTGTTTTTCTTGCAGAAAGACAAATTCTTTGTGTACGAGGAGTACTGTAGCAACCACGAGAAAGCACTCAGACTGCTGATGGAATTGAACAAGATCCCCACAGTGAGAACATTCCTTCTGGTAAGCACCTTCTCTAGCACTCTTGACTGAATGATCTGACTTTGCTCTGTGCTCATAATAACTCTTTGGTATCCCAGGAATGCTGGGCATTTTGCAGGTATTACCCATTGCAGGTATGGAGCACTCAGGGTGGAGGGGTACTGAAATCACTGGTTAGTTGAGGTACAGTACTGAGCACTACCAGCAGGAGTGATAGCAGTGGAAACAAGGAAGATTTTCTTTTTAAAAAATCAACAGAAAAAACAAGCACAGATGATTAAAGGAGTAATGCAATAAGTCAGAAGCAACACTGAGGCTAGTTCCCATTGGATTTGGTTCCCTGCTCAGTTCTCTGACCAACTCACCATTTGCAGGCTCATGAGAAAACTGTGACCTGCTTCTGACACCCTTTTCTCCGTGAGTCCAGTTGTGGGCAAGAAATGTAGTCTGGATGAATTGTTTTGAGTGCATCATTGCTGCTTAAATCAAAAGTAACCTAACTCCCATCCAAGGAGGGACTGTGGCCATACAGCCTTCAAACATGCCTTAGAGGCTGAGCTGGAAGGAGAAACAATCAGTGGGCACTGCCTTCTACTGTTGCATTCCTTACTTTTCTTTCCTTTCTTAGTTGTTTCTCCTCCTTACTTTCACCCCAATTCTGCTTGATTTTTGAAAGCCTCGTTTTCTTGGCCATGGATGAGTGGGATTTGTAATGGCGTTGGCACATAGGTGTGGGAATAATTCGTCACATCTGCTTTTTTCCTAGTTAATTCTATGAAGTGAAATAAAGACTGTCTTTCTTGCAAAGGACCTGCTTTTCTTTTTGCTCTTTTTTTTTTTTTTTTTTTTTTGCTTGCTGTGGAAGTTCTTTCTCAATGTAGTACAGCAAAAGAAAACTTCCATATAAACATCAGTCACAAGCAGGGCCAGAGCGTTTCTTTAGCCACAATATACAGGCTTCAGAGGGAGCCTACCCTTGTCCTGTTGCGTAGGCAGAGTCTCTTTGTCATGTCTGAGTTTTAATGAACCTTATCAAACCATTACTTTGAATTACTAAATGACCCATACCTTGTTCATGAGGTTTTTTTTGGTGAGGGAAACCAATGAGAAAGACGAGGGAAGGTGCATGTAAACACAGTCCTACCCAACCTTCAGAATGTTCTCCACTTCCACTGGATTGACAAAGTTTTTTGTTTGTGTTAAAGACAGCAGCTGGCAAACTGATTACGAGGGACATCAAAGATGTCACACTGTCTACTGTGGCTTGCTCCAGCACCTGAATCCAAGAGACTATTAAAATTGTAGTAAATATGGGAAGAAGGGCTGCACTGATGTGTCTGCTTAGCTGTGGTGCTGTAGTTTCTTCCAGGCCTCCCTTCCCTTCTCTGCCTCCCAAACTGATGCTACAATGCTACTATGCAGAGAAGGCAGCACTAAAGTACAAAGCTTTACTTGTGAGGATAGATTTGGCCTGATTGCCCCCTCACAGCTGCTGAAAAATAGAATGTAAGAATGTGTTTGAAAAGTCAGTAAGTGTTAAAGGGCAGTTTTGAGCCCAAAGGCTAGAGAGAGGGCTGAAAGAAGAGATGGCAAGGACTGAATCACTTCAGACTTGGAAATTGGACAGGGAGCATTGTGAGCTGGGTAGCCAATGCCACAGATCTAGACTTGCCTGGGGACAGGTTATTTTACAGACAATTGTCTATAAAAATACCAGTTAGTATGTAGTCATACATTAGAGATTTAATGTATGACGTCTGTGAACATTCCTTGAAGAGAAGAATTGAAAAGCTACAGCCAGAAAGTTCACTAAATTTCAGAATGTGTCTAAGCCACAGCATGTGTTTCACAAGGGAAATACGAACACTACACCAGTAGTGTTTACTGGTGATGCCCCAAAGCGGGCACTTCTTGGCTGAACTGCATTTAAAGTTCAACTTCTGTGTGGGCAGGTTTGCAACTGGAGTGAATTTGGGAGCAAAGTCCATATTCATGGTTGAGCATAGGAATGTGGACATGGTTTATCTGAAATAGATTTGAAGTCCACCTGAAGCTACTACCTGTCTCTGGCAGCAGCCAATAGTAGAATCATCAGGAAATGTGTAAAAAGCTTACAGTGGGGCGGTATTGATTTGTCACAAAGATTGTTGTTACAAATTAAGGACAGGTCAAGGACTATAAGGTTTGTTTTTTTTCCCAGTGTCATCCCCTGTTCTTAAACTCCCTTTCTATATCAATCCTGAGAAATGAATTTCCATAATCTGTTCAGAAGGTCTATGTGTGCTGGTTAGCCAACCAGTGTGCCCAGGCTGTTTGTCCAGCTGCGCTCAGGCATAATGTTTTGCCAGAGAATTGGTGGATGTTATGCAGATGACTCATTTGTTTCAGTTCCAGTTCAGTTCAGACATTAGAATTGGACTAAAGTTAATTACATGATTACTAGTTAGTAGGCTTTATTTTAGCCTTCAAGAGTTTTCTGGACCAACAGTATACAACTTCACATAGTGAACAAAGACAACAGGTCGTATCTGTTGCGGGGGGAAATTGGATTATTTTAGGTAATGGTCCATCCAGGTTTGCTGTTTGCCATTGTATTGTTAGGTTGGTTTTTGAGTCACCAGCTGTATAATATTTCTCTGAGAAGATACCATTCTGCACAGCCATTGTTATCCACAGCAAATTTTCTTTTGCTGATGCCTGCAGAACTTTGCAGACTTGATGGCTGTATGTCAGACTTGATGACTGTATGGTGAATGAAGTGCCATTTCCTATACCTTAGGTGTGGTAAAGTGCTTTCTCACCATAAGTCATGTTTTAGAAATACAAAATTGTGTCAAAAATAATCTGAAAGCTTTGTGTCTGAAGTAACATTTGATTCTTTTTTTGATTATAGGGTTGCATGCTCTTGGGAGGCAGAAAGACTACAGACATTCCACTAGAGGGTTATCTGCTGACTCCAATTCAGAGAATTTGCAAATATCCTCTTCTGCTCAAGGTAAACCAGAGAAAGTATTTCTCCAGATGATTGATTTATTCTTGGAGTGATTCTGCATTTTTTTTAGCCCTGGCTTTTGTTGCCACTATTGCTTTCCTGATTTACGCTTCTGAACGTTGGATCTTCTCTGAAGGAAATGGCTTTTTATGGGTACAGGCAAAAAGCCGCCTGATGCTGGTAGGCTGCTAAATCCTGTTATGGTCTGGGTAGAGCAGACAGGGTGACTTACTGACTAACCAAAGCCTTTTGACTTCAGTGCTCTTCAGATGTTTATTAAGGCTTGTGCAGTGTGTTTCAGCCACTTCCTGTAAAGCTGTGTTCAGCTAGAATTGTGCCTGTGTTCTGGGGGACTGGATGGCTCTGGGGACTCTTAAAGGGATATGTTTTTCATTACAAGGTCTCTAGCTTGATAGTGAGCAGGTCAGTAGTGATCAAAATCCTGTATCTTCTGACAGCTGTTTGGCAGCTTGTTTGAAAACTCTTTGGTTGTCTCAGATGAGTTCCCAATAAGGGGGTGTCAATCCAGAAATGACTATGGTATGTGGCACTAATTGGCCCCCTTGCTAATATTCTTACCATAGAAGATAAAGCCTAAAGGACCTGAAAAGAGCTAACTTGCCTCTCATCCTTTCTGGTCAGGACTGGGTCACCTGCCTGGTGGGGACAAGAAGAGGGAAAAGGAGAAAGCAGTTTCTGGGAGAGCTTGCATCTCCCAGTGGCCTGGTAGATACTCTGTGTTTAACAGTCATCAATCTTCCATGATGTTGATCTCTTCTTCAGCTAGAGTTACATTGTGTTTACTAAAAGAAAAGTAATTTAAAAAAATACGAATACTTTCCCTCATATTTTGAAAGTAAGGTCCCTCTATGAGTTCTGGAAGAAAGTAAGAATTCTGTGATGAATGTATTTAAAAACTCTTGGGGACCAAACATCCTTTCTTTGAAAGCCAAAGCCTATACCACCAAGATGAAGACTGAAACAGAGTTTCATGCTTTCAAGCCACAGTGGGGTAAAGATGAATTTGCCTTCCCTGTGCCTACCCTTGGCTTTGGGGCAGCTGACCCAGACCCATGTGTACCTGTTGGACAAACAGCCTTGCAGGGAGGGGCTGTGACAGGGCATCTCGTGGGGCTGCATTCCATTTTGCTATGGATTTCTTCTTGTGTACAGGCTGACAAAGATCACTCACTAGTTGAAACTTCCTGGACAGGAAATAAAAGTTTTAAGAAAAAGCAAAGAGGAATTAAGTTTTCAGTAGGCAACAAATCTGCCTCAGTCAGTGGGATAATACCATAACACTAGGAGTTGTTCAGCTCAGAAAATATCAGTGACCATTATAAAGTGTGGATTCTGAGTCTCACAGGTAGTAAATTCATAGCGAATAAGTTGTGTCCCATTCAAGACTTATTTGATAGTTGATAGTTGCTAGCATGAAATTACCAGAGCAGACACAAATGTCTCAGACATGAGAATACTTAAGGAAAACCACAGCCAGATTCTGTTTGTGCTGACCAGGAAAATGGAGCTCTCCAAGCAAAGAAAAAAAGAGATAGATTTAAAAATAGCACAACCTTCAAATTAAGTGTTTGCTCTCCCTTTGCTACTGAACTTCAGTTATGGCTCCTGAAATAGCTCTTTTGTATTCATGGGGATTGGATCTTACTTTATCTAATTCCCAGGGCAAACAGATACTATTGTATTCCAGCTGATGAGAAAAGTCTTAGACTAAAGCTAGCCTACTTTCCTCTTTTACTTTGTTGTTAGCAAGAGTTTGTGAACATCCAGATTATCTGGTAACTTTGATATGACCTTGTCTAATGTAAGTATTTAGTGTAGCCGAGTAGGTGGGTTTGATAAAGCTAGTATGCACAAGGTAATTCAGACTTGATTGTGTTTGAAAGTAAACTGAAGTAGTAGGGTAAGGCACATATTTTAAATACTGTAACTACTTTTTAGTAAATCATATATGTGTGTGTGTGTGTGTTCCTCTTCAGAACAATAGAATCTGGCATGGAGTTGATTTGAGTTACTTAATTAGGAATAATACACTAGAATATCTCCAAGTGCAGATATACTGTAAGCATTGCAGTAATTTCCAATGAAATGGGGCATCCTGCAACAGGTGACCTTATGTTTTCTCACACTCTGATGAAGCTGTTTGGGTTTTTTTAACTAAGAAATGATGGAGACAGAGCAATGATTCAGATGATGGTGGCCAATACATTTCAATTTTATTTATAGTTTCCCAGTTTTTGTGACACAAACATTGCAGTTTTGAAGTGCCTGACTGTAAACAGGTTTTTGGTTGGGTTTTTTGGTTTGGGGATTTTNTTCTCTGTCTAATTTGCAAGCCTTTTGTGTGGTTTGAAGGATGGGACTCAAACTTAGCTATGGCATTTCATAATCTCTGTACAAACAGAGAAATAACAATATTAGTATTTTTGCCCCAATGCACTTCTTGTCTGCTTCAGACAGCATGCAAGAAAATTAGTGTAGAATTTGTCAGTCAGTAAGTTAGTTCCTTATAACTGAGAAAGGGGCTTGGACTAGGCTCAAACAAAATTAAACTGTTGGCTGTGATGGGCATTGGTTTTTGGAAAGAAGGAAGGTAGCAGAGGTAAAGGGACACCCAGCACAAGTAGGTGGCTGGAGAACTTGCCAAGCAGATGCTTCCAGCATGGGGGTTTGGGTGAAGGCAGCTCTGTCTGGCCCATGCTAATTGTGGGACTCTGTTAACTCGTCTCAACTCTACTGCTTAAGAGCAGAACCAGCTGTATTGTAAACCAGTCTTTGAACAAAAATAGTCTTTTCCTCTTAATAAAGAGCATTTCTGTCAGCAAGAAGCAAACCCTGGGGCAGTGGTAATCATGAGTTAATCACACCATCGTGTGGGGATTAGGCACAGTCACTTCTGTCTCCTTCCTCTGGCACAGGAGGAATGTGCAGCACATGACAGCCGCACCCCACTGCTCCTGAGAGCTCAGAGCTCGCAGGGCTTGGACCTTGCCTGAGGTCTGGTCTGTTGACAATTTGCTCAGACTCCAGCCAGAAATGCACATTCCACCTCTGATCCATTAAAAACATCTGAAAGCATACAACTCCATGGGCAATTAGGACAGTAATTATGTGTTGCTTCATGTGGAGAAGAGTTTTTCTGGCCCTGGGAGGGGCAGAAAAACCTATATGTAGAGAGGAATCACCAGAGTCAGAATCCCCTGGAAAGGATAGCCCAGCAGTGAGACACACACAGGCCTTGGTGAATCACTGCCTGCGCTTGGAAAAGGAAAGACGGGAAGCCACTGGTGTGAATTCAGAACAGGCTGAGGGAAGCTTACCTTATTGCCTCCCTCATCTCTCCATTCCTCTCGTAGCTGTTCAAGAAACAGAACCTTCTATTTAGCCGTAATTGAATATATTTATCTTTGCAGGATTGGCTTTTTCTCCCCGCCTTTCCTCCTCCAAGGAAAGTTGTGTTGCTCTTAGATTCATAACAGTGTGTGCTTGAAATCCAACTCTATGTAGCATAATATTAAAAATTGTCTATTCCCTAAAGAGTTCTAAGGAGCACTGCCAATTTATAAATCATGCTTTTGTCTTCCACACATATATATAATCACAAATAACTGCTGATATTTATAAAACCAGAAACCAAATATTTTTATTGCATTTCAAATTAGCATATGTTGTTGGTTCAGTGGCATATTGAAGCTAATCTATTTTATCTGATCCACCATTGCTTGTCAAGTGTTTACCCTTGACATAGGGTGGAGACATTGACATAAATTACAAGTTTTAACAATATGCAGAATAAAAAAACTACTGTGATTTGCAGGTACACAGAGGAAATCTGATGTATAATTTATTTTCTGGTTAGTACAGGCAAATAGTACAAACTGTAAAATACAAATATAGAACTCCCAGGAACATATATGTTTACAGAAAGGTGGTTTGGTTTTTTGTTGACTTTTTTTTTTTTCATTTTTAAGCACATTTGGAGCTGAACTGTGGATTAACTTAACTTTTTGAACTGATAAACAAAGGAGTATGTTGTCTTTTGTTATCTCTGTGAAGCTGTGTTGCTGAGCAGGCCAGCGAGGGCCGCAGCTCTGAAGCCACGGTCGGTGCGTGCCCGGGGCGGTGGCACAGAGCAGGGTAGCCTGGCAGCAGGGATCTGCACCAGTCAGTGCAGTGTCAGCATCCCATGGACAAAGTCCATGTTAGGCCATGTCTGAGTGTCCTCAGGGGAATAAAGGTAGGAGGAAGGAATTTCTCAAGTAAAGGAATGTGTAACTTTCAGCTGCAAAGTGTATTTGCTGTCGGTTTGAAGTAAACAGTTGATATTGTGTGATGAGGGAGGGCATGGGAAAGGATGTCAGTGACTTCTTAAAAAAAAAAGAAGAAAGAAAAGTGTCTTTTATGAATTATTTTAAGAAACTCTTGGCAAGAAGTAGTTCTCTGCAACTGGCAGCAGCCTTATTTCCTGACCCTATTAGCACACAAGTTACCATACAGGAGATAGCAATTCCAGACAGCAATGTCTGTGGGCCTTGTGGAGGACAAGGTTTACCCACGTATTGCCATCTGGGCTGTCTTTCAGCTGCCTTTCAAAATGTTATCAAATGCTCTTAGAGTTTACACATCATAAATGTGTCACTAAAATAAATAAGTACCCAGAGCTCTCTCCCTGTGTTTCAAAAGTGCCAAGCTCTGCTCTTTTGGGAAATGGCAGTGTCAGGGTAGCACGGCTTTGCCTTAGATAGCTTCAGACAGGGCTGTGGAGGGGCAGTGCCAGTCCCAGCCAGCACCCTCCCTGCCGTTCCCACCCTCCTCTGCTGCTCCTGGGGTGCGACTGGCATGAGGAAGATGCTGTTTGTTGCAGCAGGGTGTGCTGTGAATGAAGAGGTCTTTCTCTGTGTTTTGGGGATATTTCTGAATGGGATGTTTAGACAGTGCCAGTGTGTACATACCCGTACCCAGTGCATTATGGGTGACATTGGAGCTGCAGAACTTCACTGATTTTTAGTGAGAGTAATCTGTGTTGCAGTCACAGAGGCTAATGTCACCCAAGTGTAACACCCATCTCCTGTCTTTGCTTTTTGAACATTTACTTTTCTTGGCTTCACTTTCCGCAAAAGTAAAGACTTCCACAGGGAATTTCATTTTGATATCAACTGACATTTGTAGCAGCGAGCCTCCTTTTCTTGTGCATCTGTTACTCTGTAAATCACAGATGGGTGGAAGCAATCTAGCTCCATTCAGATCGCAGTACTGGACATGCTCTCTGGCTTTGTCCAAATTCATTCTTGTGTCTCGTGCATAATGATGCAATTCAGCAGCACAGGACTTTTAAACAACCGAATAACATACTGGGGCGAAAAACAGTGAGAAAGTTAAGTATTTCAGTCTTAAACACCATATTATGTATCAAGGTTAAATTACCAGCCATATTTTAAATTTCTTTAATGTATTCTTATTCAATTGTAGCTGACTATGAAATACTATTGGTCTAAAAAAATGATTAATTGTGAGTTGACAGTGGTTGCCCCTTTTGCCAAACTCATTAATATTGTCAGGTTCTGAGTTTTGCCTCTGCTGTTTTTCAGTGGACAGGGCTTAACTGGGCTGTTGTGCTTTGATACAAGTGAAGCAGAAACTCTTACAGACTCCTTCAGAGCAGAGGTGTTGTTCGTCTCGATGTCAGGGCACATGCCCCAGCCTTCTAAACATACAAAGTAAACACATCTGACACAGCAAAACATACTTGAGCTCTCTTAATGTAGCATATTTAACATGAGCAATTCCCTCATTTATTTAACAGCATTCATATTAACCCTATACACATGAATAGAGAACACCATCTGCAGTAAAATGCCCCCAAATTCTCTTTAGTTTTGCAATGGTTTTGGCATTTTCCTGCAGGATTGCTTGCTAATGCTCATACCTTTCCATGAATCACTTCTCAGTTTCCATGTTTTCTCTTTTATTTTAAAAGGAGTTAGCTAAGAGGACTCCCTCCAAGCATCCTGATCACCCAGCTGTCCAGAATGCACTGCAGGCAATGAAGACAGTCTGTACAAATATCAACGAGACCAAGAGACAGATGGAGAAATTGGAAGCCCTTGAACAGTTGCAGTCACACATTGAAGGATGGGAGGTAGGATGCAGGACCAGCAAGCTCCCTGGAGGCTGTTAACTGGACAGTTTAATAACTCATGTTGTGTACAGGGATTTATTTCTGTTTCTTTTGTGATGTGTAAACACCCTTGAAGGTGCAGACAACATCACTCAGAGGAATTTAGAATTTAATGTGTATTTTGTGTGTGCAGGCTGGTGCTAAATTGTAGCAAAACAAGCAGATTATGAAAGAAAGGAAGGTGTTAGAGCTAGAATGGAGCTGACATTTCTAATGGGCAGATCACACTTGAAAGGCAAATAGATCTGGGTGAAATCCTTATGAGTGCATCAGTTATTTCACAGTTTAATTGCAGATAAAATAAGAGCATGTTAGTAAAAGATCTTTATTGTGCACTCATAAAGAAAGGAAAATTAATCTTTCTTTTATGTTTCAGGGGTCAAATCTGACAGATATTTGCACACAGCTCTTGCTGCAAGGGACTTTGTTAAAAATCTCAGCAGGAAACATCCAGGAGAGAATGTTCTTTCTATTTGATAATCTCCTGGTCTATTGCAAGAGGAAATCCAGGTGAGTCCCTCTGTATTTTCAGTTTTACCAGAAGATTTGTAGGTGGAAGCTGTGATCAATTACTGATCATTCACTGTATTCTCTGTTGTTGTGTAGGGCTGAGTCACAGGTGGAAATTTCCTCTGTTCTTGACTATTTCTGTCACTTAGGCAGTAGGAGAGAGAAGTCACTATGTGGTAGGATAAATATTCCAGGCAGTATTGGAGTGCCCCTCTGAGAAGTGTGCAGTCCAAAGAGGAGTTAAAACAGTGCAGCTAAAGCTCAGGGTGAGTTCTTACAGACAGAAAATTTCTGAGGGCAGCTGTGTCTTCAGGAATTATGTGAAGGTACCAACGTACATTGTGAAGTTATGCTAAGCGTAAGAGGGTGATGTGAAAAATTATAAAAAGCCAAGACAGGGGAAAGTGGAAGACTAAGCAAACATAAAATAGATGCAGAGCCCAGGGGAGTGAGAAAGAGATGAAGATTTGGCTGTTGCTGTCAGTGTTTACAGCCCATGTGCTCTGTTTGTTGTCTTCCTTTCTTATCCTGGTAATATTTTTTGCATCATCCCACCTGATAAACCTTAAGTATTATTAATACCTGATGCTTGTAATTAAAATAGCATTGGCAGAGTGGAAGGCAACTTGCTTCTGCAGCAATTATATGGTATTTCAGTCCCTGAGCTTTTCACCTTCACAATCCCAGTCTCATTCTCATGTCTTGGTCTGTTCTGAATTTACAATGTGTTTTCTGCACTCCCTTCTCCTCTACCGCCCTTTCCTATAATACAATCTCCTTGCTTCAAGTTATCCTTCCTTACTGGTGATGGCCAAACAGAATGGCCAGCCCAATCAGAAATTCTGTAAAACCAGTATTCTCTCCAAAGAAAATTCTAAATTCTAATTTCTCAAAATTTGGGTCTTTTTATCCTTTTTTTTTTAATTTTTCTTTCTCTTTTTTTTTTTTTTTTTCCCCAGGGAGACAGTGAAAATTTTGGAACCATTAAGCTGTGAAAGCTAATTTCAGTAATGTTCAGACTTTTTTTTGTGTGTATAATGCTGAATTTATACAACCTAAATACAAATTATTAGGTGACGCCTACATTCAAAATTATATGAGATATAGATGTTTAAATTTTAAAAAATTGAACCATTAAATCTAAAAGACTTAAAATGTTATCTGCCTGAAACATTCTGACTCTAAAATGACACAAAGGAGAGGAAACACTTGGACCCTTTACCAGATTTACCAAAGTCCAAAATTCTGTTGAAACAGAGTTCAGAAATTTGCATGTTTTTTAACAGAAACTATTCCTTAAAAAAACCCAGTTAATTTGATACAAATCTTCTACTCCTTCAGAGCTCTTAGAAACTTTTTTTCTAGCCAGTTTGTAGTTGAGTTTAGCCTAACTCCAGCACTGTCCAGACAGTTTTCCTGAAACACTAAGATTTTGAAAACAAAATGTTCTAGAGCCCTTTAAGCAGAACTTTCTTTTTATACAGGAGACATTACCAAGCTCCTCTGTAGTTTGGCTTGATTTTGGAGGAGCCTGCTGTAAGACTTGGATTTTTCAAGGGATTAGTATTGTTTACCTTTTTCTGACAATGTAACTCAAACTGATGGGATGTCGAGGGTCTGATTTCCACTAAAAAGCATAATATTTCATTAAGTCTGCTGGGAGTTGCCTAATGTACAAGATATATTTTGATCACTGAGCTACTTTAATTTTGGATATTTCTGCTGTCTTGCTGCTATTTATGATTAGTCTAGAATGGAAATCAGTGTCTTTTCCTTTGTGTTGGTGTGTCCATTTGGCTAGCTGCTCTCAAATAACTGACATGTTAGTGGGACACACCTTAAAAAAACCCGAAACCCCATTAAGAAACTGTCTCTGTCTGTTCCTAATTTGAGATTAAATGACTTAGTTTTCATCTCATTGTGTTATGCTAACTTGTAGAAATCAGTGGAGCATTTATTGATTTAAAAATGCAGTCAGAATTCAGTGTTTGATATGCAGTCAACAATGCAGCATTCCAATCTGGACATCATATTTTTTCACAATAACATAAATTAGGAGTAGGATTGTCAAACCCAGTGCAAGATGTGTTTAGAATCAGAATTAGATCTGTGATTTTAGCTCTGCAATAGCTCCTTTTGCAGAAGTGTAGGGAAGTCTGTCGAACTGATGACATAGATTTTCAGAGCTGAGTATTGTTTTTTGGTTTTAGCAGGATTGTAGACTGCTGTTTAAATTGAATGCTGTTGTCATATGGCTGGAGCCATATGTTTCATGTAGGGAAATAGGCTGAACAGTTAAAGGGTTTCCCTAGGGCTGCCAGTACAGGTTTTCTTTTGACTTGAGGAGTTATCTTTAGGAAAGGATCCAATAGGTCCAAGATCACAGTCCCTGTCAGTCTGATTGGATGTAAATATGTGGTCATCACCAAATGTCTATTTGTCACTAAAGGTAGTTGTAAAAGAAAAAAATGTTCAGAAAAAATGGGTGATTCTAATCTCACCTCAGCTTATTATAGGTATTTCACTCTGACGAGAAATTTTTTCCCCAGCTGATTTTTACTGCAATATTTTTTGAATCTTACAAGGTACTGGCAAATTGCCACAGCAGAGCCTTCACTGACTGGAATTTGGACACCTGCCACCTCTTAATGACTATTTGACCAGTTGTGTTTTGGCTTGCATAGCAGGGTTATTCTTGAATAGTAAAGCACAACAGGTGTCACTTGGATAGTCTTAAACCCATTTTAGCCATAAAAATCAGAACATACCTAGTAATGAGAAGTGCTTTTCTGAATTCAACAGAGACACTATAAAGCTTGTGGATAAGGATGTAAACTTGGATGCAAAATTGCCCCAGCAGAATTTTCCCTACAACAACATGTAACACATGTGGCAGGCTGTGTGACGCTGGCCTCTTTACGTAGTTCATTTCATATTTGAAGTTTGGTGCATACCACAAAATGATCACAGCTTTAGGCAAACAGAGGAATCCAATGTAATGTTGTCAGGTGATGCTGCAGTTGTCATCCTGAGGCCATGTGCTGTTCATGGACATCTATTTCAGTCAGTCATCAAGAATGTAAATCTTGAAGCCACCCCCATCTTGACATAATCTGGCAGAACAAGCTTGTTATTGCTATACTAACACTGGTACACACCTATCTTGGAAATCTGAATGAATATTCCAATTATTTAAGATCAGAAATGTGGTCATATACCACCAGTCACTATATTGGAATCCTCCTTTAATAGTCATATCTCAGACTGATTAATTCATATATATGTTAGACCGTTTGCTTATGTGTTGTAACTGTCTTCATCCTAATTGCAGAGTTACTGGGAAAAAAGCATCTAAGAGGACAAAGTCAATCAATGGGTCCCTTTATATCTTCAGGGGCCGAATAAATACAGAAGTCATGGAAGTAGAGAATGTGGAAGATGGAACAGGTAAGTGACTAAATATTGTCTTTTAAGAACACAGGAAGTTCAGATCTTGTGTTGGAAGGTAGTGCAAAAGTACTTGTCCATCTCCTTTAGTGAAATCTGAAGCAATTTATGGAACTTGTAGCACATTCATTATTGGACCAACTTATATGGTTGAAAGACTGGAAATGTTTTCAGGCACTAGTCCTTTCTTCTGAAATGACCTTATTAAGAGTATATGTTCCCAGAAGCTTGTCTATTTTTGGTCCTAATCCAAATTAATTTAATAAAAGTTACTTCTGTCTTCTTTCAATTTTTTTTTTTTTTTTT
>VZRH01002542.1:746403-902840 GCA_013397555.1 Urocynchramus pylzowi
TTTTTTTTTTTTTACATCTTAAGCCATTACAGCTAAAATAACAGAATTTCTGGATCTTCTTCTCATTTAGAATGCTACTAAATACTAGTCTTAGTATCCAAATAAGTAGCATGGAATGTGACCATGCGCAAAATACGGGAATGGCAGTTCTGTTATGATTCTTGTACCCTGACACAGCCAGGAAGATCGGGTGGGATTCTGATTCCATCCACAAAGGCCACACCACCGCTGCCCCTATTGTAATAAGCCAGGAATTAGTATTATGTCCTTTAAACAGTCAACACATAAAGAGTTTCCATGTCGTGGAGACAGAAATCCTTACAGTGCAGGAAGATAGCGTGTCCCCAGAAAATTCAGAACAAATACTCTGAACAAACATCATAGACTCTTCCACTGATGGCCTTGTATTTAAAAGACTTTAGTTCTTCTTCTGAAGTGAAATCAGCAAGTGTCACTCTTGGGACTGAAGCATTCAGTCACTTTGAACAGCCTGTTGATACTTGTACTTCTGGAGTGGTAAGTACAGCTGGTACCATGGGCAGTCGGTAAGGAACACCTCAGGAATCAAGGTCTTCAAAAAAGATGATTTACTGAAAGTGTCCTACACTGGTTTGGTTAAAGGAGCAGGTTTCCTGCTCACTGTGTGCTTTGTGCTTGGGTCTTTTGCAGCAGATTACCACAGCAATGGCTACACAGTGACAAATGGCTGGAAGATTCACAACACAGCCAAAAACAAGTGGTTTGTCTGTATGGCCAAGACTGCCGAGGATAAACAGAAGTGGCTGGATGCTATAATCAAGGAAAGGGAGCAGAGAGAGAGTAAGTGGATGATGTATTTTGTACTGCACTGAATGAACTTGTAGGACAAATGTCTATGCACATACGTGTATTTGAGAGAAAGAGAAAAGGTTGCACATTTTCCTCCATGGAGAAAATTAAAATCTGTCCTTAGTATTTTCCAAAAGCTAGGAAACAGCTCCGATGTCTCAGAAGGTTCTTGATTCATTGCAGTATCTTACCATAAAGCAGTTAGGATGAACTTCTCTTCCCATAAAATGCACAGTTCTCCTTTTCTCTAGCTTTACACTGATCACTTAAATTCTGCCTAAGGTCGATCTCTGCTAAAATTAGGCATGGAAATACAGGACCACTTCAGGCTGCCTGTTCTCAAGCTAGTCTTGGAGGTGTCTAAAATCTGTATCTCTTTTGGACTCCAGAGTTGCCCAATTTGTGAGTTCTAGAGTAACATATCTAGAAAATGATGTGTTCAGGCTAGAAGACATAATGCATCTACAGCAGCAAAACAGCTTTTGCGAATGCTGTCCTCCTAAAGCAATTTGCAAATCTAACGAGAACAGGGCCAGAAAATGCCAGCTATGAGGATAGTTATGACAGAGATACATACTGTTTTCAGAGATTATTCCCCCTGCCTGTAGCAATTTTCAAGTTAGCATGAAATATGGACTTGGGAACTTGTACAAAGTGAACACGAAATGTTCTTTATATTCAATTTTCAGCCATTCTGAAAATTCCAGTATTTCTTTCATTTACTGGATAATATGATTGTCAAATACTATTTTTAGCTTAAGGTATTAGTAAAAAGGCTAATTAATAAAGAATGAGAAAATAATGTGCCTGCCCAGTTTTAATTTATTCATGAATGTGACATTGATTTCAGCAGTTTTGTATTTTTGGCTTCAAGTAATAGGACATTCAAAAAGTCTCCTGCTCTTCCAAGCACTTAAATGCCTTTAACAAGTCTTATGCTTGAAGTTATTTCAGGCCCACAGGAAATCAGTTTCAGAAGGGTAAGAATCACAGAATCATTGAGCAGTTTGGACTGGAAGCAACCCTAAAGACCATTTAAGGCCATGGGTGGGGACACCTTCTGCTATTCAAGATTGCTCCAAGCCCCATCCAACCTGGCCTTGGACACTTTCAGGGCTGGGGCTGCCACAGCTTCACTGGGCACCCTGTGCCAGGGCCTCCCCACCCTGCCAGGGAACAACTCCTGCCCAATATCCCACCCATCCCTGCCCTCTGGCAGTGGGAAGCCACTCCCTGTGTTCTGTCCCTCCATCCCTTGTCCCCAGTCCCTCTCCAGCTCTCCTGGAGCCCCTTTAGGCTCTGGAAGGGGCTCTGAGGTCTATCTGGAACCTTCCCTTCTCCAGGTGAGCATCCCCAGCTCTGCCAGCCTGGCTCCAGAGAAGAGGGGCTCCAGCCCTGGGAGCAGCTCAGGGACCTTCTCTGGACTTCTCCAGCAGCTCCAGATCCTTCTTATGTTGGGGGACCTCAGACTGAACACATCACTCCAGATGGGCTCCCACAAGAGCAGAGCACAGGGGTGGAATCCCTCCCTCCCCTGCTGCCCATGCTGGGGCATCAGCCAGCCCACAGGGGGTTTCTGTGCATGTGGCAGTGCGTGTGGCTGGGTCATGTCCAGCTTTTGATCCACCTGCCCCTATAAGTGTTTCTCTCCAGGGCTACTCTCAATCCATTCTCCCAGCCTGTATTTGTGCTTTGGATTGCCCTGATCCATGCTCATCTTGCTTTGGGCTTTCTTCATGTTCTGTAAACCATTCTGGTTTGTGTGGTATGATATGACCATAGTTTAAAGCTGCTTTTTAAAATGTGGAAGAAAAGTTGCATCTTGGTGGTGTTAAACTTACCAATGACAGTTTTGTACTCAGATAAAAAAAGTACCTAATTTCCCCTTTAAATGGAAAATAAGTCAATCAATTTTTGTGTGTCTGCAATTTTTGCTGTTTGGCCTCAGCTTTTGACTTTAAGGAAACATTTTATTTGATGTTAAAGATCTGAAGGAATTCCTGCTTTGTATTCCAGGTTTGAAACTGGGAATGGAGAGGGATGCATATGTCATGATTGCAGAGAAAGGAGAGAAGCTGTACCAAATGATGATGAGCAAGAAAGTGAATCTTATCAAAGATAGGAGAAGAAAATTAAGTACTGTTCCCAAGTGTTTTCTTGGCAAGTAAGTGGTATTTGAATTGAAAAGGTCTTTCACGCCAGTTAATGGACTCTAGAATTTCTGGGGATGGCATTGTGGATGTCAATCCATCTGGGGATGGATTGACACAGATCAGATGTGCTTTGATGGAGTTTAATTAGAAAGACCATAAGCCCCATTACAGTAGTAATTTATTAAAAAATAATCATTCATTTTTGTTTCACACCACACAGGCTGAATAGTGTGACAGCTCACTCTGTTTTACAGTAAGTCATTACAGCTGCTTCAGATCATCAAAAGGAGTAAGAGAGCTACCTTAAACTCCCACAAGCTCCAGGCTGCTGGTGGCCTAACATGGACTTTCTTTGGTATACAAGCAAATGCTTTCCAGGTGATACTTAAATCTAGTGAACTGTCCAAGCCTCAAGATTGTATTTAGAAGTTTCCTGTTTGTCAGTGTAACAGGCACCAATGAAATTTTGTGCATCATGTGACCTGATGTGTTTGTTGGACTTCATTGGCTGGAAAAAAACCTCTTTGATTCAGCTAGATATTACAAAATAATGACAAACTAATTCTGAAGGATGACATGTGAGGCAGCAGAAGAGACTCTGTGGGCGTCTTGGGTCAGCGATTGGCAATGGCAGCAGTGGGGCTGCTGTAGGGACGTGTCCTGTGGGGCACAGCACTCAGTAGCTGACCTAAGAAGACTTTCCTGCCTCAGCTGTTAGTGACTGATATGATCAGCTGTGGGAAGAAAAGAAGTTCTGAGGCAGTTATGCGTTCATTCCCTCTCTGGCCTCTGTAACAGCAGTTTGCAGCAGCATTGCCAGTGCACAGGGATGGAAGTAGCATACGTTGGTGATACTTCAGCCAGAAAAAAATTTCTTGATATTGGAGAAGTAGTTGCTTTTTTCTTCTTCACACACATCCTCCACCCTCTCCAGTTGATCTTGTTGCATTAAAACTGAAACCTTTTAGATCTGATAATGGTAGTTCTTATTTTCCATGGAAAAAGAAGTACAAGGTTAGAAACTTACATGCTTCCAGTGCTGTTATGTGTGAGTCTATTGTGGGCTCGCTGATATTGTGCTTAGTTTCAAGTCCTATCCAGGATTTCCTGCTATTACTTTTCCTTTTGAAATGTCTGCTTGCTTACAGTCTGTCCTGCTTAATGCCCTCAGTTTGCTTGACAGCCACCTGACACTCCAGTAGTGAGGACTTGACCTACCTTTGCTAATGGCTAACTGAGCCCAGACTGAGATACCTACAGGATTATTTCTCCTAATGTTCTACCTGTTCCCACAGCAAATAACTCTGCTGATATATTTTCTGCATTCATTTGTTGGTATTGTCCTGGGAAACTCAGCTGAGTGCAACTCAGTCAGTACATTCCAGTCATGATGGGTAGATGTATGACTTCCAGGGTTTTCCCTAAACAGTGCTTATTGGCTGTGACCTGTTTATTTTTGCAGATACTCCTGCTTAAGGGAGTCACTGTTGACTGTGCTGAGACGTATTTAGTGTTTTTTTGTTATATGCAGCTGAGAGCAACACAAAGGCCACAAAAATAATTTTTCTCTTGGCATGTGAATATCAGCATCTCATAATTCAGCAGATAAAATGGTTTTTTTTGGGGAAAACAGCATGATCTAATCTAAATATTTTCAGAGCTATCAAATGCATTTATTTATAGGGATGTTTATTGAACTTAACTTCAGCAACTGACTGGCTTGACTGGAAATCTGTTTTCCTGATCACTCTTTGTGGCATTAAGGCAAGTAACTGGTGATTCAGTTGGAATGATGTGTGTTGGTGTCACTGTGTGTAAATGATATACTGGCCATGCTTCTTTTCAGCACTGCAAAACCTTCAGTGTGTAAGAGAGAGCATCTGCTAACCTCAGGACATTTCAACCATATATAATCAGATTGTACAGTCCTGGATGGGTTGGATTTTCCTGTGTATTTCTTGTGTAGAAACACAGTTGTTCCAGGTCCCTTAATTTCCAAGGTGTAGCTAGGAGATGGTGTCCTGACCTCGATGTCAGATGAGAACTGAGCATGGCAGCACTGGGAAGTGAGGATACTCTCAGTTATCCTGGAGAACTGCTTCAGACAGGATGAGGAAACAAATCAAGCTTTGCCATCCACTCTTTGAGTTGATGACTTTTTAGAAACAGTCTAGCATATTCCTTAAGAACCTCTTGGAATATTTTTGGATCATGCACTTTTCAGGGTTTATAAAGCCTTCAGATCAAATGATTACTGATTTTGCTTCTGAATCAAATGTCATAGAAATCTTAAAGCAGCTCTTAAGAAAACCATCCCATGACTGGGAAGCTTCACCGCTGTGAGGGTAGCATTCAGTTATTTTCCTATTTCGGCTCACCATATCAACCTTACATTTATAATCCACATAAACTCCAGAGACAGATCCAAATAAAAGAAGCATGAAAGGTAACAGGGTAGCTTCCACTGAAGTTTTAGGCAACCATTTAAGTGCTATAAAGTGCCATAGACCCATTACTCTTGAAGGGGCACTCCAGAGCAATGGGGCCTCTCCCTTGGGTGCTTCCCATGGGTGCAGTCCCTGGCAGTAGGTCTGTGAAGGGGCCCTGCACAGCAGGCCTGCCTAATGTCCTTAGTAGGGAGAGTGGAGCATCATTCTTACTTTGCCTCCCTCTGTAGTTTATGTATTCTGTTTTAGCTTTTAATACTTACAGAAACGGTTCAGAATCACTGTGAAAAGAACTTTCCTTAGGAGATAGCCTGACTCATCACTTTTCACAGAATTCACAGAATGACCAGATTGGAAGAGACCTTAAAGATGGTTGAGTCCAATCCAGCCCCAACACCTCAACTAAACCATGGCATTCAGTGCCACATCCAGGCTTTTTTTAAACACATCCAGGGATGGTGACTCCACCACCTCCCTGGGCAGACCATTCCAGAACTTTATGACTCTTTCCATGAAAAACTTTTTCCTAATAGCCAACCTATATTTCCCTTGGTGCAGCTTGAGACTGTGTCCTCTGGTTCTGTCAGTGCTGCCTGGAGAAAGAGCCCAGCCCCCACCTGACCACAGCCACCTTTCAGAAAGTTGTAGAAAGTGATAAGGTCACTTCTGAGTCTCCTTTTCTCTGGGCTGAACACCCCCAGCTCCCTCTGTCGTTCCTCACAGGGCTTATATTCCCAACCCCTCACCAGCCTTGTTGCCCTGCTCTGGATATGCTCAAGCATCTCAATGTTCTTCCTAAACTGAGGGGCCCAGAACTGGACACAGCACTCGAGGTGCGACCTCACCAGTGCCATTAATCTGGCTTTAGGGACTTCACAAAACTCTACTGGTTTCCATGGGAATCTCCTGGCATAGTTGAACAGATTCTGCTGCTTTTTCTATACTATGACTGCTACAGAGTAGCCCCTCAGTAAACCAAACTTTTGAGTCCTGAAGTTGTTTCGTTATTCTAAAGGCAAAATACCAATAATTCCTATATCTTAGATCAGTCAGTGCTGATAAATACAAAGAGACTAAAAATACTTCAGTTAAAGCCCACAGGTGGAGACATGGATACTGGGTTTGTTAAGCAGCAACCTTCTGCACATTGGCAATCACCCAAGTGTTTTATTGAACTCACATTTCCCATAAGTTGCTCTACTTTCATATATTCCTTTTGTTCTTCTCCATGACTGTAAGACATTTCTAGCATAATTGCTAATTAACCTGGCAAACAGCTCAGTCCTCTGGGGCTCTGACGGAGCTGGATTCATCAGGCTTGCTATGGCTGCTTTTTTGCACTTCTTTTCTAATAAATAACATCCTACATATCTATCAATTTTTTGGCTTTTATTCTGCCTATATGTGCAGCTCTGCCCATCAACAGAGAGGTTTTGTTTTGTGCTGCATGAGCAGCAGATGTCACTTAGCATCTTCTGCGTATAAATTAGAAGCATGCTGTATGTAAACTGCCAAGCATCACCTCCAGAAAAAGACCTTAAATTAACCTGTCAGTGGGACTCATGCTATCTGTTACTGCTCTGTACTGCTTGAATTCTGTAGGTTGAGTCTTCTGTCCTAAGTCCTACTGTGATTGCATTAAAGCCAATTCAATTACACCATGGGGCTGGGGACAGAAGTCAGACCCAGTGAAGGAAGATGAGCATGTGTAATTAAGTCAAATCATGAACACTACTTGGATAGGTAACTTGGGAAGAAGTAGCTGGAAAGGGAGGATACCCTACTGTTGAACTTGATTTAGGGTTCTCAGTTAATCTTGCTTGCTAATCTTTTCCCCCATGGATGTCTGGATTGCTCCATAAGATAAGGATTTGCATCATCCTTATAGATACAGCTGTGTCATCTTTCCTTTTGTGTGCACACTGTTAGTGAGCTCAGGGCAATGATGGGAAGAGGCTATATCTTCTGCAGAGTATTTTCTCCAGGAAGCCACTGGGGGTACCATTGCTTACACCAGCTTTCATGCTTGCTTCAAGGAGAGTCTCCTGTGGCTGGCTAATGACTTGCAGAGGCAAGTGCCTTCTGCCACTTGGAGCTAACTGTGTGTGTTCTGCTCCCCTTTGCAGCGAGTTTGTATCCTGGCTCACTGAGATTGGAGAGATAAGCAAACCAGAGGAAGGGGTCAACCTGGGACAGGCACTATTGGAAAATGGAATCATTCATCATGGTGAGTGTGCCATGTCATAAAAAGATATCAGATTTCAGTAATGCCCTGGAAATCAGGGTGGAAAACTTACTGAAGCTGTTCACATGATGTTCAAATACTTTCTGCTGCCATACCCATCAAATCCTCAAAATGTTAAATGATTTTTGGGATTAATGAGTGGGCAAATTTATGCCATGATAAGAGAACTTGTTTGGTATCCAGAAAGTGTTTGTGTCTGCAGTTGCTTGATTTCTCTGCAACATCTTAGTTGGGGAGTATATCAGGTGTATATTCCTTTGTATTATGTCTGTTTGAAAATGTATAACAGTCCATAAATGCAGCTTTGCACATGAGAAATCAGCAATCCAGAGAAGAGTAGAGCAGTGCTCTTTTAGACTGGGGCACAGGTGATGGGTCATTCAAATGACTCTGCTTGTCTTTCTTTTTCTCCGCAAAAGAAAGAGATGATGGAGGGTTTGTTGTGTTTCCAGCTCATTTGGTGAGAATGTCTTTCTTTAAAATAGTGAGGGACTGTATTTCTTCATCTCACCCAGCTGATGACCTTGAAGTGTTGTGCTGAGGTATTCTAGAAGGGTAGGACCGCGCATACAAAAATGCTGCATGACTGAAGTATGCTTGTTTGAAAATTTTCTTTGCTACCTGCATTTCTACTGAAAGGCCATTATCCAGATTACATTGTTTAAATTCAGATTTCTCCTGCTGTTTCCATAATGTGTTATGCAGACAGAGCAAAACAGTCCTACTCAAATTGAACAGCAAAGATCCCAATTTCAGTGCTCAGGTGAGTTTTGCTGCAAAATGCACATCAAAGGAATACTGTAGGTGGGTCTTAAGTCTCCACTGATCTACATTTTCATACAGTCTCTTTGAAATCAGTTTAAGTAAGGGAGCCATTTAATTAGGCTAGTCTTGCTTTAATCTCTTGGTTACATAGCACCACAAACTTGTCTTTCAGGTGACAGTAACACTGTAAAAGAAACTGTGTATGTTAGCTTCTTTTAATTAGCACATGGAGAAATCTACTATAAGCAGTCCTTCATAGTCCTTCATGCACATATGCTTCCATCTCCACATACCAAGATATGCTTTCAGGTACATTCAGCCTTTGAAGAGTTTGGAGCATGAGCTCAAAAGCACTAAACCCTTTTGAGAATTTGGTTTTGGAGAACTGAAGCACTCTGGCTCCAGTGTGGAGGGATCCCTCCTTAAATGAGGAATGCTCTTTGCACTCACACCCTTACTGGCCTACATTCTGAAAGTGCACACGTGCACTGCTGGTGCAGAAAGCTCTCCTGAGACTTGGTATTTTGTGTGCCTGTTTACCTTGCCATAAGTTCATACTTTGACACTTTCATCAGTGTTTTTTTCCTCTTAAATCAAATTTACACTTCAAAAGTTGTGCTGTTAGATCTACTGCTCTCCTTATTCAAATGCCCTCAGTAAGATGCATCTGGTGTGGTTTTAGTGTGACCTCAGAGTTCCTAGTGTTCATGTTTTCAATGAAAGTTACTGTTAAACATTGGAAGGTACTTGTAATGAAAAGCATTAAAGTGTCCTATTATGTCTCCTAATGTAGCAAGAGCCTATAAACAGCATAATGAAGTCCTTAATCCCATTCTGCATTAGGCAATTATGTTTTGTTTCATTTTCACTCGGCATAATGTTGTTGTTCTCTCAGCCTGCCTGAGAAGCAGGGCCATAGAAGATTACTAAATGCTGAGCACCGTGTGTTTTATCCTAAAATTTCCTCCTTATATTCTTTAGTTCTGGCTATTTTATCTGATACTTCTGATGGGGAAGTGGTGGTACCTGTCACAGGGCACAGAATTGATCAGAACCTGATCTGTGTGCCAGACACAGAAGACACTTTCTGCTAACTCAGTTCTCAATTGGATTTAGAAATACAGAATCAATTTGATTTAGAAATTCATAAATCCAGAGCCTGCAGACATTTGAAGGAGTCAATAACTTGCACATCTTAGAGATTCAACTGCAGACAAAAAAGGATACATGTAATCCTGCAAATTTTTCTTTTGATCCTGTGAAATTAAGGGAAAATATTATCAAAAGCAGGAATCTGAATTATAGACCAGGATGTCCTATGTAGTGAGGGAAGGTCGTAAGAATTTCTGGTATCTGCCCTCTGAACAATTATCCTACCCACTCTGCAAGGGGCAGACTAAATCTCAGACTGTGTCCTGGTACTTTGGAGTCTGCCTAACCCAGGGGATTGTCTTCAGTTGTTTAGAGGAGACAGTTTTCTCAGGTTAATCAGATGTAGGTTAAGATGCATTTTAAATTGTGTAAATGCATATTTTCTCTCAGTTCATCAAATAGTGCATCCAAAGTATTCAGGAGTGCTCCGGCACTGAGATCTGCTCGTGGTTTTGGGATATCGGCAAAGGCAGGGAAGACTGCAGTGACTCAGCTACCCTACCTTACCTGTTCACCAGATTTCCTCCTCCTTTTTATTGTTGGAACTGGCTTCCATTAAATCAGGGTGGGAACAATGGCATTTCTCTGCTACATACTGTAAAATACTGTATCTGCAGGATACTCTATTACTTTGTTTTAATTTGCTCAGTTCTTGGCACTTTTATACTTAAAATCGCCACTTATTTACTACTCAGTGAAAGAAATAACTTCTACTAGTTACTAAATTACCATCTTCAGGATGTGGGTTTCCCACCTCCGCCTTCTGTGGAAATAGTCTGCCTTAGAATAGAGGCTGAATAAACCTACATGTAATTGGATGTAGTCTTCAACCATCTTCCAGTCTGATGCATTGGATAAATCTGAATCTGAATATGTTTTTTAAGTATTTTCTGACTTTGGCCAATGCTTCTTTTGAAATGGCTCTTGATCGCATTGAAACATCTTTTGTGTTCTCACCTTTGAAGCTCATCAGCAGATAACATTACCCAATAAGATTTTAACTGCTGTACTGTGGAATGGTTTTTCTGGTGAAAAACAAAACAAAACAAAAAAACCAACAAAAAAAAAAACCAGTCTAATTTTTAGAAGGAACTCATTGGTAACTATAAGAACCATGATAGAAGAATACCTCTGGCATCTGTAGTTCCTGCCACCAGCATGCTTCTGTTTTTGGAGTCTCAGGGTTTTGGACAATTGCAAAAATGGCTGTAAGTGCTGTGATAACTATTGTGGGAATTTGCAACACTTTGTTCAAAACTCATCGAGAAAGGTCAGATAGTCCTAGTGAAGGGAATTGTGAACGTTTCCAAAGACTTACATAAACTGAATCTGATGTAAAATTTTAAAAATCCAATTTTTACCAACTGACCTATAAAGAACATGGTGGGGACAAAAGACAATTTAAATTGCCATGCTGATGCTTTAGTTTCAGATAAGCACCAGTTTAAGAATGAACAGGTGATGTACAGATTTCGTTATGATGATGGAACATACAAGCCAAGAAGTGAATTGGAAGACATCGTGTCCAAGGTTTGTATTATGATTCTTAGTTGGAACCTTGTGATTTGCATCAAGAAGTTTGCTCTGCCTCTGAATGTCATTGACCTGCTGTGTGGGAGATTGCCATTGTTGTTGATCTGTGTTGTATTGAGCTGTCCATCCTAATGCCACAGGAGACATTCACATTAGGGAGAGGAAGCAGAGTTTAGCAATAAACACCAGTACAGTTGTGACTGCACCCAAGACTGCTGATTGCAATCCCAGTAGAGTAACAAAAGGTTTTATAACAGGAGGTGGTAACACGTCTGCTGCAAATCTGGGTGTTATGGTTCAGGGGGATAGAAGAGATCAATATTTAACTGTTCCTAATAACTGTCAAATGAGTTCTGTTGATCCCATATTTGTCCACATACCTTTTAATAAATTTGATTTTTTTTTTCTTATGGACTTTGGTTACTGGGTTAATTGTGAGGAAGGATTAATGGAGAAAATGTTGGAATGGAGGTGATTAGAGGTAAAAACAGATTTCTGGCTGTTGGAAACCAGGAAAGAAGAAAGAATGAGAGAGAGACTAAAGGAACTTTTATCAATTTGTTTTGAATATCAATATTTATAAATAAAAAATTCCAGCTGAGTAGAGACATCAGTGTCCAGGTTTTGTTAGCATTAGCTCGTCAGTGTTTCTTTGAAAACGAAAAAGCTGCTAACACTCTGCATCTTCCATTCTTCAGGGGGTGAGGCTGTACTGCCGACTGCACTGCCTGTATACTCCAGTGGTCAAGTAAGCTCCCCTTAGTGATCCCTTTGTATTTATTATCTGGCTTTGTTAAAAGGATGATGTTACTATTGAAGTCTTTCTTGTTTCTTACTATGAGCAATAATTTTCTGAATTTTCTTGGCTCTTCTACTGCCCTTGCATCTTCACAGCTTAGATCCGTAGTTGCAGTGCTGCCACTAGAGGATGTTGGAACTGGGGATTCAAGGAGAGTGAGCAGCTGGGTGTGGTTACAGTGGCTCTGATTCAGGGCAGATGTGGTGCCCCATGTGGTGGGGATTGTAGTTGCTGTATTATTTGGGTTATAGAAAATGTCAACAGATGCTGAAGTGATGTAAACAGATTCCAGTGTGGTGCTAGGATTCTGTCATTCAGAGCACCCTAAACAAACAGAAGCCAGTCTGAAGCAGAATAAAAGCTGAAGCTGTAATTTGAAGAAACCCTGAAAGTTTTGTGTGGAATCTTAAGAACTTGGCTCTGTATAAATAACTGCTGAAGAATTGAGATAGTCTGCAAGTGCTAGGTAACTCTTCCCAGAGCCCAGGAGAAGATTTTCAGATGTTGTTTACCTTACTGTGACATCAGATGAACATTTCTGGCCTATAATGGAAACCACCCTGAACTCTGTAGTTGTTCTACAACTGCATGGAAGATTAGGCATTTTCACTTAGGAGAACTTAATTTTTTACAAATAAAAAACTGATGAGAAAGAAAAAACATCTAGTGGAGATGGCTGGATTCCCAAATTCCCAAATTGACCTCTTGTCCATGAGTGGTACAACTGAATTTTCAATGAGAGATGCCACTGTCATGTAAAAGGAGCTGCAATAAGAGTTACAGTTTATAAGTCATAAATTTGCATCATTAGAATTCTGGGTTTTTTCCCAGAATAACTGTTCAACTGTGGCACAGATTTTGTTTAGCCCAAAAGGTGTGGAGAGAGGAGGAAGGCATGATGCTGCCAGTGGCAGACAAAATGATTCTGTAGATGCACATGTGTATTTACACATACACATTTCACCCCTGAAGATGGCAATTCATATGCAGAGTAGAAATGATGGGATGTGAAGTTCAAAAAACTTCCCTGACCTCAGGGTACCCACAAACTGAAGTGGATCTACTCTAATGCTTTAGGGAATCAACAAGGACAAAATAACTCCCACAGGCCCATCCTGTGGTGTTTGGTCAATGTGCTATTTTTGTAATAACTTCCCAGCTGGAGAAGCTATTAGGATAGCTTCTCGTATCAGGATTGATCTGTGCTAGTGACATAATGAACACAAACTGTGTATAATCAATGAAAGGTACCAGACTCTCCGAAGTTTTAGGATTCTTCTGAATGGACTTAATTCTCAGTATGTTTAGGCTCTTCTTCCTGCCTTTCTCTTTCTTATTCCTTCTTCCTTTCATAGCCATGTTAGAAAACCTAATCTCTCAGGCTGTCAATGTTTTGTCTTCTTACCATGACTTTTTGCCTCTGACAAGCCCCACCTTAGCCTCAGGAAAATAGCTTTTGCCAAGTTTGTTGCCATTGCTTTGTTCTGTGCCTTAGGATCACTGCTTTATCTGGTATCTTAGGACTGCTGATCCCTTCACTTACACTGCCTTTTCTGGTGCAACCTTCCTTCTAGAAAATTGGCAAAGCTGCTTGGAGTAGCAGGTACATGTGCCACAGGGATCTGCAGGAATCACGAATTCAAAACTGTTTTATTGACAGCCTTGAGATACAATTCTACTTAGTTTTATTCCCTGGAAGCCTTGGAGTTTCTAGTAGTCTTTGCCTTTAAATTTTTCCTCAAGTAAAATCTTGACACTGTGTCACTTAGAGGGCAAGATGATGTACACTACTGGAAACAAATCATGCTACTTTGGGGATTGAAGTATAAAAAGTAAAACATTTTGAAAATTCTGAATGTATCTCTGATGTACTTCTGGGAAGTTGTGAGGTGAGAGAACTTATTCCCAGTTATGTATATGATGGACAATACATCAGTGCATTGCTGGCCTAGACCCTGTAAAGAATATTCTATTCCTCTAGTTTCTGTGAGGCAGCAAGGTTCTGCCAAAATTTCAGTAGCTCCCACCTCTATACTTGACTATTCACCTGAAGTTCATGGTTCTGGATAATGTTCTATGTTTCATGTTCTGCTCCTGTTCGGGGTAGATTGAAATGAGAAGAAAAGCAAGTGAACTAAAATTGATTCTGACCAGCGCTGACCTGCAAGCAGGGAAAGATTGGGTCTTGGACCAAGATTGATGGCAGTTTATCAAAACTGTCAGCATCTCTAGGAAAGTTTTGAGAGTTCTTGTCTGGAACTCCCTACTCATTAGTGCTCAATATTTTAATGGTTTCCTTTATTGTGCTGACATTTCAAAAGTACATTTTCCCGAGATGAGAGCGTGAGAGGGGAAATCTGCCCAGAAAACTACAGATTTGTGCTGTGTTTAGCACATTACTGGGAGACAAGTTGAAAACTCTGTGTAAGGAGTATGAGGAAAGCTTTTTTTCTGAGGACACATTACTGGAAATACTGTCATGTTTTGTTGGTTTTTTCCCAAGCTCTGAAAGTCCCACTTTTCTTTCTAATTTCTCACACCCTGCATTCTGCAAACACAGAGACATTTCTGCTGCATTTATTTACAACAGCCAGTCACAACAAATTTGTATCTGTAGATGATTAGTAAAAGGAACAGGGTTGGGTAGGATGGGTTTTAGATGGTGTTTGGATATTAGATTTTTAGGAAAAAGGCAGTATCAGATAGTGTGGTGCTAATAAAAGAGGCTGATTTGACAGAACTGAATAAAGTCTTGTCTTGGCCTGCCTCATGGATCCAGCTGGACTGTAAAACAGCCCCAGTAGATGTGCTTCCTTCTACAGTCATGCCAGTTGAGCTCAAGCTTCAAATACAAGGACCACCCCAAGGGTGAGAGAGGAATTAATTCTTCATACCCATTCAGCATTTGGCCTCTCTACTGAGACTCTCAATGAGAGGGAGCCAATTAATGCAAATTAATTGTGGTAATGGCTTTTGTGATGTGGAACTAGGAACTGGATCAAGACCATGAAACTTATTTCACATGGGCCAGTAAACAGCCTTAAAATTGCTTTTATGATCTTCCAAACTGGATTAAATCCAGTGACCTTGGAGGTGAAAGGTGTTAGAGCCCAATGTCCTGAGCCACATATGCCTCTTGTATTTGTATCAAAATTCTTTAGAAATATTTCACAAAAGGCTGTGAGAAGAGAAATGGAAAAAAACTGCAAAAAGCATCAAGTTACAATAGGGTTCCTTTTCTTCTTGCAGGAAAAGTGCTGCCCTCTGCAAGGGCTGGGTGTGAGCTGATGCCAGTTGTGTTACAAGAACTAAACACAACCCTTCTTATTTACAATGACTGAAATTATCTAATTCCATTAAAGGATACTGCATATTATATTTGGGTCTGGCTATTATGTGTTATTTTACTAAAGGAAGTGAAATCTGAATGAGTGTGGAAAATCTCTCTTGACAAAATAGACTAAAAGCTGCCTAATTCCATGAGCCTCACAAAAAGGAGGCACAGAGGGAATGTGTAGAGTCTCTTTCTATGAATACATTAATAGGTAAATGCTAGAGAAGATTTATTGAAGCTTATAGATAGGACTGGTACTGAGCCAAAAGATGTAAGCTGGATGTCAATGGATTTTGGACAATTTCCAGCCAGAAAAGTGTGATTTTTAGTGGGACTGCTGGTGGCAGTATTCTAACCTGAGTTACAGCAGCAGCTTAGGACATCTGTGAAAAGAATCTTCTGGTTGCCTCTGGCAGGAATGTGAGCTCCCTGAAGATGGCTCCAAACAACATCTAGGGAAATTTTAAGTAACACTGCTTTGTGTGGATCTGAAGTATCTTCCTAATTCAAGCTGCTAGAGAAGTTTAAAACTTTTTACTGAGAAAAGATGACTGCTTATTAGTAGTAGGTCACAATAGTATATATAGGTTTAGAGTGTAAAAGAGATGTATACCTTTTTGTCCTGATTTTCCCTGAATTCTCTTTCTTAATTAGAGACCGTGACTACCACCTAAAGACATACAAATCAGTAATCCCTGCAAGTAAACTAGTGGACTGGCTTATTGCACAGGTAAGAAAAGTTTTAAGATACTCTCTTTGCTAAGAAGCACTTAATAATCCTAAAACTTTCCTTTTTCAATTTATCAGTGGAAAATTTAAAAGTGGTTTGGTTGCTGCTCTTACTTGTGTGCATCTGCTTTCTTTCCTTCTCCCAGGGAGCTGTAAACAGTCTTGGTCTGAGGCCATCTTAATTACTGGGTTTACACATCCCAAAGCAATCAGCCACCATGATTAGGGCTTTAGACATCGCATCATTACCAAAACTAGGCAGCAATAATAATAATTGTAACGGTGGCAGTAGTAATAAGAGTAATAGTAATGTGCCCTGGACATGCTTCTTCACTGTGGTAGTGACTGTAAACTGTTTCTGCAATTCTGGTGACTCAAATGGAGAGACTGTATGGAATAAACCTAAGTCAGCATGTCAAAACTAGTGTATCAAGTTTCACATCTAGTTTCTGTTTGAAAAGGTTGAGACACATTTTGTCAAGATTGATCATTGTAAATGGCTCTATTTTCTGAAGATTTTCATTACTGCCTTTATTGTATTTGGACAAATACCTATATAACATTTAGAAGTACTTAGTGAGCTGAAAGAATTGAAGCAATATTTTCTAATTAGAGAATGCTGTTTTGCTAGGGGAATGTTTTGAGGCCAAGGTAACATCATCAAGAGTAGCCAAGTCTAGTTTAGACCCTTCCTGTGCAAAGATTTTGTTGCCTAGAACAAACATAGACTGCTAAAGGTTTAAGATGGCAATATTAGAAGGCATTTCTCCTCCAGTTTATTTACAGTTGAAAGAATAAATTGGGATTTTTAAATCCCAGTCTCTGTAAAATAAACTACCCATTTATCCCATAAAGTAACACCATATGAGCATTGAGCATTGTCTCATTACAGAATGTTGAAAATGAGAGAAGACTTGTGAAGACTTGAAATTAGTTCATAGTAAAAGTTAAACTTTTGGTTTCTTAAAGCTATTTTCTTGGCTTTCCTTGTGTGGTTACATGGTCATGCAATTCTTTCAGAACTGCCTTGATGCCTTTTCTACCAAGACAAGAGTATTTAGTTCTTAATTTGTAAATGTTGTTTCTTTTCTGCTCTCAGCCTCTTTAACAAAAGCTAGTAGTGCTGTCGATTGGCCAGAGCTGATCCTGTTCTATCCAGTATTTAAATAATGTTGATACACCATAGTGATGGGCTTTGCTGGCATTTGCCTGGCAAACGACTACTGCTCTCCTTAGTGGCATTTGAAGTTGGACTGATGTTCTGCTGGCAAGATCAGAGGGTGCTTGAAACACTTTGTTTTTGCTTAAAACAAAGTCAGTACACTACCCTACAGCTGCCGTGAGAGCTTTCAGGTATCTAGTTCTTCAGATGGAGGGGAGAAAAGGTGTAATACTTGTGTAGGATACAGCTTCTTGTTAAATAGGATACAACTTCTTGTTGAAAGTAATACACAGAAATTGCTTCTGTTGCCAAAGCAGCAGGTGCCCTCCCTGCTGGAATGAGCTGAGCAGCTGCTCTCACTGGGATAGCAGACACCAGGTTCCCTTGTGTCCCTTTGCTCATCTCGCATTAAGGGACCAATGTTAACAATCTTTGTAAGCCCAGTAGTGCCTTCTGATTTTTAGCAGCGCTATTTCAAACTTAACTTGTCTGCCTAAAAAGTACAACCATGTTTGTAAAGTCTTCACTTGTGGCTGCAGATTAGCAGATATCTTGAGAAAACTAGGCATTTCTTGTATTTAACTGACTTGTAGATATAAAGCTTAAGGCTGCTGTTTCAGGGAAGTCTGTAAATTTGCAAGTCACCTTTGGTACCTGTTTTGAATGACTATACTCAAGGCTTCAGGCAGTGAGAAACAAAATTTTTTTTTTTTTCTGCTGTAATCTGCTGTGTAAGCAAACTGCCACTGTAGTTTTAACCTGTCTGACCTTTGGAGTTCACATACTTAGCTTTTTCTCCCTTGAGCTGAATATGTATAGGATCTCTCAGCTTCAAAGGAGGAGTTTTATTGTCTGTGACTAATGGGTCCTGAAGTCCAACACTCTGATTTCAAATAAAATGTTTTTACATTGAGATAATGTGGTATCTTTCACCAGTGCTGGTCCTCCATCCCCTGGCTCCTGTAGGAGGGAGAGATGCTGTCTGGAGGAATGAAAAGTGTTTGGGCAATGGGATACCTGTTTTAATGGCTTGCTATTGTTCCCTACACAGATCATCCTGCTAACTGCAGAGCCGCAAGCTATGCGGTGGGGAAGGGGGAATAATTTGTTTAAGAAAATGATCTGAGGTGTAACGTTATTCTCCTGTTTCTAGGGAGACTGTCAGACTCGGGAGGAAGCTGTCGCACTGGGTGTGGGACTCTGCAATAATGGCTTCATGCATCACGGTAATGCATCAATTTTGCTTTCCCCAACAAATGAAATGAGCTCTTACTTCGGTCAGATTAGCTATTCTAGGCTGTGTCATACATGCTGTGTACACAATTTGCAGGCATTCCTACAAGTCCTTCTAGAACACAGTCCTCGAGCTAATACATGGCCTATGCCTGGTGCCTTCCCAAGGGAAGCCACTTGCTGATAGTTATGGGAAGCACTGAAGGGATTAGACAAGCTAGAAGGAGCATGTTTTTTCATTGCGTCTCTTCCACAGCCATGTGAGCAATGCACAAGCCAAGTGCTGTCCTGAAATATCACCAAAAAATATCTGTCAAGTAAAATTGCCTAGTTCTTGCCTCTTGGATAACAAACACAATCCTCAGTGCTGAGGCATCCAAATCTGTAGTGCCAAATTGCCGAGTTAGGCATCGTCCATCCTCAAACAGGGGAAGTAAACAAATCATATCTGTATCAGTATGAAATGGAACATACAAGTCCTAAGAGTAAACATAGTTTGTCAAATGAAACATTCTGTTTTAGTCATAGATAACATTTGCTCGCTGTATTTTGAATAGTGTTTCTGAGAGCAGATTATTGTAAATAACTAATGGAGAACTTCCATAGTAGTTAATAATAATGTAAGAATAGTTGGGGTCTTTTTTAAAGAATTTGGTCTCTTCTGAGCCCATGCAAACTTATGGCATTTATTACATTCTTTGTCAAGAAGATCTTTACATAAGTACATGTTGAATGCAGGAGTTGCTCATCACTTGCTGCTTTTATTTGAAGGCCTCAGGTCTCATATTTGAAAAACTGGTAAAGAACTTTTTCATGCCTTCCAGAATTTTGTAGATCTCATTTCCCTCTCAATTGTTTTCTAAAAGTTGAGCCTTAGTCTATGTGGACACTTTGCATGCTTTTAAACAGCCCCTTTACCCTTCTTTGCTCCTTTTATAGGTTTTTTATATTCATTTGGATGTAGGAAAGGAGCGTGAGGTTTTGAGTAGCATCTTCCTTCCAAGAGGATCTTTTTGCATTTTATATAAATTCTGCATGCCAGGGAGGTCACATCATGTCATGAGCTACTGTGCACTGTGAAGAAAATTCTTATCCTAAAATACAGAATTAGCTTAAAAATACAGAGCTGAGGAACTGGCTGATAGAGATGCATCCAGTCTGTGTTCTGTAAAGATGGGGGAAATATTTAGAATTCCCTTTAACTTTTTCCTCTGTTTCTCTCTTTTTTTCTCCACGTAAATGCATGTATGTATTTCACATATATAATTTCCAGTCCTGGAGAAAAGTGAATTTAAAGATGAATCCTTATATTTCCGCTTTTATGCTGATGAGGAGATGGAGGGGACCAGTTCCAAGAGCAAACAATTACGTAATGACTTCAAGCTCGTGGAAAACATCCTGGGAAAGAATCTTCTGGTAAGAAATGTGTGAATGAGTAAACCTTGATGTTTCTCCTAAAATGGTATTGTTTTATAATAGAGGAGAATAATGAGAGAGCAGAATTAAAATGGGCAATTGCATGTGTAGCTAGGTTTTTCTTCACTGCATAAATGCTACTAATTCTTGATCTGCTTTGCTGTATATTTCCAACTTCCAAACCTCTGATTTTTTAGTTAGGCAGACTGCATAACTTATTCTAGGAGCATGGGAAATCCTTGCATTGCAGGCCCCTTTCTGGAGCTTGTGACCATCCTGCTGTGTTGGGAGTTTTGGATGTACAGTTCACACAGGTGCAAGTGCATGGAAGTTCCCACCTGTTTCCAGTGCTCGACTCAAGCCCTTTCTATTCCCAAAAAGCCCTTGCAAGAGTGTAAGGGAGCTGGATATGTTTTAGCAGGTAGCACAGTGTGGACATGGTGGAGGAAAAAGTAATGGGCTCTACTCTCTTGGAAGAGATCTGCCATCAAGTTTAAGCCCAGTTTGAATTCAAACACGCTTACATGTGAGGTAAATTCAGATGCAAGCTAAAAAGACTGATAAGAACACAGATATTTCAGGGCATCGTTCTCAAAGCCATATGAATGCTGTTGTTGTGGTTCTGAAGTGCATCAGTCACCCTCTGTCAAAATGCAGTCCTGTCTCAAACAGAAAACAAATGAAGAGCACATGATGAGGGAAAATCTACTTAAAGGGCATAGATTTGTGTCAAATTTGTCGTAGTCATGTTTAAGTCATGAGCTGCTTTCTTTTGCGTGCATAAATTAACAGTCCCTTGAGTGAAGGGACTTGTGAAGACCCTGCAAAAGCAGTACAGTAAATTCATTACACTTATCCACAAAACAATTGTGCCTGACTTCTGCTTTATGCTGTGTTTAGCAATTTTGAGCAGCTGTAATCCTGAGGCTTTGCTGTCTGTGGAACATCACTGCTTGCCTCTGCACTCATGATAGGGCATTAATCTTTCCCATCCTCTGATCTCACCACAGGAGGTTTATTCGAATTTCCTCATACCTGGCTTTTGAACTATGCTTTCCTACTGCCATGAAATCCTAGTTGTTCAGGGGATAAGTTTCCCTACCTCCTTAATCTAAGTTTGCTCTATCACAGGAGAGTTTACCTCTGAAAACAGAAAACAACAGAAACCTTGGCAAATACTTGTTAAAAATGCCAAAGAACAAAGTGCTTTCAGTCTGGAAAAACATGATTCTAACAAGATCTAGTATTTATTTATTTTCACAATTATTTGTCATTGAAGGACATAAATTTTGACAAACTGAAAAAATGTACAACATTCTTTGCATAGTTGAAGAAAATTTGGATTTTGGCCTGACTTCAGGCTTTGTGATTTGGTTACTGCAGTGTGCTGTGAACTTGTGATCAGCACTTCTGCTTGTTAGCCCAAACTGACAACATCACAAATCAGAGCTGGTTGCTTGGATCTGAGTATCAGACAAAGGAGAGTTTCCTGTAGAAATTGGCCACGATCAGAGTTGAGTGAGAGGTTTAATTGCATGCATGGTGATGGAGTCCCGGAAGACTCTGAAGAGAAGCATTCTCAATGATTTGTGAAGATGATGCCTGTGTACATTTTCTGTAGCGTTCTCAAAACTCTTTTGTTGAGTTGGAGACCTGGACTGGAACTCTAAATGTTATCAACTTCCCAGACATGTGATAACTTCTGCATTCCCCCAGGGTATCCCACATTTCCTATCCTCAGTAAAGTGTGGGCAGTAGTTGCCCAACTCTGCAAGATTTCAGCAGAAAGAGCAAAGAAGAGCTTTCCCTTTGTTCTTCATTATGCTGGTGTACCACGGTCTGTTGTAGATAGAGAATTAAAGTCATGGATTTAAAACACCTCTGGGAAGAAAGCCACTAAGGAGCTCATCCTCTAGGGATTTCTGATCCCAGGGGGGACAGGCTGAGAAGTCAGTGACAAGAGGCATTCATCATCCAGGTGTATGCAGCCACATAAGGGCTTTGAGTGGGTTTGGATACTAACAGTGAACTCCGAAATTAAAAACACCTTTTAGGTTTTAAGTCTTTGACAGTTCAGAAGGAACAGTTTGAGCGCAGTGCTCAATTTCAAAGCTCACAAACCAGGAGAAACTTGGAGTCATACTGTACATATTTTACCTCTTTTGCTAATGTTGCAAAACATACCTTTAAAGATAATAGTAGGGGTGGCTTAGATCCTGAAGCTACTCATTGGAAAGAAATTTTTGTCTTTTCAAATCTTGTTTTGTGCCCCAAAGCTGTGAACTTGTGAAAAGCTGAGGAGACTGGAACAACCTGGGAGATGGGGTTGCAGAAAAGTAGCTGTCTTTAAATGCTGCTGAGGGCCTCAGAAACTTCATGCATTTTCTGAAATGTTCAGATCTGACATTGTCTGATAAGTCACTGCTCCTGAGGAGATTATTACCCAAGTCAGGGTGTTCAGGTGTGTCCAGCATAGAAGGGATTGCTGGAGAGGTGTAGGGAAGTATGTGAGAGAAGAATGTGCATCCTAGACCCAGGTTCAGGGAATGGATCTGCTATGCTGCCTCTTCTGGTGTTGATGTCCCCAAGGGTTTAGGATGAGAGTTTCTGCTGCTGTGTAATAGACCGTTCTTGGCACACCTTTTCATCTCTGCAGATCCCATTCCCCTTGCCCCTGCCAAAATGTTCTTTGAATGTGTTCTGAGTACATTTGCCCTCTGTTTTTCATTAAACATGCTTGTTTTTAAAACAGTCTCACTTGTTAATGTGATTGTCTCTCTAAGACTAAACAGCTGCTGCCTTACATTCCAAAAAATGATTGGGCTTCAGGGGCATAGAAATAGTTCTTGCAGGTGGCAATTTAGTCAATAGCTTTGGACTCCCTAGGGATGAATGGGGTTCAGCTGTGCAATGGCAGGGTGTTCCTACTTCATAATAAAGAATGAATCATTGCCTTCTCCAGGTATTGCAAATGGAATATTATCCATAGCTTGCCTTTTCATAAGGGGTGTCTCCAGCACAGGAAGTTCCTAATGTTGATGCATGTGGGGTTTCTTAAAAGTGTTTTAGTTCTTTGCTTCCAAACAATTCATATTTGCAAATGATCAGAGCAAGGTAGGCTAATAAAAATAATAGCAAATAAAAGATCTTCATGCACAGTAATGATGGCTACACTCCAAGAGATAGGTAAGGTTGTGTAGGTGCTGCCAGCTGAAGTTAGGCATATCAAACCCTCCAGGTTTTTAAAGGTCTATTTCACAAATGCTTTCAAAATTCAACAGAAGAATCTGAATAGTCCCTTCAAATGTAAAGTGCAAATTGGAGAGGAGAGGTAGTCTAGAAATTTTCCATTGAATCCCAAATATGAAGTGATAAAAGTACATGTTGTGTTGGGCTGAAACTCATTCCACTTGCAACATTAAAAATCTAATCAGCAATTTACCTGATTTTCCAAATCCTTTGTTGAACAAGCACTACTAGCATTGTTTCTGAAAATATTTAAAAATAGCCAAAAATGGGAAACTTACCTTCCAGTCTTTTTACTTTCTTATGTGTCCTCTAATGTGAACATCACCTGATAAGGACTTTTCCCCAGATATTTTGCTATACATTATTTTAACTTGACTGTATGGCTCCTGCAGGACAGAATTATTCTGGTTCTTGACTTTTTTTTTTTTTCCCCCAAGGTGATTTCCAGTAAAAGAAAATATAATCTGATGGAATTGACTTTAAAGGAAAAAGGACAGTGTTTTAAAATAGTGCAAAAATCATCAGAAGCAAGGAAACAATTCTGAGTAATTTGGTTCCCTCCCCCCCCCCACCCCTCCGACGTGCTAAATTGAGTAGCTTTATTTTTCCTCTTAAATCAGTTCTGTTTTATCAGATGGTTCTTAAATACGTAATGTTTACTCCAATGCAAGATATTTATCAGTTAGATTTTCCACTTGTCCATTTACCAGTGGCTAGGTTTGGTTTATTTTTCTGTAATGGGGAGTGAGTTGTTAGGCTTTTTACTTATTGTAAATAAACCACTAGAAAAGGATGAATGAAATGTATATTTGTCATGATTTATATGATTTTAAAGAATATGTATAAGGTGGGCCTGTGTGACCTCAGTGCAAACAAGAGGAAGCAGAAATTCAGGAGCAAGAATTATGAAGGCTTCTGTCTACCATGTAAGGTACAGACTGGGCACAAGGTATGGAGTTGGTGTTTCTTCCCTTACACAAAGCCTATGCGCCTGTCTCTAGAGGAAGGACTTACGGATGTCAGGAATTGTCCTCTCATTAGATAGAATTTTAGCCATCAGACTGCCATTATGCTGTAGAATTATGTAGTGTGTAGTTAGATCTATAAAAGGTAGGCCTGAGATCTGCAATTTGTGTGAAACTGATAGCTGAGAAGCACTCAGATCATTCATTATCAGGTAGGTGGGATGTATTCTGAAAAATAAACAAATGACTGCACTCAATCTGTTGTACATTCACCAGTGGAAAATACTGAATAATGATGAATTCCGTAATCCAAAAATGAAAGATCTATTGAAGGACGGAGGGCTAGGAGTTAAAATCAAATACAGTTTCTAAAAGAGGAGTTGATTAACCATTGGTAAAAACTCTCAAGGGTGGGAATGGATCCTTCACTTCTTGAAGACTGCAGATCATACCTGAGTAACGCTAGAAAATCTGCTTTAATATTTATTAAGGGTTCAGTGCAGAAAGAACTAAGATTAAATTTTATGGCTTATGTTTTGTAGGCAATCAGACCAAATGATCTGGTAGTCCCTTTCCATCTTAAGACAGAAGTCCACATCAGTTGTGGTTTGCAATGAAAAGGCTAATTTGTCATCTCCAGTCTTCACCTTTTCCGTGAACTCTGTATTTATGAAGCATATATACGTGTAAATATTGTGCTCTGTTTAAGATTTTACCAGAAGAGGATGACTATGGATTTGACATAGAAGAAAAGAACAAAGCAATTGTGGTGAAGTCAGTTCGACGAGAGTCTTCTGCCGAGGTAGGACCTCACATTCATATTTTGGTATCTAACAATGTTTCAATACTTAGAAAAGTTACAAACCATCCTTTTAAAATAATTTCCTTTAAAGGCAGCTAATAGAAGATGGCTGTCTTCTACAATTCCTGGTAATTAGCCATTTCTGTAAATTGATAAGTGTTTTGGCATTACTGGGGGACTTGAATTATTGGTAAGTGATAGGATGAGAGCAGTATCTGTGTGATGATAGCTTACCTCAGGTTCCTTAGCAACTTTCATTTAAGGAGGGAGGGAAAGTAACACTCTTTTGGGGTAGCAAAGATGTTTAATGGGGAAACAGGTTTATTTGAATGAAAGCTGTATTTTTAGATATGTGTTTTCCCCTTAAAAAGCATGCAGTTATTTCTCTCTGTGGTATTTTTTAGGAGTTCTACTGAATATATTTGCTTTGTTTCTTTGAAGCACATAGAAGGCCCAAATGTCTTAGGATCTGAGTATTTCTTAATCACCCATTTAGCCCTACAGAATTCTTATGTGGATCACACAGTGTGATCTTCCATTTACCAAAATAAGGCACAGATACACTGCTGAAGATAAGAGAAGACTAAATGACTTGTCAGGGGTTTCACAGTAAATTGTGGCACACAGGACAGAGCTGCTAATTAAAAGTCCTAGACAACTATTACAGAATTTTTGAATGTCAGCGTTAAAATTTGTTGGTTACTCCTTTGGACTACAAATAACTCCTGGATGACTTGCTTAATGGAAATAGATGAAGTGGACAGATTGGTTTTAGCAAGTTGAAAATGTCACACAGGAAGGAATTTTGAACTGAAGTTGAGTGTTAAAATGAAATTATTTCAGTGTTTCTGATGCTCATTTGGTTTATGGTCACCAAAGAAACCAAACCTGTGCTTTATGTAGTGCTCAAAATCAATGGAAGTTGGCCAAAAATGTTATTAATCTAAACCTGTGCTGTGAACCATTGCCTGCCAGATAATCCTCTGCCCTTTTTATGGCTGGAAGCTTGGGGAGTAGCCTGCAGATCTGTTGTGTTTGAAGAAAACGGCAGCACACCATTTTCTAAGGAATCTTTTTCTTGATCTTTCAAGATAATCTTTGACAATGAGCCCATCTTTCGAACTTGATCTAATAATACTGGTCCAGCAAAGAACTAAATCTGCATCTTCCTGAGCCAGAGTCTATGTGAAAGTAGTGCTGTGTGGACCTCCTTTTTCAAGTCAAGAAACTTGTCAGTGGATTCCAGGCAGAATAAAAAAGGGTTTTCCACATTTAGTAGGAAACCCAACTGCTGAACCTTGAAGTTATATGAAGTAATTATAATCTGGAAGGTTTAATAATTTTTTTAATGGTTCCTTGATACCTAACACCTAGTCCAAATGTTGCTATGTTACATTTTAACTGGTAGAGATCATCAAGGGGTATGTTTGAGGCTATTGTCCAGTGGGCACAGTAGGGGATCTCAGTCTTGTCATTGCATCTGTGACCATTGCCAAATAACTAAAGTTAGGTGCAAAACCTACGGATTAAAGTCAAAATCTAATGGCTTTTTAGGCTAATGAAGAGCTAGTACTTCACTTGAAGCAGAAACAGTTCTTATCACCGCTTCAAACCAGGTTACATTTACTGGGTATATGACTGGGTATAGGTTGGTTTCGCAAGGCTGATGGCTGAAAACTGTCCACAGCTCCTGTGCCCAAGGTGTGGGAAGTCACACTTCTGCGTCTCACTGGGTATCACAGCCAGTCTATTATGGGGCCCTAGCTTTCAGTTGTGTCCCCCCACACCCTGTTTTTTTATAGCCTCCTATTTTAATAGTCCCTTTAAAATTTGTAGCAGAAAAGTAGTAAGATTTATCCATTGCAAACTAAGATACATCTGTAGAGTAGCATATTTCTAAGGATACTGGCAAAATATCTTCATTTTCTGTAAGTGCAGAAAACTTTAAGGAGGAATGACAAATGACTTGATGAACCAACACTACTTGTAGGGTATTCCATGTGAAAGTAATCCAAGAAATGTCCATAAGTAGGGAACAGTTGAACGTTGAAGTCTGAGCTTTCAGAGTTGCTGCCAGTGATCCAAAGTGCTCTGTGGTGTTTGTTCCCTTTGCAGATGGCTGGCCTGCAAGCAGGAAGAAAAATCTATTCCATCAATGAGGATTTAGTATTCCTACGCCCGTTTGCTGAAGTGGAAAACATTTTATCCCAGTCCTTCTGCTCACGAAGGCCACTTAGGCTTCTGGTAGCCACCAAATCAAAGGAGTAAGTGCCAAGATGGGCAGAGAGAAGAGATTATTGAGAAATGTCAGTTACTACGTAGTACTTCTGCAGGTGTCGTGAAACCTGTGTAATGCTGTGCAGAAGCCACTCAATAGGAAAACATGACAGAAATGAGAAGTACAAGAGTCATGGCTTGTTTTTAGTGATGACCCTTGGGCTGCTAAGAGAGGTTGGCATGTGTTGTCTTTATACTGCAGATAACTTTTGGTTTCCTTGTCTACAAACAAAATTGAATTGCTATGATTGTCATTCTTTCTCAGGTGTGAAGCTTCTCATACTCTATTATGTGTATGGGAAAACAACTTCCACTCATTGGAGCTTGGCTTATTTTTGGATAACTCTAACAATATCAGCCCTTACAGTTTTTCAGTCTGTTATTGTTTCTTATAATGAGAGTTGGTCCTGTTAGTGTCTTGTGTATTGTTAGATTCTGTAATTCCAGAATGTGCCATAGAACTGAATGTTTCAGTGAACATTTGTTGCTGAATTCTAGTCCAGAATGTCTTGTCCAGTCTGTTTTGTTTTTTAAAAAATTTTTAGTGGGAAAAAATCCTCTGCTGGTGTAGGTCAGCACAGCTGCACTGAAGTTTGCACAGAAATGGAAGTGAATATAAATGCCTTAGAAAGTTTCTGTCAAATGTTTATTCACTTAAAGATGTAATAAATTAAGAAGTGCCAAATTTTAATTAACAAATAGAATATCCCATGTGCCTTGGAGATTGAAGATGGAGTATATTTCTTCAGGTCTGTTTATTTTTTATTTATTTGTAAACACTGTGGATGCTTACTTTCATCCAAACCCAGTTGTGAATGCTAAGGAAAGATACTGTTAAGAACTGCCCAGAACTCTGGCAGCCTAAATTAAAACCATGCTTTCTCTTCTTTGTTATTTATCTGCAGGATTATTAAAATCCCAGATTGTCCTGAAGCGCTTTGCTTTCAGATCCGGGGAGCAGCACCACCATACATTCACGCAGTAGGAAGAGGTAAGTAGAAACTCTTACAGTGATACAGTTAAGTTGGGAGTACAGCTGAATAGACAGACGTGTGTATATAAAGTTTGTGTGTATATACATATATACACACACACACACAAATATATATGTGTATATATATGTGTGTGTGTACATATATGTATATATATATTTTCAACAAAGACCGATCCAGATTTCATTGTCTAGCTTGTTCTGTACAAATTCTGATACATTTAGTGACCATAGTGACAAGATCCAGTGATAGACCAGAATCACACTCACATAACCATAGAACCGTGTGAGATTTCCTCCCTCAAACTGCTTATCACCTAAATAGATTCTAAGACAAACGTTATCATTCTTAAGAACTGAGTGTTGGGTCTCTAATCCCATCAACACAATACAATGAATAATTTAATTCCACAGTGGAAGAAACTTGAATGCTGCAATGCACAGTACCATGGAGTCTTTAGAGAAGGCATTATCACTTTAGCTCTTGCAAGCTAGAAATGGACTTGCTCAGTGACCCTTCCCTTGTTTCTTCTGAGACTACTAAGGTAAAGCTTAACAGCCACAGGGAAAAAGAACCCGTAAAACTGAGATGGTTGAGAAAACGTTGAGGGGTCATTCTGTCTGTTGCTTCCTCAATATTTTTACATGCAGTCATCCACAATTTGGGTCTGGGTTCTGAAGGTGCTGTAGGATCAGCAGGTTGGTAGACAAGTCATAACACGATCTGGACATCACAAAGTATGACCTAAGACTTGAAGGCTGCTTCTCCCTTTAAATAGGCATACATTGCTACAAGTTGCCAGCATAAGACAGAGGCAAACTGCTCACCTTGATCTTTTTAAAAGGAGAAAACACAATTTGACAGAGATATTTACTATTTCTGTGCCTGACATATTAACTGAGCTACAAGCAAAGCACAGCTTTACCTTGATGTTAAGCAGATGCAGAAAATACGACCTTTTAGACATACACCAGTGCCTTCCTTCAGAACAAATGCATGTTTCCAGCTGAGTGCAGTTAGCTTAGGCAGCGCCCACAGATGGCGTTCCCAGGGACACACATTTATTACACCATCTTATAGCAGCACCTACAATCACTTTTTCACTGCTTGGAGTGCAAGCTGGAAGTTGCAGCTAGGAAGATTGCCCTTTTTTGGGATTTTGCCTGGAAAAAACGAGTTACGTTTGACATCATAGTGTTTTTGTGTAGCAAATTGTGTAACATGCAAGTGTTCTGTCTTCCAGGTGCAAGAGGCTGGAACAAATACAACAGTTTGTACTTAAGCAAGACTGCGGCTAATGTAACCATAAGGCTAAAAGAGAACCATATACGAATCCCAAACAATTTCCCACAGAAATGTCAATTTCTAGCATGACTGCTTTTAGATCTAGGAGATTGCTGTTTTTCCCAGCACTGTTGAAAACGTGAAGGATAGACACATGATGTTATCCTTACATAACAAAGCTCTCTGAATAGTAGCAAAGGCATAAGAGGACTGACCCAGCTCTTCTTACTTTTTCTAACCAGAAAGCTTTTGCAAACTTTCCAGTATTCTCATCCATAGGCAGATGGCATTTCTGTTTAACTTCTCTTCTGTTATTTTTCAGGTTCTGAGGCTGCAGCCGTAGGCCTTCATCCAGGGCAATGTATTTTGAAAGTTAATGGGAATAATGCAACACGTGGAAATTACAAGGAAGTTCTGGAGCACTTCACAGCCTATAGGACCAGGCAGCAGGAAGCACTGGTATGAGCACACAACCTCAAAGGAAGTACTTTAATTCCCACCTTTCTTCTGCCCTCCTCTATTCCTGTGTTTTTATGCTCACTAAATATTCAGAAAAAGAACATCTACATGTTTGTTTTGACTCATTTGCTTTTATGCCAGGGTCCTGCTATCACTGAGGGGAGCTGATTCCATTTGCCCATAGTTGAAAAACACCTACAAATAATATGAAAACCATTTCATGCATACAGTACTGAAAATTATTAACTGTTACTAACCATGGAAGTTTACCCACCTATTGATCTAAATTTTATGTTCTCTGAAGTTCAGAGAAAAACTAGGGTAATGTTCATATTTCAGCCTACTTAGAAGATACAGAATTGATGGCTAGATTCACCTCTGTAGTCCAAATATTTGGAGATTGGGCATTTTGAGGTCCTTGCTGAAGCCTATATCTCTTGAAAGGGGTTGTACCAGTGGGTGTACAGAACACATGAAGATGCTGAAGAGGACAGAGTTCAGCAAACAGCATCCCCTGCATGTTTGAATGGCAGACACCCAGGCTTCAGCAGAAACAACTCTGCACTAGAAGGACATGCAGAATTGGAATCCCTTCAAAGCGGCCAACAGGAGTCAGGTAAAGATTCTCACAGGGGAAGAAAGCCTAGGGACAATTCAGGGCCCTTTAGAAGAAAAACCACAGTAGAAATACGAAGTATAATTATTATTGTAGAATATCTCTTGTCTTAGCAAAGCTTTGTAATTGAATGAGGTCTGCCAGAGGACATAGTTCTTTGCTGCAGTTTATTCAGGGGAAGAAAAAATTGAGATGCTCATAGAAATCATGCACCTATGACTCTCTTCTCTACAAGACAGCCAGTTATGGGAATGAAATCACTCAGCATTTTTAGAATCCTTTGGTAGTCCCTGTAAACCATGCATTTATGGGCAGTAGCTGATGGAGAGGGAACATCTACAAGTAACTCCACCTAGAATAATCTGTATTTTCTGTTATTTTTGATTAAAGATTAGGATGTTAAATTACTTTGATCTGGAGCAAGTCTTCAAGGCATGTTGCCACTGTTTTAGGAAAAGGTGTGGGTGGATTTCCTCCAACTTTTGCAAGCATAGCTCAAAGAACAGGTCTACTTTCATGTTGAGGGCTTATTCGGAAAAGTAGATGTTAAGGGAGACTGCTAAAGCAAAATTTAATCCAAAGGACTGAGCCTGGACTCTCTGAATGTCATTGGCAACTTCTCCAGGAACAGATGCACGTTTGTGTGGATCCCATGCAAGGGCTGGTGATGCTGGTAATTTCACCGTCACAGAGTGTTCCAGCAGTGGAACAGCTGGAGCAGCTCCCTGGTAGAAGTGTGTGAACAACTCCCTGGCAAATCTCAATTTGACTGGAACTTGAATCTGGTCTCTAGTGACAATAGAACTGCTTTGTGTAAATAATGTTTTCTCCTCACCACATCCCTGCCTCACATCCCAGTCTTCCAGAGAGTTATTGCAGAGAACAGGACATAGAGATTAACATACTTCCCATACTTCCCAAGCTTCTGCTAGGATCCGTGAACAGAACTAGAAGTAGTGTCCTGAGCGTGGATATGTGCACACATACATGGAAGAACATCAGAATGGGGATTGGAGCATGTGTATTATCTAAAACTCTGTCACTGTCTCCATTAATGGCCAACAGCGAATGTCTTCCTAAGAATAGTCTCTCAGTCTCCAGCAGCACATAGTTTGAGACATTCTTTGAGCTGAAGATTGTGTCTCTGCATTCAATATTATTCTCAGCAGGTTCCTCTTGCCTGGGCAGGCCTGTGTTCACATGTGCTGCCAGACACCTCTAATGACTTACTTTGGTTCCAGCCCAGACACCACAGACTGTTATTTCTCCACTGGTCATTGGTGAAGAAACCCCTCTCATCAGCCTGACTGTGGATAACACCCACCTGGAGCACGGGGTGGTATATGAATATGTTAGCAGTGCAGGAATCAGATCCTTTGTCCTGGAGAAAATTGTGGAACCAAAAGGTTGCTTCATTCTCACTGCAAAGGTACTGAAAACCATACATGGTCAGCTTTTGCCTAAACAGAATGGGAAACCAATAATATAGCTTATTATTGGCTGCTGTGGGCTTGGCTCTTCAGTTGAGGTTGACATTGGTCTTCTCAGCCCTGCTTAGAGTTTTGTTCATTAGAATGAGTTACAATAGCTTGTTTGGTATGAGTAATCGGCAAGTGCTTCCAGGACTTCAGCTGTTGAGGCAGATGGAGGGGAGCCCTCAGCTGTGGAATTCTTGCTTTTATCTGCCTGGTAACATACACTCTGCTGGTATTTAAGATTAATCTTTTCAGGCAGAAATTTGCTTTACCTTGCAAGTAAATCAAGCAACTTTTTCCCACCTGAGAGGCTGGATGGGTTGCTACAGGAATTGAGTAGAACTGCTGCTATTGGAATGCAGCAGAGAGTGCTGAGTGGCTTGGTCATCTCTGCAAAAACGAGCTAATAGTGAATGTTTGTCACATCCCAGTAATGTTATTGTTATGTCCCATGGAAGCATGCTAGAGCAGGTAACTTGGACAGCGGATATTTTGATCCACTTCCATGATTCTAAACATTTTTAAGGAATGTCAGATGACTCTGACAATTAGACACATTAGTGGTTTTCAGGCAGTAATAAAGGCAACTTGTTCTGGAGGCAGCTTTATTCAACCATGGGGCTTTGCCTCTCACTGAGTGGAAGAAAACTGTATTTTCCCTCCCTGCCAGGACTCATACCATTGACATCCTGTCTTTTTGTTTAGATTTTAGAGGCCTTCGCTGCAGAGGACAGTCATTTTGTAAGGAACTGCGAAAGACTCATATCCCTAAGCAGTGCTGTGGCCACCATGCCCCAGTATGAATTCCGGCAAATCTGTGACACTAAGCTGGAAAGCATTAGCAGGAGGCTCACAAGCTACCAAGAGGTACAACACTACTAGTTATTGGTGAAGTCTTGAGACAATACTTCATGGTTTTAAGTGGGCCTTAGTATTCTTTATTAATGAATCCAAACTGTTTCTGAGGTGGGTATCCTGGAGGCATGAGAACAGATTTGCAAGTTACTGAAATTGCAAGTCTTGAGTGAAAATACCTTGTCTGTAAATCTCTCCTTTCTGCTTGTGAGAGCTGTGGGTTAAGACATATTATTGCAGGTTAATGTCCACTGTATTAATGAATAAATATGAGAACAGATTGATGCGTGTCTTGTTTAACATGAATGTAACTACGGTGTATCATGGTGTAAACAAACAAAGTGTATGTGCTTTTTTTGTGCAGTTACCTGAGCTGCTTGAAAAGAGAGTGCGAGGAGGTATAGCTAATTGCTTTTCTTTGTTGTTTTATGAGCGTTTTTTTAATGTGTTATTCCAGCTGCAGCAGAAATCCGAATTCCTGGATTTCTGGAATAGGAGGCAGGAAGAGAAAAGAATTGTCTGTATTGCTTCAAATGTTTTTTTGAAGGTGCAGTAGCACACACCTACTTTATTTCTCCCAGTTTGCAGATGAATTGAAAACAAAGGTGAGCCCAGCCTTCAAACAAGCCATTATGGAACCTCATTCCCTCAACAGCATGGATTTCTGCCCCACCAACTGCCACATTAACCTCATGGAGGTATCATACCCCAAAAGCACTACCTCAGCAGGGAGATCGTTCAGTATTCGCATTGGACGGAAACCTTCTATTATTGGTCTTGATCCAGAGCAAGGTGATAATTAACTTCCAAGTCATACTGATTTGATCTGTATAAAAGGCTGTGTTTTTCCACTGCTCAGCATATAAGTTCCAAGGAAACATAGCACTGCCAGTACCCTTTCTTCCTCCTTAAAATTTTATAGTTAAATGGCAGCCTTCTTGTGTTGTGAAAAAGTAATGGCTTCAAGCATAGAGGGGCTTCAGGTGCCATGTTTTTGCTAGATTAACTGTTTGGGCATGATCTCATGGTAGTTATGTGGCCAGGGTGCTGTTGCCCTTAGTAGAGATGACTTGCTGACTAAAAGTGAGCAGGGGCTGATGGCAATCCTAGTGATTAATTCAGGGGGAAAACTGAAGTCAGTCACATTGTAGTACTGCTTTCTACTCTCATTATTAAGTAAATTCCATGCACTGGAGTTGAAAGTCTCTACTGTGTCAGGGAATCTATATTCTGATAAATTGCTGCTATGCAGCATTTCTCCTACAGTCTGGTTATTTGAATTCCAACATTTTTTTATCATGATCTGACTAAACATGCTTCTGATTCATTGCCTTGTGAAGGTCAGAGTGCAGGAATGTTTGGAAGAGGGGAACTATAGACTAACCAACTTTCTGAACAATGGTATTGACTGTTCAAATTGAGGTTTGTAAAGGACCCCTGCTTGCTTGGGCAGTAGAATTTTTAATGTGAGCTAAGGTAGGTAGCAAAGTACTGCACCAAAACTGTCAGCAATTCTAAATGAAAAATAATTAATTTCTTTTCTGTAAGGACAGAATCCTATTCCTTTATATGTATGTGTGTGTGTAAGTGTAAATGTGTGTAGAGCTCAAATAATAGCATAGACTGATTCCTGAGAACCCAAATTCATTAACTTTTCAACAAATGCTTTTAGAGAGCTTCTAAGTTTTCTGTATGAGTAAACATATGGACATAGGTCTGTACTTCCATAATCTAGCCAGTTTCTGAACTGCAGTAAATTCAAAATATCTAGTTAGCATGACAGGAAAAAAAGCCCAACTTCTTTGGGTATTTTTCCAGAATGATTTTGTCATATAATGTAATTATATAAAACAGTTCTATGAAATTTTAGTTTTTCCTGTCAGAACTCCACTTATCCTAAATGATCATCACTGGGATGGAGTGGAGAAAGTCATGAGAGCCATACTAACTAGATCCTTTAATGTTTAGTAGGTACCTTAAATCCAGTCTCATATACTCAGCATTGCATCACCACTATGGCTGCACCATCTTGGAAATGTCCAGCCCCAGAAGATGGAGATCCTGATGGTAGCTTTGGCCAGCAGAATGGAGGAACAATTTGGGAAGAAAGGGGACTCAGTTTTCTGCTGAAACAGGAAGATTGGGAGAAGCAGGACTCCTACTTGCATCTTTTTAACAAACTAGACATTGCAGTGAAGGAAATGAAGCAGTATGTCATTCAGATAAATAAGTGAGTACAAAATCCTGTATGCACTGGGGAAATAAATCCTTATAATATTGAGGCAGTAACCTCCGAAAGCACATTGTGCTGTCGGCCCCAGCTGTCAGTCTCTTCACACCTGCCCTTGTATGACAAGTCCTTGCTGGTTGTGTCAAATCTACTCCTGCACAGATCCACTAGTGTTTGCATTATTCTCTTTTGCTTCTAAAAGTCTACCTGAATTTGACAGCTACTGTTTTGCTTGCTGTATATTCCAAAAGAAGAATCTATTTGTTGCCAAGAGCCCTTGAGATTTTGTCTGTCATAAGGCAGAAATAAGGGTTGAAATAAAGACCGTTCAATAGCTGAAGCAAAAGCTGCACACAAACAAAGCAAAACCAGGGATTCATTCACTGCTTCATGTGGGCAGGCAGATATTCAGCCACCTTCAGGAGAGTAGGGTCCCATCCTGTGCAATGGTGACTTGGGAAGACAAACACAATCACTCCAAATAGCCCCTCTTTCCTCCTTTTCCACACACTTTATATGCTGAGCATGGTGTCACATGATCTGGAATATCCCTTGGGTCAGTTGGGGTCACCTGTCCTGGCTGTGTCTCCTCCCAGTCTCCCCCACACCTCAGCCCCCTCCCCAGTGTGGCTCTACGAGGGGCAGAAAAGGCCTTGGTTCTGTGTTAGCTCAGGAGTAACAAGACCATCTCTGTATTATCAGCTTTGTGTTCAGCACAAATCCACAACAGTCCCATACCAGCCAATTGAAAAAAAATTAACTGTATCCTTGCCAAAAGCAGTACATGACCAAAACTTCACTAGAGTGGAAACCTTGGTTTTGACATGTATACAGAAGGGTGGTGGCTGCTGGGTAGAGCCAGTGAGCTGAGGAGGAGAAATCCAGTGCCTTGGAGGAAGAAAGTGAGGACTTTTGGCCACCATGGTTACAGTGATTAAGTTACACCTTATAGAAGTAGAGTACCCGTGGAAACAGGACCTTCTGGGAACTGGCAGTCTCCTGAGGTTTAACAAGACCAAGTGTGAGGTGCTGCACCTAGTTGGGACAGGCTGGAGAATAAAAGGACTGAAAGCAGATGTGCCGAGAAGGACTTGGGAGTACTGGTGGCTGAGAGGCTGAACATAAGCCAACATAAGTGATGCTGCACTGACAGCATCATTCAGTCCTGGGCCATCTGTGTCCTGGGCTCAGCCCCACAGTGTGGGCAGCAGGTGAAGCTGGGGGGAATCTGCCCCTCTGCCCTGCTCAGGTTAGACCCTACCTGCAGAGCTACCTCCAGCTCTGGGGTGCCCAGCTCAGGAAGGATGTGGGAGAGAATCCAGAGGAGGCCATGGAGATGATCAGAGGGACAGAGCAGCTTGCTGTGGGAAAAGGCTGAGAGAATTGGGATTGTTAGGCTGCAGAAGAGGCTTTGGGGTGATCTACTTGTAGTCTTCCAGTACCTGATGGGAGCCTGCAGGAAAGATGAAGAGAGACTCATTACAAGGGCCTGCAGTGACAGAACAAGGGGGAATGGCCTCAAATTTAGAGCATGTTCAGATCAGATGTTGAGTAGTAGTCTATATAAAGTGCTCCCAAAGGTAGCTCTGATTTCACATAGCTGCATTTAGCCTTAGTCGTGACAGTTCATTTGTTGGACTGAGAACTCTATGTTGTGCTTCTGCAGACTTTTGTCCACCATAACAGAACCTACAGAAGCTGGTGCCTGTGAGCCACCATCTACTGAGGACACATCCTCACCTTCCCTGGGAACAGAAGAAAGTGATCCTGACAAGGCTGAGCATGGTGGAATCAAGAAGGTCTGTTTCAAAGTTTCTGAGGAGGACCAGGAAGACTCTGGACATGACACAATGAGTTTCAGAGACTCCTACAGGTCAGTCTGAAGATTGTGCCACTTGTACCTTACTAGTACTGTGTTTCAAAGTTCTCATTCCAGTATGGATTCAACAAACAGGTTGTTTTCCAGTCAGTCAATTATGTAGTATTCACTTAGTAGAGTACTGACTTCACTTACGTATTCATTACATTTATTACCCTGGAGACATACACATCAAAAATACTTCCCCCAAAATAATGCTACAATACTAAGGTATCTAGAAAAGCTAATAAAAGTAAATAAATAGGTCTAGTGTGACTTTCTGTGTCCTGTAGCCAGAAACTACAGAAGTCCAGCAGAATTCTCAGACTGCTTGGTCTTAGAATAGCTGGTATTAACCCTTGGTTTTGCAGCCAATTTTCCTGAAAGTCTAAGACACAGAGAAACAGAAATGGACATTGAGGTTTTTTATTTCTAATGGCCCTTTGAAACCACAAACAGAAATGTTTATTCAGGTGTCTCAAAATCTTTTTGGGACATGATTGACTGCTAGTTCTCCAGGATATTTGCTACCAAAGGGAATCTCACTCCCAATTCTCTCCATTTTGGGGGGAAGCATTTGGAGACTCAGCTTCAGAATAAGGGGGATAACAAATTGTGGCCATGTCTGATCACTGCAATTTAAAATCCTTAGTAGGCCATTTTTACATTTCTAGTAAGACCATAGAGCTGGGAGGATTCCAGGGATCTGAATGAATTCCTGTCTATGGAATGTCCCTGCTGCAGTCCTGATGCTTCACTTGCTGTTGTTGGGCACTTGTACCAGTAGCAATAGGTGCCACCAATGCAGGACTCCAGAATGGCAGAAGGGGAACAATTTGTGTTGGAATGGGTCTCTGGAGTCTGCACAGTCCAGTCCCTTGCTCAGGACAGGGCCAGTAAGATTGGCTGCTTGGGGTCTTGTCTGGTTGAATATTGATCACCTCAGAGGACAGCAAATACAAAGTCAATAAAGAAATAAAACGAGTACTTGCAATGCTGAGATCTGGGGCATCTCTGTTGTGTGAGATTTCAATCAGCATGTGTGCTTTGGAGCTTTCTGACTGAAATGTGCTTTATTTCTTTCACTGTTAATAGGGTATCCCTGTAGTTTAAATTTCTGTAACTGAGGCTAATTTATTCTGTGTAACAGAGTGACAGTACAAGCAGTCTATCTGGGTTTGTCCCTTGCTCCAGAATTCTACACATTTGTTTGAGAAATGTTTGACAAACATTTTTCTGTCTTATCTGTATTAGACAGAGGCAGAGACTTAAGCATATGTTACAGATAGCAGTTACTCGAGGGGGAATTTTTTATGTTTTTATGGGTTTTGGTTTAAAAGAGCATTGATTAGCTACAAACTCAAGCAAATTGTAGATAAGAAAATACCTTGTTTGCAATAGCCAACAAGGCTTTTTTCTGTGATCATTTGGAAGTGTAATTCATAAGGATTTGTATTGCAGAGTAGTTGCCATAAGTATTAATCTTCCTGAGAAAAAACAGATTTCTTTGATACTAGATTTAAAAAAGGACAGCAAGAATCCCAGTTAGGGTTCTTTCAATTACTCTTATATTTTTCTCTCATCTCAGTTAAAAATTACTTCAGAGGCAGAGACAGTGGAGAATTTTTTAAGCTTTGTTTTGGGCTTCTACCATTAAAACCACTGTCATTGTCACTTAATTGGAAAGGGACAGTCTGAGATCCATAGACTTTTTGGTTATTTTCAGTAAGAATAGTTAAAATTAACTTTAAAGAGAGGAGATTCACTGTAGAATTTTCCAGATGTGCATGAGCCAAGATTGGTGTGGAGCTGTCGTGACTCCTCCGCTTCATTGTAGGATCTGCAGTGCCTGATTCTCCATTGGCTTAGATTCCCTAAATTTTCTCTCCCACCCCCAATATCTGTGCTACTGCAGCCTCCCTATATGCTGGATTTGGATGCTGTAATACCCTGAGAATTGGTAGCAAATGTTTAGTGGAGATGTCTGTTTTCATTATTTACAGAAGCAGGGTGATGTATTAAGCATTCAGTGTTAACTGCAAAGAAGGCCTCCTGTGGCAGTCCAGCTCCAGAGTCCTTGCTTAATGGCTGTTGTGGATGTCATTAGTTATAGTCTTTTCGTTTTCACAGAACTAGGTTTGGGAGACAGTACTAATAAAGCAGAATAGCAGTGTGGATGCCTTTGTTCAATCCCCTCTGTGCTCTCCTTTGCAGTGAGTGTAACAGTAACCGGGACTCCGTGCTGTCCTACACCAGCGTGCGGAGCAACAGCTCTTACCTGGGCAGTGATGAGATGGGATCAGGTGAGTGTGTGCACAGGTCACAGGCATCCTTCTTGTGCCTGGCCCTTCAGCAGTGCTGAGAAGTCTTTGCTGGTTATAAGCACTTGCACATTTAATTTGCACTGGTGGTCTCTTCAAAACTAATCACAAGAATATAAAGATACAGATTTGCCTTTTTCTAATAAACGAGTAAATTTGGAACATGGGAGAGGTATTAGGCAGGGGTAAGTTTTTTTAGTTATTGGATACTTGCATAATATGAAAATAATGAGTATTTTGGCCTAAGAATTGGAGATAAAGCAGCAATCATTATTTGCTTCACAACAGTGTGAAGGTGTGCCCATGCCTCATCACAGATCATGTTTGTAAGTTCAAAGCTTTTCGTTTCTCCTGTATTAGGAGATGAGCTTCCCAATGATATGAGAATACCTTTAGACAAGCAAGACAAACTTCATGGCTGTCTGGAACACCTTTTTAACCAGGTATGTAAAGTGTTATACTTACACAGAATTGCTTTCTCTTTATCAATGTCAACCAATAAATTGGAAGTACTAAATTCTGTTATGAAATAATATTTTGAGGAAGGCATACTATCGAGATTTTGGGGTACACTGTAAGCAAGTATATTATAGGGCAGTTTGATGAATCACTTATATCTGCAGTATTAAAGTTGCCTTGTGATTTAAGCAAGGCCAACTTGCCCTACCTAAGGCTTAAGACTGAGGGGAAAAAAAGCTTTTATGAAAAAAAAGGACAAACTTCTAGTACTTTGATGAAAATAGATCACATTTGCAGATTTCAGGAGGTTCTCACAAGTTTAGCGTGCAGATGTGTTTATAATGTGTAACCACAGAAAACTGTTTGCTATTCTTTTACCTCATCAGCTTGTAGATCATCACTGTGCAAAATGCTGTTATTAAATGTGAGAGGCTCTTGAGGCCAGCTCATGGCTACAAAGTCTGACTGCTGTGTGTCAGTCGTTCCAAAATACAAATAGTGTAAGGGCTGTAGCAGTTCCCCACTGGAGTTCTGTTCAGATTTTCTTCTGCAAGTCTTACTGACACTGATCGATAACGTTCCAATTGTAGGTTGATGCAATCAATGCACTTCTAAAAGGACCAGGAATAAATAAGGCCTTTGAGGAAACCAAGCACTTTCCCATGGACCACAGTTTGCATGGTAAAGAAATAGATTGACTGTATTTAATAATATGATTTCCAGGACTTCAGAGCTTAACATGAAAGCATATGTGCTATGGCCACACAGAGTTACTTAACTCTGCAGTCTACCCAGTCGTGCATTAGGTAGGTACCATGTCTGAAATTATTGTATCTCGAAGAGGTCACTTTCATGGGAATTTCTCCTGAAACACACAGAAGCCCCTTTTGTTATATGCTGCTTAATTCTTGCAGCTCTTTCACTAGTTTCCAAATCCCTGCTTTGCTGTGAACATATTTGAGAGGGTACAAAGTAGGGATAGTCAGATTCAAGGCGAAGGAGTGCTCTGATAAGCTGATGAGGGGCTAACCTCTGAACATCCAAGGCACCAAATGTTCTACCTCAGTTTGCTTAATGCTTGATGACTTATTCTGCTTTTCTTGAGATGGATGATTGCCAGAGTAAATTCATCCTCACATAAGACTTATTTTGAAAACTGATTCCCATAGAGAGCAAATAGATGATACCATGTTTTCTTTTTCCTCAGGGAGTGTGATAACTCTTTGGTCTTGATGGACTTTTGGGGCTCAGGATGTGGTTTCTTTTCTGCCTGAAATACACAGGATTTTATTTTTAAAATGTTTGCTGCATTTCCTTCCCCGTTTGAAAGCTGAAATATTCCCTACTACTCCTGCTGTACCTCAGGTGCTGTAGGAGGTGAGAGTTCCAGCCTCTCACAGGCTCTAGTTTTTAGTTAAGGTGGCAAACTCTAGAACTAGAGATCTTTTCCTGTTTGGTTTTTTTTTTTTTTTTTTCTCTTGACTCCAGAAATAACTCCTGTGAAGTTCTATGTACTCATCTCTATGAACACATTCACATTTGTGTAGACTTGAGGAGCATCTCTTAGCCTTTCCATGCACTATTGGAATGAAGTGAAGAAATAACAGACATTTCTTTTATTTTGCTTAAAAAGAATCTCATTTATTAAAAGTAGATTAATTACCCTGAGAGAGTCTTTTAGTTAACTGATCACACTGAGGAACAGACAAGTCCTGCCTATGCTCAGCTGAAATCGTGGACCACAGTGTCTGTTTAACAGCTACCATAGACACCTTTTTGTGATGGATGGACATTGGAATGCTCTTCTGGTCCTGTCCAGGATCAGTTATTTGGCGTAATTTTTTTTTGTTTCTCTGTCTGCTTATGCACTTCATCACAAACAATGAGGTGTTTGGCTTAACAACATAGCTAAGTCATGGAGAATAAATTTTCTACTCTGTAATTAATAGTTAGCTTTCATCAGGTGAAAGAAAGCAGGATGTTTCAGAACTTCTCATCATATTACGGGATGTGACAGTTGCAGCCAAAAAGTTGATCTTATTCTCTGGATCTACCCAGTACAGCTGCCTACAGGTCATTAAAGGCAGAGGACGCAGGGGTTCTTTGTCTAGTGAGTGGGGCAGAGCTCCCTGCACTGTGCATGTCAGTCAGGCCCACAGTCCTGAAAGCAATGAAGGGAGACTGCTGATAATGGGACTATGGGAATAGTCTTTTGCCCTCTCTTTAGTTCTATTTAAGGATCTTTTGAATTCCCAATTACTGCTATTGGTACTGCGTATCTGCTTTCATCTGTAGTCACATTATAACTCCTAAGCCACTCTTAGTTATGTGGCATTTCCTAAATGGCTAACACACTCCGTGTTTTCTAGAATTTAAACAGAAGGAAGAAACCACAGTTAGGTGCCGGAATAATATTCAAGCCAGCATTCAGGAAGATCCATGGAACCTTCCGCTGCGCATCAAGAACCTTGTTGACATCATACAGAAACATGTGGAAGGTCTGTAAATAAGGAAACTTCTGTTACTAGCTTCAGGGAGAAGAGATCTTAATCAAATCTAGCAGTTGATTTCATAACTTTAACTCATGTTATAACAAGGCTGTCCTGGGCTCTAGAGAGGACCAGGTAGAGCAAGTTACGGTTTGCAGAATCCTGGTGCTTTATGGTAAAATTGCTGTGCAGCAATTCCAAAGAACTTTTCCCCCCTTACTGTATTCATCAGCCCATTCAGATTGATGCCAGACTGATCTATCTTTCTGTGCTTTTTAAACCCTTTTAGAAAATGAAGAGAGAGGTGTTTGGTATATTCTGAACTGTGAAGTGAATGCTAATCAGATATTGCAACATCCTAAACCACTGCAGTCTGGTTGAACTGAAATAGGAGATGAAACTGATCTTTACAGATCAGTGTGAAGCACTGGACAGTAATCACCTCCTTAGGGATTCATCTGCAAATGCAATTTGTTTCCAGCAATTCATGGTAGTTAACAGATTGTGTAGCCAGTAAAATTCTTTGCTTTACACTTAGATTTTTTCAGTCATGAACATGTCTGTGCAGGTGAGGGCTATCAGAGTAAACAGACATAGCCATGCAGGTACCAGGGATTTGGGGGGAATGAGGAAACTGTTAACCAGGTGCAATCACAACTACCTTGGTATTATGTTGACTACACCATTTCTTTTCTTCATCATTTTAGATGGGAAGAATCAGCTGCTTTTGGCCTTGTTAAAATGCACAGGTAAGGGGTTTTCATTTTTTACAAAACAACGTACCCAAGAAGTCCCTAAGACTGTGGTTTTTTACCAAAAAAACATATCCAAGAATTCCCTAAGATGGGGTTTTTCTGCCTTAATTTTTTTCTTTTATACAATCCTCCTTCTCAGATGGAAGAGAACCCTCCTCTTTACTCCTTTCTGCTGTGGTCAGAACATGCAGCAAAAATTAAATCTACTGCATAACTTTTTTGAGCCCATGGACTCTGTCATCATTCCAAACAGAGCAGGCAATCTGAAATTACAGCCAAGAACAGACGAAGATCTTACATGTGCAAGGAGAACCTAAATATGCTGGAGACATCAGGAACCTGTTACCACACACCAGAGATTGTGCTTGTAGAGCAAGGGACAAGTCTTTACAAGGAGCCTGGGCACAGTCTTTTTGTAATTGTAGCACTTAATTGAAGTACTTTTGTTTGAAAATAACATAATACATAACTGGAAACTGGTGCCACACTTGATTCTCAAATCTTCAGAGAATGAAGATCAGAGATTTGCATGGCTCTAATTTATCTCTCAGCTCCTGCCAGGGCTGGTCTGTGAGTCTGTCCAAACCAAGCTGTGTGCCAGTCTACTGACCATAAAGGCTGAGTTTTGATAGCAGATAAAATGTCTCCCAAAGTGTCTCTCTATGGATGCCCCATCTCCTGCAGCATTTCCGTGAACATCCACTGGAAAGAAGGATGGCTGCCCTTAAGCTGAGACTGTGACCCAGGGCCTGGAGTGTGTTAGTCAGTCTACTGTGTTCAGTGGTTATAAAAATAATTCAGACTTTCGAAGCCTCTGAGTGATGTCTTCAGCTTCATTCCCTAGGGAACAGTGCCTTGCCAATGAGAGGCTGCTGCAGCACTGCAGAGCCTGCTGGAGGGGCTGGGGGTGCCTGGGAAGTAACTCTTGACTTATTCATGTGCCTCTCTGGCATGCAATCCCCTGAAGCATGACAAGATTGATTTGACCAGCATGTGGCTGCCTGGCAGGCACCCTGGAAGCAAAATTAACATAGGGGAAATTCTCCCAAGAAACAAGCCAATTGGTACCGTATGGATGGGCCCAATTAATGCATTAGGCATATGGGAAGCCCACAAAATACAAATGGATGGGGGAAGATTAATCTCTAATAGCCCAGGAGAGAAGTAATGGCGGAGATCATCTTTCAATAATTCTCTTGCTCCTGTTAACATAAAAAGAATCAAGATATGGCTGTAACTAAGGAGTTAGTTACTTTCCAATAGTTAGTTTCTTCCAGTCAGAATGAGCATGCAGATGGCAGAGGGAGTAATGAACAGTCAATTGGACTAGGAAATTTCGCAACATGTGCATGTGCCAGCTGTGCTATCTTATCTAACAACCCAGGTCACATAGCAAGGAGAGGTTATCTGCAAAGTCATTGCAAAGCTACAGCGGAAGCCAAACGTCATGTACACACACACACACACAAGAACTACTTTGTTGGCAGTGAGAAGGAAGATGAGTGTATTCATTCTTTATGCTTCTCTCCCCTTCTCTGGCAGATACTGAGCTACAGCTGAGACGTGATTCCATCTTCTGTCAGTCTCTTGTAGCTGCTGTTTGCACCTTTTCAGAGCAGTTACTGGCTGCGCTCAACTATCGGTACAACAACAATGGGGAATATGAAGAGAGCAGCAGAGATGCCAGCAGAAAATGGTTGGAACAGATAGCAGCCACTGGAGTTTTACTGAACTACCAGTCTCTTCTCTCCCCCACTGTGGTAAGAATTGTGGTATCTTTGGGTCTGCTTACATTTGCTTGTGTGATTCTGTGCCACTCGGCACAGCCAGAGCTGTTGAACCTCTTACCTGCATTCCAGCAGCATATTCAGACTCTCACTACTGCAAACTCTGGAGATTACCACAGCTGACAACCATATTCCTCCTCCAGTCATATTCACCTCTTCACAAATGCTGGACCCATTGTCACACTAGAACACCATAGGAAACAGTAAGCCTTCATATTTGGAGTAATGCTGCTGCATTTAGAGAGGTTTTAGTGCCCAGCTATTGGTGGCATGAGTGTCCTCTGCCATCCCCTGGTGAGGACACTCATCTCCCAAACGGATGAGGAAGTTCTGAGTATTGCAGGAGTTCAGACAAACAAATAGAGTTCAGTCTCTTTCTGTGGTGAGAGGTCTGTGGTGCTAGGGCTTGAGGCACCATGTCTAAGGAGAGGAGCTGTGCTTGCATAGTTAATTTGCACCTAATGAACAGATGAGCCACAGCTACAGGAGATCAGCTGCTGAAACTCTAAAAATGCTGAGAAAAGAGACGCATAAAACAGACAAGTAACTCTAATATTATAGAGAAGGGAGGTTTTTTCCCCCACTTTGTAGACATTGTAGATTGAGTGCGGAGATTTTTGATAAAATACAGTCCAAACTATCTATGTGTGTAACTGCTATTTGTTTGCATTGCGTAGAAGGTATCAGTATTTATTTTGCAGTAACTGATCAGCTGTTCTTCACATTTGTAGGTATAAAGTTTGGAGAAGGAGATCCCTTCAAACTCACTCTGTTTTTAACCCTCTCTATTCTGTGAATCACATCAAATGACATCTAAGCAAAGGGTGATTAAAGTTGTATCACAGAGTTAAAAAGCTGTTAGTGATTTCCTGGCTGGGATGGAGCTAATGGAAGGCTCTGCACTCTGCTTTAGGTGTCCTGAACCAAAACATGCTCATAACAACAGTACCTTCCTGTCACTCATCTTCTGGCAGATAATAACCTATTTGTATCTGTTGCCTTGTCCTACAGAAGGAGGAGCGCACCATGCTGGAAGACATCCAGGTTACTCTGGCTGAACTAGACAAAGTTGCCTTTTTTTTCAAGCAGCTAGATGAAAGTCTTGTAGCAAGTGAGTATTCTCTGTTTCTTTGAGGCACTTTTTTATTTTTTTGGGTATGTTAGGTTTTTGTGGATTAATATCCTCTATGAGTGTAAATCTAAGAGACCATGTTACACCTGGAGAGCACTGGGCAGCTTCTCTGAAGCACTGCTGTATTCCCTCAGCTTCCCCTGCAAGCACACAGCCCCTAAAGCAGGACTGACACAATGGAATGGTGGTGCTTGTTCTGTGCTGTGTAGCTGTGGCCTGTGCCAGTGTGCCTCATTTGTGTCATTCTGTGCAGGGGGAGGAGACAGAGAATTAGCACCATGTTCCCTGTGGTGAATTCCCAGCTTTTCAGTGTCCAGTGTCTTACACTGCCAGATCTCTCTTCATGTCTACTGGATATGAAATGCCACGAAACAACATGGGATTCTAATTATTAACCATATTTACTGTATTTGGATCAAACATCATACTAGGTCACACTATGATCTTTTAAGTATAAGATTTCAGAACCTGCATTCTCTCCATAAAGGCTCTCCCTTATTCACCTTATGGTGATGTGATATGTCATTAGATAATCTAATAAACTCAGATAGCAATAGTTTCACAATTCTCCTGCTGTGGTAAAGCAGCAAGTGTTTTATCTTTATTTTTCCAGATACTCATGTCGTCTACCACATCGAAGGAAGTCGTCAGGCCTTGAAGGTTATCTTTTATCTTGACAGCTACTACTTCTCCAAACTGCCTGCTCGGTTTCAGAATGGGGGAACCTTGAAACTGCACACAGTGCTCTTTACAAAAGGTGTCTATAAAAAGATTACTTGAGAAAAATAGGCTAACTACTGATTTTGAAAGATTAAAAAAAAAAAAAATTACCATGAAGCTCTTAAAAAAGCAGCTGAGACCTACAGACTAACTTAGGAAGCAAATATTTCTATTTTAGGAAGCCTTGGGGGAGTGCTAGACTTTAGAATTTGACACAGTCTTGAGAACAAGATGTGCTCGTTTGGGGCTTTTTTTATGCCTCAGGCATAGAGACATTATACTGGACTACTTGGATAGTTTGATCTAGTGTAGGATGAAGCGATGTACCCAGGCTACAGAGAAGTGTTTTAAAAAGCGAACGCCGTGACAGAATCATCTGGGCTAGAAATCAATAAGGAAATGTTCACACCAAAATACAACACAGGAAATTTCTTTCAAGGGACCACTAATGGGGAGCAATTGCTGTCAGACAGAGCTGCTTTCTGTGAAGCTCACCTCTGTGATACTACCACTGCACTCCCATACTGGGAAAGGCATTAAATTTATAGACTAACAGAATCAGCCTTGACATGATCCACCAGTCATCTGCTGAGCAATGAGATGATACATAGATAAATAAATGAATTTTGAAAAAACCACTAATAACATTGCTTTAGTAAAGTGTTTTGTTCTTCAGCTCTGGAGAGTACAGAGGGACAATCACAACCAGCTGGTTCATCTCTAGAAGAACTTCCACAGCAAATTAATGGTGCTTCACTCGAAAAAGTGCAGCAATACTACCGTAAACTCAGGTATTTTGTACTTCTGCTTTGCCTTAAAAGACATTGAAAATTTCAGAGCACTCCTTATTAAGGGTCTTAAACTTTAATGAAAAAGATGTTTCATTCCTGATGAGGTTTTTGTACAAATAGGATTTTTGGAGATCCTCATTGTGTGGGAAACTTTGTAATTTTTTTTCCCAATAATATAGCCCATTCAGAAGGAATGCAGATTTGACCTCAGAATTTTGTGCAGAGCTAGAATTATATTGTTCTTAATGGGAATTTGGAATATGTTAATACAGACTCTGTAAATTACTGCAATCTCAATGGTTCAATAAGGAAGCAGATCTTCAAGTGCAAGATTTTTAGCATAGCCTTCTCAGCTGTTTTATACAATATAGTATACATATACGTGCTTGAAGTAGGACAAACCCAACTAATGTAGTACCTGCTGGCCTTTTTGCAGGACATTTTACCTAGAGAGATCAAACTTGCCCACTGATTCCAATACTACTGCAGTGAAGATTGACCAGGTATTGTTTCTGTGCTTATTTCTGCAATAAATTCTCTCATGGAAGTATTATTTCAACATCTCTAAAATTCCAGTTGTGGGATACCTGTATGGCAGATCTATACAAACACAAACAGCATTTTAAAATATTCCCAACCTTAAAGAGGGGGGGATCTGAACTTCTCTGAAGCTTTTGCTACAGTTCTTTTCTTGAGAAGAAAATGTTCAGAACCTGGGCAGACACAAACCCCCTTCACTGCAGCACTAAGGAGATTCTGTGTGACCCTGCCTGCCCTTGCCAAACAGGGTGTCTGATGCCAGACAGAATGGGTTCATTTTCCTCTCTCACAGATGCATGAAAATGAACAAATGTTCAATTTGGAATTTGTTACACATTGTTCACTATACACTGTACACTTTGTTGCAGAGAAAACAAGAAAATAGTGCTGCCCAGCATCTCACGTGTAGGCAGTCTGTCTTACTGGTCAGGTGATGTGGATATGTGCATGTAAAGCACTAAAATGCTACTGCAGGGAACATCTTTGCAATTGTAATACACATTGTAAACAATCGGTGTGTTTGTGATAAAACCTGTCCCAAGCATAAGTAATTTTATTTTGCCACTTCCAAAGTTCATAAATATTGTAAATAGTTGTTACTGCGTGGCAGTTATGCTCGTGTAGAATATTGTGCTTAGACAATAGTATAAAGACTTGTAAATGTCTTTATAGCTTAGTGTTAATATGCTACAGATTGTTTTTGTATTGCTTTGTTTAGCTTATTCGCCCTATCAATGCAATGGATGAGCTTTGCAGGCTGCTGAAGTCTTTCGTTAGTACAAAGCCAATGCAGTCAGGATGTTCCAGCACTGCCTCATCAGGAGCTGGCCTGCTGCCCATATCCTCTGAGCTCTGCTACCGGCTGGGAGCCTGTCAGATCACCATGTGTGCCACTGGGATGCAGAGGTGAGTGAGGGTTAAACCTGTGTGCTATTTCTGTGATTGCAGCTTCTGTCCTTTCTAGAGATGTGATCCTGTTCAAAACAAAATAAGGGAAATTTTAAGGGAATGTAATAAGGACCTAAATCTGCTGCCATCTTTACTTCAGGGTAGGTTGTAACTTGTAATACTTTTGTTAGTAAGTAGTATTGACACAAAAGATTTTGTGTTTCGGTGCCTCATCCAATGCAACTGACCAAGTGATCTCATCGCATAGAAGTTGTAGTCAGCAGTCTTCAGTTGCACACTGAAAATGTAGGAAGTTGCTCAAAAATAGCTTTAGAATCTTGGTATGTGCACACGTTGATTTTGAAACACACCATTATTCTGCCAGTGTCTCAAAAGTAAAGATTAATTTGTGAATCCCTTTAAAATGAATCAATGCAGAAGAGCAGTGACACACAGCCTTGTAGTAATGATGCTGGAGACTCAAATAATTAGAGTATCCAGGTGCAGCAAGACTGAGGTCATTTCATAGTTTTGTATGTAAGAAAATCTAGAAAAGTAAATAAAAGTAAATAGCTTACAGAAGCAATACTTAACAGGTAAGTGTCCTGCACATGCCTATTTATACTTTCTAAACTATGATCTGTGATTTCCTAACTCTTGTTCCCTCGTTCAGGAGTACGCTGAGTGTGTCCCTGGAGCAAGCAGCCATACTGGCCCGCAGCCATGGACTCCTGCCCAAGTGCATCATGCAAGCTACAGACATCATGCGAAAGCAGGTGAGTGTTTGCATGTGTCCTGCTGCATGCCACTCTTGTCCAGTAACATCATGGTGCAAACACCAGCTTATTGTGCTGTGGCACGGTACTTTGTGCACTGCAAACCTACCAGTTCCAACTCCTACTAATGGCTGAATAACTACACCTGTGTGTGAGAGAAACAAGTTAACTTTTGTATGTACAGTCTCTATAGCACTTCAAACCTATGCCTCAGTGTATATTGTGTGTGCCTTGATGGTTAGAAAAGAGAGAATGCAGAATATTTAAGACAATTTCTGTACAGAAAAAACCCAAGTCTCAATCATAGTGTTAAAATAGCAGAAATTACCTAGTGCTAGACAGCAGTCTAGACAGCAGTGCTTGTAAAGTAGTTTGGGACTAATTTATCTTTTAGGGAAACATAGATGATGATTGTATCCACCCAATAGATTCAGAATATTTAAGAAGTAGTTAATGGATTCTCAAATAGGAACCACACTCCCATTATAACATTTTTTCCTAAGGATCATTTGCTTTATCAATACTGTCCATACCATAAATTCTCTGTTTCCACAGGGACCAAGGGTTGAAATCTCTGCCAAGAATCTGAAAGTGATGGACCAAATGCCACAGCATGCACCTCGGTAGGTTATTAAGTATTATACATTTTCTCTGAGTGCTGATTTTGTTTCTGTAACAATTGTGGAGTTCCTGCTATAACCAAAGATGATCTTAGTAGCAATACTGGAAAAAAAGAAAAAAAAAAAGTCTTTTTTCTCCCTGTACTAAACTATGCACACAGTATAGATTAATCACCTTTGCTGCTTACAATTTGCAGATCATCAAATTTAAGGATTTCTGCATTTTCTGAATCAAACATAGCTGATCTTTTTTTGGACTGTTTCTATGAGTTGGCAAAGCTAGTGATGGTCAGTCATCTCTGGAATGTTTAGAAAGAAAAATTCCTGAACAGCAAATTTGACTGCAGATATGCAAAGATAAAACAGTAGTGTTCTTACAAGAGTCTGATGGCTTAGTTCTGGCAGAGCAGGTTTCAGAGCAAGCACTTCCAGTCAGAGTAACCACACAGTGATGCAGCTCTCAGAAACCTCAGTTGCCCAGGGTTATATATGGGTTTGTCTAGAAGGCAGCTTTGAAAAGTACTGTACATTTGTGAATCCTACTGCATCTAATGGGAGATAAAGCTCTCTCTACAAGACAATAATACATTTACTTTTAAGTAATGTATCTTTGGTCAGTTTCTTCCAATTTCACTTCTCAGAGAGAAAAGAATGTTCTTTTATAAACTGTAACACAGCATTTTCCCACAATGGCAGTAACAATTTGTCATGGTTTAGATGGCAATATATACAGAATCTGTCTGTACAAATACCAGAGAAACTTCTGATTCTGCTGCTGTTAATGGTATTGTTTACATGAAGGCAAAACAGTTCTGGCCCACAAGAATCAACATCAGAAAAGGTCCAGCAAAGTCTGTGTCGTATCTTCAGACAGAACAAAAATGTTTGTGCCTGAGTCCTCCAAAGAGCACATTGGTTCAGTGTTAAGAAAGCATCCTCAAACACTGATATCTTATTCACCCATTAAGATTTCTGAGTTAGTCTAAATTAGCCCTTCTTTTAATTTTTCTTTTTTTCTCTCCTATCCACTCCTCAAAATGTCTACAGAAAATTGTTTTAAACTTTAGAGACACTGGGGATACTCCCTCTAACAGTCTTGGTTCATTTTCTTAGAGACATTAAAAAGAGTAGAATTTTGCATTTAGAACCTTATCCTTCTGTTGGATTTTAATTGCTGTTTCAAAACCAAATAAAACAATGGTGTTGGCTCCGGTTCCATGGCCTGGGTGACATCCATCAGTGTTTTGGCAGTGTAGTTATTTTGCCATGTTAATGGCCACACGTTACTTTGGCGCCACTGATATGGCCATAACCATGTTACCTTCAAAAAGAAGCAGTTTTTAAAACAAATCACTAGATCAGGCATTTCTTTCTTTTGAGTATACTCTAAATCACAGTGATAAATTCCAGAACTATTTACTTGGATTATTTCAGGGCAATAAAGCTCGGATATGTGTGTTCCTACTGGGTTCCATCATAATGCATAACAAAACTGAGCAAAGTTAAAAGCAGATCTGGTGAATTAACTCCCAGGATTATATTTCTTAGCACAAATCTGTAATAGCTGTCTTGAAAGAGAAGTTACAAAAGACTTGAGTTTATTCTGATGTAAAGAAGAAAAAGCCAAGAAAAAGCTCACAAAATCATACATGAATGACAAGTCAGTATGTACTTAGTGGTTAAACATGTGTTTAACCACTATTCTCAATTTGTTAATCTTGTGAGTCAAAAAATTTCTCGGAGAAGATGATTATTAATTTTAAGACTTGTTCAAGCATGTCAGCAAGCAGATATGTTCTTTTATGTGTTTGGTATCTCAGCCTGTATGACAGGGAGAACTTTTTTGTTCAGGAAAAATGCTGAACTGGGTTTAAAATCAAAAGAAATATAAAAAGAGAGAAGAGACTGTTGAAAAACCAAATTGAACCAAAATTAAGAGGAAGTGATGGAGAGTCTCAAATAATATTGTAAACAATGATTGTAAATACTTTAGTTAACAAATGGCTAATGGCACTTCTAAACATACAGTTACTAAGATTAACAATAGGAATATTCTTGATACATCATTACCTCTAAAGCTTGCAGAATAGCAAAGAAGCTGCTGACCCATGTTCGTGAATCCAGTAACTTTGTCATTATCCCTGTAATCTTTAATTCCCTACTCTTCCTCTGCACTAAAGACTCTATAGGTTGTGCCAGCCGCCTACAGAGGGGGATTTATAGGAGTAAGAGGCACCTCTTGGCAGCCCTACGAGAGCGCTCGGCCCTGAGGAGCCCTGGCCGAGGACCCTGCGAACTGACCCTGATGGTGCTGCTGTGCTCTGGAGGAGAGGGACCTGCTGGCCCAGGCATCAGGAATCTGCCTCTGAACTCCTGGAGCCCATGCAGGATCCATGTATTTCTTTGACTTCAAATTCTTGAAACAAACACCACAGGCAAGAATGGATGCTGCTGCCATTCAGATGCCTGGAAAATGACCATTATGCTTCAAGAAAGCACAGTTCTCCTGGTGACTTGTTTGTGCAACCACCAGAAAGTTGTGGACTTCAAGATACAGCTTGGTTCTGAAATCCTGCTGGACACACCTCTCTCTCCCTATACTGCCCCTGGCACCTATTTAACTGCCAGCAGGTTTTGGTCAACGTCCTTTAGTGGTAGTTTCATAAGCCTCACGTTTTCATGAACTGACCTGCACTTTTGAGCAAAGAATAGCACAATCTATGGTTTTCAAATAGGAACATGAAGAATTTCTTCTGGAGTAATTTTCCACTTCAGCCCAGTGCGAGAATCTCTCTATGCTGCAGAGTATACATTCCATAATACTTCTTATCATTACTTCATTTTATTTACTGTAGTTTTCAGGTTTTTGATTAACTCTTTTTACTAATGCCCTGTGATTATGTACTCTGGAATACAGTGCTAATGAAGAGGGGTGTAGGATTTTTACAAAAACTTTACAAAGAAAAAATACAGTCTGATAATTTGAAAATTTCAACAGATGTAGTTTTTGAAACAGGTCAGAAGAACTATACTTATTTATGTGGACTGGAATAATATGTGGTTTTGATCATGTTATTATATGTACAAGATGAAAATAAAAATTATATTGTTTAAAATGGGACCAATATACTGGCAGTTACATAGTTACTCCCAGTTTACTGAAAAAATCTACATTATTTAAAATCTTCAGTATTTAAGTAGTCTTTAATACAGTTATTAAGATGTATTAGGGATGCTTTTAAGTTAAAAGAAAAAAGGAATCATGTATATAATGTTCTTTATTTTTTCTTGTTTGAAAAATTGTTCTCCATTCTGTCAGTATTATTCTAAGCACTGTAGTTTTTTCCAAGTTACTGGCTGAAACTAATCAAAGCATGTCAGCAGTCTCAGGACAGAAATAATGTTCTTTTGGAGTGAGTGCCTTAACATGACCAACCCTCCCTAACATGGCAGGTGTACAAGAAATTCCCCATTCCTGTTCCTCCACAGCCTCTTTTAAACCAGCTCCCAGTCAGGAAACCCAGGAGCGCTTTGCAGTAATGTATATTTTAGAAAATAAAGGTTTGGGGGTTTTATTTGTGGTGTTGTTTGGTTTTTAGTGGGCTTAATTTTATTTTATTAACATCCAAAGCAATTCAAAAACTAATGGATGTTTTCATTTGGACATGAAGGCCTCTCTAATTTTTCTAATCTTCTCTTGAACACAAAACTGTTTATGGCAAATTGGGAGATTTGTTCTGAGTCTTGTTTCCTAATTTTTTAATATTTGTTTTCTTCTTCACAGACTGAAATAATTTTGGGGAAGGAATTTATTTTTTATTTTCTCTTTTTTTATTTCTTACTTTTAACTGTTTCCTCTGATCTGCAGCAACGTGTTGCAGGGAACTAGGACAGCCTATGGACTGCCAGCTTTGGGATACAGATTTGATACTGGGTGTCCATTCTGGACTGCAATCAGATGAGCAGATCTCTAGTTCAATGCACTTTTTGTTAATTTTGAAAAAGTTACTCTTGCCATTTAGTATTTGAAGAAAAAATTGATGTTTCTTCACTGAATCCAGAATTTCAAATGTACTTAGTACTATAAGAACCACAGGAATACCCCAAAGTAAAAAAGAACCCATGCGGCGAGCCCTGCCTGTGTCCCATTCAGTTGTGCTCTGCAGAATGGCCTGGGCAGGATCTTGGCCCATGCCTGCAGCCTCTGGCAACATGACAGATGCAGAGAAGGGTGTCCAAGGGCATTTACACTGTGCACTGTTTTACCCTGAAATGTATGTGTTATTCTCACTTAAAACTTGAGAGATGTTTTTATTATTAAAAGTTGGTTTATATTATAAGGAAAGAAGGTTGATCTCATTTTCTGTTACACCCTTTAGTTCCTGTGTCCTGCATTCTGTTGAGCAGTTTTAAGTTCTGATATGCTTGTATGGCATGGGGCACAGTCAGAAGTTTAAGTGGTAAGGGGAAAGCTGGGTTTGATTTCAGCTCAAACTGGCGGTGTAGAGCTGAACTCTTCCTGTTTGTGCAGTCCCCTAAAGCTGTGGGGGAGACCACAGACTCCTGTTAAGGTAGTAAAGAAAAACTGGTTTGATGATGTAAAATTGTGGAGTTTGAACCAGTGCTGGGATGTAACAGGTTCAAGTGGAAAAAGAAGAGGGCAATGCACAAACCAACTAGCAAAGGGAGATGAGGTCTGCAGAATTTCCAGGGCTAAAAGTGAAGAATCAGGCCTGGCACAACAGAACCAAGTGGCAATTTTGTGGATTTGGAACATCTCATACAGTGGAAGTGTGGAAAATGTGGAAAACAGTCAAGATGAAGAACATGGGAACTATAGCAGCTTGATGATGAGGTGGATATGGTTGGGTGGCAGCTGTGATTGGAATTCCTTGTGTCTCATAACTGAGTTTGCTGAACATTTTCATTAACCCCTGAAGCACATATATTGGTAGGCTGGGGTGATGCTGATTTGGGAGACACTAATCTTACAAAGGATCTCGGTACACATACAAAGAAACCCTTAAGGACCTTGAACGGGATGAAATTAGTGGGATTAGATTTTTCCACACGAATATTAGTTCATGCTGTTAAAGACTGAACAAAATATTTTGCTATATTTCTTGTTAATTGATAATAAAAGGAACATGTCATAGAGTTTGTCACAAGATGACACAGGCAATTTGATAGAATCATGAAAGCTCAAGCCTGGACTAGGAAACAAATGGTCAGTTATGATGGAGAAGTATTCAGGCCTCCCTGCTTTGTTAAAATAATTAAGTGAAGATGCAGTAGCTAGGTGTTGAAGAAAACAGATGGCTTTATAAGAAAATAATAATGAGAAAGGTAAAAGTTCAATCTGAACATAAATACAGCCTGAAGGAGAAAAAGTGATCAGGGCTAAATATTGGCTGAAAGTTTTCCTTCCATCAGGCTTTGACAAAAAAAGAAGTAACTTGTGCGAAGCAAGTTGTAAAGGCTGAAGCAGTGCCTAGTGCAGCAGAAGAGCATGCAAGCTGGCTCCAGTTCTAAGATGGGTTCTCCGAGGAGCTGAAGGGTGAGAGAGGTGAAATTGGTTAAGTGTAACACGTGTAGGCTGACTGTATGAAGTCAATATGCAGTACACTTCCTTAGGTGGAGTCCTGGTCATCCTTGAGCTTACAAAGCATATGATTTGAGTGAGCAAAACTGAGCGATTGAATTAGCTGCAGAAAAAAGTGGTAAAACCCAGGAGTGACATTTGTTACTTATTGCACATGATCGTTATAACAATCTCATCGGGGCTTAAGATCTACTATCAGAAGAATTACTGATGCATTAATGCAGTTTTTCTTAGCATATCCTATAGAACCAGTCAGCCATTGGGTTTAATTGTTAGAAGTTATATATCAAAAAGGTAGTTCTTTACCAAAGGAATTTACATCCAAAAATCTGTCCTGGTTTTAGAGAGTGTTGTAACTCTCCCAGTTCCTAGCAAGGGAGGTTAGCAGGTATAGAGGGTCTAGACTGAAAACATCAAAAAAAAAAAACCATCCCTACTGTTGTAAGGCTCTGGATCCTGGCTCAAATCCTGAACAGACTGCTCAGACTCTTTGTCCATTTCAGACTGGATTAGAAAAAAATGCAATAAACCTCCCGATTCTTACCCTTCTAAACAGATCTAAAGTGTTCTCTATCCTGTTCCAGCATGTCTCAATAAAGCCATTTCTTTGCTGTAGGACACACTTTCTTCAGCTCTCTCACCCATTGGCAGCAGTGTAAGCAGAGAGCAGTGCCCTGGCTCGTGTGAAGAGCAGAGAGTTACCACAACTTTTCCAGTCATCCTGGAGAAGCCAAACTGCTGCTAAGTAGAGCTGCTTTCACTGAGCTGCCACAGCTCCCTTGGAGCTCTTAAACAACCCCTTCTGGTTGTCATGATTCACTGTTTGAAAGATACTTCTCCTTGCCAAAATAATGACTCAATTTGTAAAATGCCAATTAATGCCTTGCAGAGTCTGCAAAAAAATAGGTCTGTTTTTAAATGAATTTGGATTAAAATTAGTAATTAGTGTTTGAATCAGTGATTATTTTCTTGATCCTGCTTAAAATTAAATTTAGTTATAAGCACTTTGAAGGCAATGTGGAAAGATGCATTACTATTTAATCAGCTTTAAATTACTTACATAATTATTTGCATGAGTGACAGTCTCATCTTGAGATAATTAAAAATAATTAGTATGGCTTTATCACAGTTTCAATGTGCAAAAATCAAATCCACATTATTAGAGGTGCTTGAATACTGGGGTTTTTGATGGAATTTATCTGCAAATTATCGCATGAAAGTCAATGTGGCCATCAGTTCTGTTTTATTTTTCAGGGAGTTTATTATAGTTTTTGGAAATAATAAGCAATTTTAGAGCTGGTACAACACATGGTGTGTCTTGCTGCAAGAAATGACAAACCTTGAGCCTTATTACTTCTGCCTGCTTGGGTGTAGTTTCAATAAATTCAGTGGAATCAGTGTTATAGAGTTGATTGCAAACCAGCAACAACCAACAGGTTTGAGCATATAATGCAAACGCAACAGAAGTTTTCAACTTTTTAAGCAGTAGTTTTAAACTAAGAAGTAGGGAGCTATTTCACCTCTGTATGGATGGGAAATGAGAACAAGATGTAATTCTAACTGAAATGACTGCATTAAAATGGCATTGAAATTCTTGAGTGACAAGAAACAAAGTAATTTTCACACTGGATGGGTGTGATCAGCACTACACTGCTCACATCTCTCTTGGGATCTGCCAGGACTTGTTCAGCAATGATCTGATAAATGGGGTAAATGGTGTGGTGAGAAAAAAAAAAATTATAAAATGTCATTTAGGATAACAAAATCCAAAGGCAATTGAAAAAAGCTGCAAAAGAATGTTGCAGTAATGAGTGTCTGAGATTATTGAATGGCAATAAAATGAACTATCAGCAACTGCTGAGTATGGGTCACACAAAATAAATCATTAGGCACTGGAGGTACAAAGTCTGGTTTTAAATTTGATACCCAAGCTTTGGAAAATCTTTCAGAGTTTCCATGGACCATTCCCTGGAATCTTTAATTCAGCATTTTGTGACAACCTAAAAGAAACTAGAATTGTTAGGAACAGAAAAGAAGCCATAAATGAATACCTTATTAATTCCATGGTGCCTCTGAATCTTAAACACTACAACAATTATTATTGGTTTAGGCATGAAACCCTTTTGAACCACCTTGAGAATCTGCACACAAGCAATATGTCCATATTGTATGTCCTTCTTGTATGCGCCATACAAGAAGGGTTTTTGCAGCACAGAAATAACTTCATATCATGGCAGTGTAGGCATCGTCTGACCTCTGAACAACCTTACTTCAAATTTGGCAATTTTTCTTCCTAACTTTTCTCTCTGTGTATACCCCAGAAAAGTTCTTGATGAGAAGCTCTGGGTTTCTCCCTTCATCAAGTGAGTTTCCTTTAGTTTGGTTTTTTTATAACCATTAAAAAATGTCGAGAATACTGTTTAGAATGTGCCTTAATAGCTGAGATCAGACTCATCCGAGTCTGGTCTCAAAGTGATGAAGAAAACCCATAGGAAACCACATATTAGTAGTTAAGTTTTATTCATGAATAGTCATGAATTTGTGAAATACATTAAATCTCATGGAAATGTCTGTGTAAGCAGCAGGAAGTAAAACCCCTGCTTTAAGCAAACCCCTGCAGTAAGTAAAAACCCTGGTTTCAACCGGCTTTTTTCGACATAAAATCAGGCAGGAGAAAAGATTTTATGACAAGTTGCCATGGCTTTCAAAACCACAGTTCCATTTACTATGTCTCTATTTGCTAAAGGCTCTTGTAAACCTCCCTATTTGCAATTAGTAATAGAATTAAAGCTACAATTTTATCATACCTGTGCTTTAACAATCTATAGAAACTACCTCAGCTGTGCATTAACTGGCTGATAAACAGCCTTATCCCTCTTTGCATGTGGAGAAATTAAACACAGAAAAAAGTAAATTATCATGTCAAGATAGAAAAGGAGAGAATAAGATTCATCTTTTCCTCATATGGAAACTTCTTCTGCTGGGCCAAGCCATTCTTTCAGAAGGTTGCTCGTGATCAGCAGTAAATGCATGGCTTTTCTCCTCCCAGAATAACCAAATACTAGGTAACCATTAAAGTTGTCTAAGTGTTTATCACAGTCAAAAACCTATTTCTGGATTCATGTTTAAGGAAAACTCATAAAAGGACAGGGTACCCTCTTTCAAATTAATGCCGTGTTAGATGTGAATCTGAAATTTCCACTGTCAGATTCTAAAAAATGGCAGGGGCTGCAGAATTAAAACTAAAAAATCCTTATCAAGTAATGAAATTTCCACTATTACTTTACAATTATGCTGCCTATATCTACAGCTGAAAGGACATTGAGAACAGTAGCCCAGGTTTGCAATGCTGTCTGGTGTAGTTTGATCCCCTAAAGAGAGAAAAGAAGTAAAATATTCAGTTAGGTCCACCAGGATAATTTGGCTGTTTTTGTCAGCAGGACATTTCAAAACCCGTCCAGTTATATACACCCATAAAATAACGAGCTTTCCAAAAGAGACGCATATAGTACTCAGCTTTTTTATGTAAAGATCCATCAGCCCCTGTCGAGACGACACAGAGTAATAAGCAAATACAGCCTAAGCAGTCAAGGAAATTGTTTTCAGAAAGCAATTTTTGATCAATACAAGTGAATGAACACTATTAAGGGTGATTATTAAAGATTAATTTCACTGTTCATATCTTTTTGCTCATTATGCCCGTCACATGATTTTTTTTGCATAATACAACTCCGGAAATATTACTTTGTTCTTCATCTGGACAGGACACAGGTGATGAACTGCCAGAGAGTCTCCTCATAACTACCCTCAAAAGTGTTAAGTCTCACCAGTTTTAGGCAGACCATAAAAATCTTCAAACATATTAAGAGCTTTCATGTGTGTTGCAAAACTGATACACACAGTAAACTGCAATCTGTTTAAAACAAAACCCCTCAAAATAGATTTTAAAGACAGGACAACTGTCCATTCCCACTCCTTTCCCCTTATTACACCAGTATGGCCTGAATATATTCAGAGTGCTATCACTTGTAATGGAAGCTGCTGCTGGTAGCTGCTGAAAGAGGATGTCTTTTCCATACACTTCAATTACATTAAAGTGTCAGGGGTTTGGGATTGTCTAACTATTCAGTTATTGACTGGCCTGTAGACAGGATTTGTTTCTAGTTTCTCAATTTAACCTTGTATTCCATTACATTCACTACAGTTAGCTCTCAGATGGATTGCATTTTGGAAGATTAACTAAGTCAGATGGTAAGGCTATGTGCACAGTTCTCTCTTACCAACCCCTTACAGTTCATCAGCTCTTGTAATGAAAAAACCTGAGGAAGATAACAGTCTCTGAAAGAGCAGGATTGAAAAGGATTTTAATAACCTGATTTTTTTCCCTCTTTTCCACAAAACAGGGGAGAGCATGGGACAGCCAAAGGGAAGACTGAGACACTCTGTTTCATTTCCTGACTGAAAACACCTAAGAAATGATTGCTTCACAAAACCATGTCAGGATGCAATTTTTCCCCTGGCATTTAAGCCAGCTTCTTCACAGGAGGAATCATCACTTGATAGTAAAATTAAAATCACCACTAAAAGATCAATAGCTAATCCTGCAGATGAATCTCATCAACAGGAACTAAGAAACTTTTAGCTAATTTTTTTATAATACATCTCCATTGAAAGCAGTAGAAGCATAGTCATTATAAGGGGAAGGAGATTTTGATTCCCTGCATTCAGATCACTCTATATACAGCTGCTTCAGTCCTGTAGTAAGCACTACAGCATGATTTAATGGGGGATGCTATAGAACAAAGATGAAAATATGCCAGATCCTAAAAATAATAATTTCTATTTTTTTTTCCTATTTATAGTTTCTTCTCAATGTTCTCTCTAAAATAAAAGAGATTTTTTTAAAAATTACTGTCTTTGCAGAGCCACAAAATTTCAACAGTTTAGACATAGGACACCCATGTGATTGATACATCTGGCAACATGGAAATCCTTCTCTCTTGTTTAGACTTTCCCTAGACAGAGCTTCTACAGAAACCAACAGATTCCCCTTCATTTAATTTAGTTCCCTGAAAATATCTGTCTTTGATTCTAGATGCTGCTTGGCACAGCAGTCATGTATGCTTAAATGTAAGGTCAGACGGGGAGGTTGCATGAGAGCATGGGCATACACGTACTCGGAGATTTGGTGCTGCAACCGAAGGGAAGGGCTCCAGCCTCGTAGTTCTGGTATGTCCTGGGCCAGGTTTGGCACTCATCCCACTTCTCTGTGAACTGGTTCAACTTGCTAACTCAGCAACAATCTCTTCATTCTTTTGCTGGTGTGCTTTCTGCTCAGTTAGCAAGCTGAATCAGCTCACAGCAGGGTCCAGCAAATCACCACAAGGTGCAGGAACAAAGCAGGGAGTGCAGAGCAGGTGAAGCACTCTCTCCTCCTCTCAGTCCTGTCTTCTCCATGGGTGGAACTTCACTCTGAGATACTTCAGGAAAACTCAGAATTCACCTTTCTGGAACTCTGGACACAGACATACACCTAAGTAAAGAGTTTCCTGATGGCCAGTTGAGGGGTAGAGCCACAAGCAGTGTCTTTACTGTGAAGAAGGCTGCGGGCAGCCAAGGCTGTTACCGTTGCCAGGGGCTTATGACAGCCTCCCTGGTGCAGCTCGGGACCCTCCAGCTGAACAAACAGCTCATGTCATTACTCTCATCTGCTTCAGTGCAAAGCTGGAGGGCTCCCTTTATCCCTTCCTCCTTGGATGCTGTTTGGTAAACAAGGGCAGACTTTGCGACAAGCTGACAGTGAACAGATGAGTAACACACCCTGTCAGCTCTGTCTGCACCTCCTCCAAAGGCACACTGAAAACTGCTGGTAACATCCATTATCTTTTGCATAGTGATCACAGCCATCAGTTTTAAGCCTCAGGGAGGGAAAGCTGAAAGGAGACAAGGAAATTAGGGGGTTCAGCTAGATGAAGCACTCTGTGAAAAGATTATAATGATTCCTTCTTTTCAGCAAAAGGGAACACTGTGGAGCCTACTACACATGATGGCTCTGTACTGTTAAATCATCTAGAAAAGTATAGGCTTGACAGTAAACCTGAAGGTTTCCGGTTTTAAACATGAAAACTTAAGATGAAAATCATTCCTTGTGTTCACTGTTTTCTGCCCTTTGACTAAGAACAGCAGGTATTGTAGGAGTTAACAGGAAAACAGATGCAATCTTTCAATAACTCGCAGCTCAGCAAGATTGGCAAGTGTTTTTTTTTGAAGTGAGTTTAAAGATCAGTTACCAGTTTAGAAGTGAAATCTCTTGCAGCTTCCATTATTGATGAAGGCCAGAGAGAATTCCTTTGTTAGTGGTACCATATCAGATCTGAATACATTTTCAGATGCTGTCTGAACCAGAAAGCAGCAAGAAGATTTCACAGGGAAAGAATAATCTTATGAGTCTCTGAAATGAGTGCCCTGCTGGCCTGCTGAATGTGGGTAAATTCCATGATTAAATCTGCCACCATTCCTACTTTGCTGTCTGCTGTTGTTGGACTTTATATCAAAGACAGGTCAAAGTCTTAATCTGAATTAATCTTGTATGTCTACTAAAAATAATTTAAAAGCCAAAACTTACCAGGGTCAGGTTTGATTTCTTCTGAATTACTCCCTGGTGAGAAGCCTTTTACAATTGTCTGTTCTGCTGCATGGGGGTTTTTGGAACATTTGGCTAATACATATGACACAGACGTATGCATCTTTGGGGCATAACAAAATGCTCAGATAATTTGTTTACTAGAAACAGTTAATGGGATGAGTGGAAGCCTGCTATGAGAAAGAACGCTGGAAAATAAGCTCTACTTTTTAAGAAGTAAAAAGATTAAAACCATTATGCACAAAATCCTTTATCCTGAACGTCCCACAGACTACATGGTGGGTAATAAAAAACTATTGTCCTTCATTGTATATATGAATGGGAACCAGGAATAACAAAAAATGAGATTAAAGGTTGCTCCTAATCTTGTTGAGAAGTGGTGTCAGCTTCTGGCCAAATTTTTCCTTCCATGCAGTCGACTGAGAGCTGTGGAACTACAGCACAGAAAGGATGTGAACAAACACAATGAATCTAAATGTTAAATGGCTGCAAACCCCTGGTCTCATTCTTTGAGAACATTTTTGTTCTTATAATTCACAAGCCAAAGTCTCAAAATACTGTACTGGTACTTCCCATCCTTACCCCCTTACCCATTAGTCTTTTCCAGACTCACAAAGTACAAAGCATACTGACATTTCTAAGTGCAACCATTATATAGCAGTAGCTGGCAGATTCACTCCGAAGTGGATTCACTCTGGCTTTTTTAATCTACTTCTGGCTATGAACTCAGAGGTCACAATGAAGGCAAGTTATTAGAAGATAAAAATTAGGAAATGCTCATTCCAGACTGGTATTTGGGTAAATAAATATTTAAGCTGACTTAAACATAAGTTAGAATTTTCTGATGAAGAAAGATCACAGAAAATGTAATCATACTGAAGCTTAGATTTTTAGGAGAGACATAAAGGTCTTATGGAAACAATTGTTCCTAATAAATTAAAGGAAATAGTTTTGTCTCTTCACATGCAGTCATAGGCATATTTCTATTTCTTAAATAGCAAGGAAAGCATAAGGCATTTATTGGCACTGTATGACAAGTTAATAGGACTGATGGCATCCAGCTGCACCTTTAGCCATTCACTCCAACAGATTTTTATGCTCTTGACCTGTGCTGATATGGTCACTTCAGGAAGCAGAATTGAAAGTACAGACTGAATTTATGTGGATCTGTAACAAAAAGTAGTGTCGTTGATCCGTAAGGGTATTGTTAAAGAAGTCTAAGGCACTGTCTAAGGAAAGAGTACTTTCCACTTTTATAGCGCAAATAATGGATTTATCTCCATTTACGTATTACACCAATGATGGAACAAATGTACAAGTTTGAGTAGTCAGGACCCGTTGGACCAGACAGTCAACCTACAATGAATTAAGTGTTTCCTTTTTCTCTGAATGCTCAGATAAATAACTGGTATAATAGTCATGGAATGGCTTGCACCAAATCCATAGGGATCCCCACTGAAAATCCCTGCTTCCACAGAGTGGGGCAATGGTACAGCTCATGAGTGGGTGGAAGGATTTTATTATTCTCTGTTGCTTGACCAGGAGATGGCAGTGATTCCCTCTGCAGAAATAAGAAAGCTCCAAAAAGACACAGAACTGCGTTTAGGAGACAGGGAAAGACATGCAGAAAACAGCCCACTTGACCTTAGTGAAAAATATCACATTGCAGATAGCAGAGGGAATACAGCTAAGCTGTTTTTCTTGTTTCTGTGACTATCTTTACTATTTCTTTATTGTCTAAAAGAAAGAAAAATTCTTGGAGATGCACAGCTCCCAGAGCTTTCAGTTTGGTATTATTTTTAGCACTAATCATATTTCAAGAAGAGCAGCAAATTTGTATCTGTCAGTCAGCAGCTGTATGTTAATATTATTTGTATTTTAGAGTTATTTGTGCAAATATGCTCAGAAGCTTGTACATTAGAAAGAACCTGAATAAGCAGAAGAGATCACCTTCCCCCAGGCTCCTCCACAGAGAAACGCTGCATATTCCGGTGCCAGTGCTGTGACTCAGAACAGGCAGCTTCTCAGCACTGCTCCCTGCCACTGCCCCTTTGTGCTGTGTCCATCTTCCCCCCTTGCACCTTCCTAGATCCCACCATTATTCCTAGAGCATATCCTGGGTATGTTCTGTAAGTCCTCCGGCTTGGCCCACACTGACAGCATCACTCCTGAACTGCCCAGGGAGGCTGTGGGTGCCCAGAGGCCAGAAGTGTCCAAGGCCAGATTGGATGGGTTTTGGAGCAACCTGGGCTAGCAGAAGGTGTCCCTGCTCATGGCAGGGGGAGTGTTGGAACTGGGTCCCTTACAACCCCTAGCATTCTGTAGGAAAAAAACTTGCTTTCCCAAAGAAGCAGTAGGAATTGTGTGGCTGTGTAAGAAACTCTTACTCTCTGGCCTGCAAAATGCATATATACCCAAAAAAATGCTTTTGAAAAGTTTATTTCCTTCATTTTGCTGAAGTTCTAGAAGTACTCTACAGAGGGAATATGCAGGCCAGACTGCTGAAAAATATAGTGAATTTGGTGTGGTTCTTAAAAGATATTAAAGCTAACCACATTTCAAAATCATATTTATCCTGGAAGTATGTTCTAAATTTATTAGATTACTATGATAGATCCAGTTGGGATTTGTGTGGTGCTACCCCATTAATCTGAATCCAAAAGAAATTTGCAGATTTTTACCAAGAATCTGGCAGAATAAGTGGAGTAATATTATTTGCCCATTCAAATAGTTAATACTTCAAAAGTCATGATGAATATTCCTAGCAAACAGCTCACAGAAGCTCCCATGAGAGAATTTTTTTACATTAAATATTCATTACATCACTGTAAATATACACCACAAGTTTGTCCACAATGTTATATCAAGAAAGAAAGAGTATGGGTCTTCCTGTAAATTATGTCTTGTGGCTTTTAAAAGACTTCTGCAAGAAAAATTACTGGACTGTTGGAATTGTAAGGACTATTGAAATAGGGCTTTCTCTGCATCTTTGTCATATGCCCTTCAATAGGTATGTGTGATGGTTTCAGTGGTCTGTCCGAACCACTTAACTGCTGTCATCTGCATCCCACAGAAAAAGTACTTATCACCATCTTGTCAGTCTTAACTCTTTCCACCCAGCAAGAACAACACCTGAAGCTGTCTTTTTGCAGGCTGGCATTAACTACTTCCACATCATTCAATCCTCCATCTTCCAGGCAGATATAGTCCAGTCCCTTGGAGGTTATAAGTGTACTCTAAGCTCACACTGAAGCTCTGCAGACAGAACACTCTAAGTTCAATAGCTTTATGTTGGATCACACTGTGGCAAGAAAACATTTTGCAAATAAATGTAGGCATACTCTCTGTGGGATCTAAGCAAGCTGGCTAACTTTATTTCAAGCCAAGAAGCTGAAAAGTCACATTAACACAGCCTGGAGCATTGTGGAGCAAATTCATCTCACTCACAGGCTGGAGGACAGATATTGCCTTTCAAGCAATAATTCTTGTGCATCTACAAAAGCTAGTCCAGTTTCAGCTAACTGTGGATGCAGCCAGTCTCCACTGATTCCATTGGCTTAAAAAAAATTGCACTTACGTTCAGGTAACTATCGTAGTCTATGCCTAAGGAGAGCAGCAACATCTCTTTCAGATGTAATATGTAAAGTAAAAGCAGCCTTTAGTCTCTTAGTGGCTAGACAATGTATGTCAGCACCAGGTACCACAGTGTATGTCACTTGGATGGAAGCACACTGCCATGGCATGAAGGAAAACAACATGGAAGAGGTTAGCATTATTTCTCCATTAAGCTTCTACCATCCTGTCTCATAACAGTCCAAAGAGAGAAATGACAGACTTTGCATTAATATGTATTTGTTTTATAGTGTTCTGTCATATACATGTGAAAAAGTGTTACTTTTAAACATTACTGCACTATTTGAGCAAGAGAAAGGGTGAAGATTTTTGTCCCACTAGCCAATATTTATTCACACAGTTTGCTTTTAGTAAGTTTCTTTAAACACTTTTTACATTCTTTGTAAACCTTCCTCCTATACTTTCACTATAGGAGGAATATTAGTTTAGTTTAGTTTAGATTATATTCGTTTAGATTTATATTGTAGCCATCTGATAGAGCTTTAAAGGTTCTTCATTTCTTCAGTGTCAACTTGCTGGACTTACCCTCATACAGTCACAAAAATATCAAAGCAAATACAAGGCTATTTGGCTGAACACACCAAATTATGAGTTAATTGCTTTTAGTGAGAGAATAGCTTAGACAGGTGTCACAGCACAACTCATGTGTATCAGAAACAACATGACTAGCAGGAAAATGAAAAGGTCCAAAAAGCTACTGTCCCTTGCTCTTTCACTGCAAACAAATGTGCATATATATGGTATATGTCAGATGATACCTGGAGAAGTTACATTTTTGATGGATGTGATTACTGTAACTGCAGTTACAATGTCTCAGTGGCAATAAATCCTGATTATTTAACCTCAATCTAATATTTGATCATTAGAAGGATCTACTTCTTTTCAACGTCTCTTTACATTTTTCTTTAAAAGCACCACATTCTTTCCTTTGGTCTAATAAAACAAAACTGAATTAAATTGTGCTCTGGGCCTGTCATTTTCCAGTATTTTGTAATCTATTAGTTAACAGGCATTACCTCCTTTTTCATTTGTCCTTTACAAAAGCTAGGCCTTTGCAATTTTGGCCACATACTTGCTGTGTACTTCCTTGATCCTAGTTAGAAATATTTGCATCAGCTATGTATTCTCAAAAGTTTAAGACAAATACCAAACCCCACTAGGGTCAGTGATTCTGCTTCAAACCTATGTCAGGACATGTAGTTTTGAAACCTAACCTTTTATGTTATCCAATAAAATGACATTCACTTCAATTCACCCAAAAATTATGGCCCACAGAGTACAATAGAGCATGGATTTCCTCACATCCGGAAATCAGAATCATATTCACACTCACATTCCATATTCCATCCTAACTTTCAGCTAATGTCATTCTGGTCTGAGTGCTGGCATCAGCAGATGTGCTGCCTTGCTTAGACATTGCAGCTTTTTCCAAATGGCTTCTAATCTTGTTGGTTGTCAAGCTGCAGGGTAGAAAGAATCTGTCAATACACACAGCTCCAGCTTCCTAAATCCCTCCATAATTCTCATTCCAGTCAATGTCAGAGTAATTGCAGTTTCATATGATCAACATCCTAGCCCAAGTATAAATATTTCCTGATCTGTCTTTTCACCCAGCCCTGGGAGATCTGTAATTGTTTTCTGTTATACTTGTTTTGCCATTTCAGTCTTTAGCCTCAAGTTCAAAGTGTCTCTTAGTTGCCATCCATGTGAATGTTATTCTGTTTTCAGCATAATGTCCTTCCTCATTCAGACTGTCATATCTCCTCCTCTGTTCTCAGTGAAGAATGCCTGTCCTTATACTCTGTATCTGGATAATGTAATATTACAGCCTATTTCCTGAACAGGACACATTTCAGTTACTCCAATTACACCAGATTTGTCTTCAAGCAGATGATATCCTTGGTCTCCCAGTCTTGTTTGCCATTTCCTTCCCTGCCTCATGCCCTCCAGCACACAAAGTGTTCAACTGCTAAACAGTAAGCAGAAGCTAGTCTGCCTCACTCAACATTTTTCATACCTGTCTAGTTGGAAGAGGGTTGTGCCGTTATTACCTCTGTGAAATAAAAATCAGGATCTTATATCGGATCAGGGTTAGCCCATGTTTCAACAATAAAGGGTGCTCAGTATAACCTCTAAGAGAGACAAGGCAAAACGGCATTATAGAGGAAAACCTTTCCCTTATTTGTAGCCCTTGTAAACTCCTAGAGAGTCAGTCAGTTGCAACAGCTCCTATATGGCTTGCAAAAGAGCCCTGTCTCTGTTTCTGGTCAGCAGTTGCTAAAAGCTAGAACAAACATCAAGGCCTCTGTGAAAAATAGGTTCAAAACTCATAGATGCCCGTGGAGATTTTGATTTGTGGAGATTTATTTCTACATCTCAAAGTCAGGCTTTTGCCATTCACTTTGCAATGTAGGTTTTGCAATTTATTTCTAGAGATATCTGCATTAGTGAAAAGACTCTAATATGTCCTACAGCTGGAGCCATTGCAGTTCATCTCACTCTACTCTTAGTGCCAAAGGGATAGACATGTAGGCTGAAGATTTCTGATAATTTCAGGAACCCTGGCTGTACTAGTGCTACAACTTTCAACACCAGAGGCCTCTCCTCGTGCTACAGGGAAACACAACTTAACACCCAAGTCACCTATCTTAGTCACAGAAATCGCATAAGGTTTTCCAGCTCACACACTCATTGTGCACGTTATTTCATTTTTATTTTACTTGAATACATGAATTGCATATGCATTAAGCCAGCTATGCCAGAAGCATCATCACAGAAACATATTTAACTTGACAGCCTGCTGAAGTGGAACAGCAATGTTACTCATTACTTACTAGGCTGAAAGTCTATCAGAGCAGAGGCTTTTAATGGAAGCTTTCCTCTCCTCTGTGATCTACCAAGAACAGAGGAATTGCCATTCTCTGTCTCAGTTCTGAGCATCCAATCATGATGATGGATTCAAAGAGGATGTATCAGGATACAATAAGGACACTTTTGGTTCTCATAATATCCAAATAGGAGTAAAAATGTAATTGATAGTCTCCAAGTTCAGTAAAAACCAACTATGCTGGCTGTGTATCTTTACTCTCACCCTCATTTACCCTCATTACTTTCTGAGCTACCATGGCCTAATTTCTTATCTACTTCAATTCAAATTCCAGAGGAATTTCAAGACTTGCTTTCCCACTCCATATGAGCACCAGGACTGAAAGAGTAGCAGTGGATTTGCAGAATCCTGACAAGCAATGAAGTCTTTTCCTTGCTCCTCAGGAAATGCAGTGGGATTAAAAGGATAATAATTGACCATGTTCTTACTAGGCTAGCAAGCATGAATCTCTGTAATGGGATCAGATCTTGGTTGTCAAGGTTTTAGTGAACCTGTACAATACTGCAAAGCTACACAGCCGTCTGTGGAAGAATAAATGCAATACAAAACTAGTTTTCAAAACAAAAAAAAGCAAACTTTAAAGCCAGGATCTGATGTAAATCAGACAGGCTTCTGTTGGGTGCTATATGAGGGATAAAATTTGCCCTGTTACATTAACAGTGAGTGGATTGCTCATTTTTAAACAGCTATCATAATCTGAAGAACACATCATCCATTGCTAGTTAATCCTAAAATTGTTAATACTGTGCAATTCATGCTAAAATTAAAATCTTGATTTGGCTAATGTATTCAGGTACATCATTATCACCCATTTCAGAATGGAAATTGTTTTTTAAAAAGCAATCTAGCTTCACACAAATCTAAACGGAGCTTATTATTGCACAGGATTTCAGTCATGTCCACTCATTCTCATTTCTAGCTAGATGCAGCTAAACAGCTTCCATGCCCTCAATAGTGTTTTGGAATCCACAAAAACATTGAAGCAGCTTGTTAGCATAGTGATATAACATATTCATTATATGCCAGCTGAAGTCTTGCAAAGTTTGGATCTGTTGTCATGAAGACAGATTGATACTACATAGGAGTCATTACAATTTTACACCATTCTAGCCTGCATTGTCCCTGCTTTCAAGCTAAGTAAAGAGCTATTTCCCCAGCAACTACAGAACGATTTATTTCCGTCCTTTCAGAGTACACAACATCATTACCTCAACACCAAAACAACCTTCTGATGGAAAGCCCTTCTAAATGATAAATTATACATTCAAGAAGTGTAGTTCAGAAAACTACTACATCCCAAAACTGTTCTCTCTTGTATTCCTAACCTGTATGTGTCAATGAGCTGAGGAGCTCCAATTTTAATAACTATTTTACCACTGGGTGTACATGTCTGTTATGCAAATACTTTCAATAACAGCTCACAGAGAACTTGAACATTCAGCTGCAATCAGCTAATCAGGTGTTTGCATTCCCTATTTACATCCACCACAGTCATGGGGAATGTACATACAACTTAAAATCATACTTTTATGCATGTATTTACCAATTTTTTAAAACTGTGCAATCTATCATAATCAAAAAACTTGGCCAAACATACATATAGCCATATTTAAAAGCAGCACAAGCATTTCTGAATACCAGTTACTGCAATCAAATATTTATGCAGCTGCATACAAAATTGGGGCTGTACAAGTGCTGAGCACCATCCTTCTGATTATCCATGCTTTCTCAGATTTCATGAATACACATGTACCCCAAGACAAATTATCAAAATCGAATAAGAAATTATAAATCTCCCACTATTTAAGGCTCTCTATAGAGAAGTCTACAAATTGTAATAAAATAGAAGTTCATAGACATTTCCATTAGGGATTATATTATTCAAATGTCTAAAATTAAGTAAACTCATAGAAAGTACTTTAGTTATTTGTTTGAATCTTTACTAGTCTCTAATATAAGAACACCATTCCACACATTTGGTTCCCTTGACTCCCTGCCAGTCTTTTGAAGAAAGTAATAAAAGATAGTAATACCTAGCTCTTACACAGTGTTTTCACTAGTAGACCTTAAAGTTCTTTACAAAAGAACTAAGTCTCTTTGTAGTCTTTAGTTTTACCAAGTGAAAATCCAATCTACACATGTGTATCCATATTTTGCATGTAAAAGAGGTGCATTAGCCATGCAAATTATTATTATTATTATTGTTGTTGTTGTTGTTGTTGTTATTGTTATTGTAGAGATAACTCAGTTAAAAATACACCATCTCTGGTTTATTACACTTCTTAGAATTTGTTTCCTGAGGACTGGAAGAAATGGTGAATTAAGGACTGGAAAAATGTACCACATGATGCATTCACATTCCTGAGGCTCATGAAAGTCAGTAAGTCATATATCCATTGCCAGATTATAATTTCGTGGTGCCAGGTAAGAAAACAACATCAGTCTCTCTTGCCTACGGTACAGAAATAATAAATAATCCTCTTTATTGGATTCATTGTTGCAAAATTTCACCACCTTCATAGTTCATAACTCTAACTTCTATACTCAGAGACCCTGCAAGTGAGATCTATTCATTAAACAAGAAATACAATCAAGACAGAACAACATTTTTTGAAATGTGACCAGATTAACTTCATGGAATAAAAAACAAATGCTTCAAAGAGGACAAGATGTTCAGTAGTTGTCAAGCAGTATTTCAGTTTTAAGAGAAAAAGCAAATGCACTTTGGGTCCTAGTCTATTTTTACTTATCTGTATGTTTGCCTTGTCTCATTCAAACATATACACAGCTTGAAATACATCTCCATCTGCTGAGAACTACAGCATGTTGAAAAGGTGCTGTGCTTTCATGATTATTGAATGAACTAATCCAGACCTCAGCTAAAGACTGTCGTAATTATACAGGAATGCCTAACTCCAAGTTTCTTCAACCCTTGTTAGACTGATGCACCTCCTCTGATTTAAGAGAAGGTAGTCAACTGTGAAATTCCCCTTGTCTCAGATTAGGCTGAGGGTCACAGTGTATCCATCATCTCAATTACTCTGATATACAGCTGTACTTTCCTCCACAACAATTTTGACAACAGAAAAGCCCCTCCTTCATGTAACAAATTATTAATTAGAAGAGAGCAAACATGTCTTACAAATAGTGAAAAATGCAAGACACACCTAGCTTTCCTCTAGGGCTTACCAGTACCAATGCAGGGGGATGACCAATTCCTACAGAAACTTCCTGAGCCTATCTTCCATGAAGTGAACTGTGCAAGTGATGCCCATGACACTACCTGATGTTTGACATCTGTTTTTCTTCTTAAGAACACAAAATACTTTACATCCTTAAAATCCCTTCTTTCTTGGCTAAAGGCCTCAAAAAGCATGCACACGTATGGCTGCCTTATCAGAAAGGCAATTGGTACATCTGAAGTGTTTTTCTTCATTAATCCAGTGCAAGGTGTTGACCAATGATATTCTGTTCATGAATTTCTAATGCGGGTTCCGGCTCCCTACTCATACCATAGTTGCTGTCAAGCGACTTATGTTCCCTACTTTGAGATAACTCTGTACCTCTGCCATCTTTCCCATGTTCCCTTCCCCTATAGTATCTCCCATTTCTCTTATCCTCAGAAGCTCCGAACCAATCCTGTAATGTCCTGCCATCACTCACACTGCTGCCCTCTCACTTTTAGAATAGCAAAGACCAAGCTTTTCTGTCTTTTCCCTCTTTTGTTGTACTTCCTTATCAATTTATTTTTGCCTGCTCCCTCTTTTCAATTACTCTTTCCTCATCAGTGTCCCAAAATGCAGCAAAGGTCCTATCACACCCGAGATGACTTAGGCAGGTAAAAGGCAGCACAGGCTGTTTGGTCCATTGGGGTCAATCACTTCCACTGGGCAGCTGTTCTGTGAGAGATGATGGACACCTCAGCTGCTTGGTGACTAAGGTGGTCAGTCAGCAAGAGCCTGTGTCCTGCATGGTCAGAAATTTGGTTGTACTCTTCCCTGTCAGGACTCAGGGACAGCAAATCATGCAGGCTGTCACTCAATTGTTGCTATGCCAAATAAATTGTCCTGCAAAGCACATGCTGCACAAGTCTTTCCCAGAGCTTCTCACACAGTAACTAGGTGACATATCAATATTTCTAGGTTTTCACACAGCCTCATCTGTGGCCTTCATAATGTTTTTGCATTTCAGCTCCCCTTCTGCCGCAATCATATGTGACATGTTATGTTTTATTTTAAAATATGTACATGTCCTAACTTTACTTGAGAATTTTAAATAGGATCTTTGCACAGCTGCAGAACATATGTTTGCTTTTACTAATTGATATAAACTGTTTTCCTTTTTATAGAGCTCTATTCAAAATAATTGGATCTAAAGCAGAAAATAAACTGTTTCAAAGTGGAATGGATGACAACAATGTGCTGATTGATCGGCCCATTACTGAGGTGGGATCCTGAGGGAATCTAATGGTATCAGTTCTGCTCTGTCAAGATGTGACTCTAAAAGCACAATGCTTAGTTCCCCTGCCTGCACAAATGGCAATATGTACCTATGTATTCTGAAGGCTTGTCCTCAGATTGTAGCATTTTTGTATAGGTGATGAAAATTATGAGTCCACATTCAAAGGGTTAAAAAGCTTAAAAAGGGTAAGATTATGCTATGAAGAAACGTTAACACTTAGAAAAATATGGATGAAAATTGAATTGCACAGACAAATATGCTTCACAGACAGTTAAATAATGCTGCATGGCATGGCTGGAAAGCACAGGCCACCAAATGCAGCAGCAATACTGAATGAATATATAGCTAGAAGAAGGGAACAAAAGCTTGGTAAATTGTCAAAATCTCCACTTGAAACAGACTACATGTTATTTTATGCAATGAGTCCTTGTAAACCTTAAAGTACTTATTAAATGACTCCTCCGTTCCCATGCCTGCAGCCTCATCCCATCTACTAAAGCAGCACTGGGACGGACAGTGGAATCAGACATGGAGAGTTGTGCCACATACCTCCGTTCCCGGTATTGTCAAGCTCCTGAATGACCAAAAGGGCCATGTGGACTTGCCATAACAAAACTTCAGGAGAATGAAAGGATATATAAGTTATTGGCAATTTCTAACCAAGCTCCCAAAAGGAAATGAAAAGTATTTCTCCGTAACAGATATGTTCTTAAAAATGGGATCATCTTTCCTGGGGTAAAACATACTCTGACAAGGGTCCCTGTAGTACTTCTGTGGTGCCACCCAAATCCTGACAAGAGGCCACTGTGCTGTATAGCAGCTGCAGTCACTAAGGTTGACAGAGATCTTGTCATACAGCAGAAGTTATAGGAAACTTTAGAGATGTATTAACAAATGTTTTTTTCAGCTTAGGTTCCAGAAGAAATGGCTACAGCACAAGCAGTAACACAACATGGTAAGGAAACGGACTCACAGAAACAAACATTTTACACATTTGTTGGTTTGATACAACTAAAATACCATGATAATCAGAGAGTAGATTTTAAAAAGGAAAAAGAAGACTTTCCAACCCCTTTAAAATTCATGACCTCATTTTATTCGGTCCATATTTCTCAAGCAGACTGGAATCTAGCAGATTTGAGATCTCAAGCTATTTTACTCTGGTTCAATCCAATTTAATTGATTTTGCATGGATTTCAGAGATATTTGACACTCAGAAAGATGCCTTAGGAATAAGCAAGTTCCCACAACCACCATTGAATTAAAGGCCTGAATAAAGAAAACTGAGACTAAGTCTTTCCTAAGGGGTGAGAACAATGTCTGCTCATTTCTCTCCAGTTTAGGCCACTTATTTTGCTTTGTGCTTACCCAGCTATCACATGGATTCCAGCACACAACATTTAGCATCAATCACAGCAGATGCTGCCTCTCATGGTACAGACAACAAGGGAATGGGAAGAAACACAGCCTACATGCTGAGGAGCAGGGAAACGTGGCATGGAACTGGTAGCATTGTGGAAGGATGTGAGTTGCTGCACTAGAGTGAGTAGCGACATGGTGTCATTATGAGCTAGGCCTCATTAATTCCAATGCTGATGAAAAAATTGTTTTGCTGTCATTTTTAACCATAACATAGACATTACTGCGAAAAACCCCATGAATATGGAACAGTACATTAATAGAGTATTCAAAATGCATTGCTATCAATGTAAAGTTTTCATGTCATCAATCTTATTCACTGCAACCACCTATCCTTTCCGAAGAGAGCATGCAGAGTGCTCTACTTTAAAAGAAGTAAGCTTTTGTCCTATTCTTCATAGAAAAAGAAGGTTGAAAGAATTCAATTAACCTGGGAGATGCAGCCTTATTTCATCCAATCCATATGGAATTTTCTGAGTCTTTTCTTCATAAGGAAGTATTTTTAATTAGGAGAAAAGAAACTAATTTGTTCCTCTTCTTACTAGTTTGAATTCTTCTTTTATTAAGAATTAATGCATGAAAAGATTAAATAAATTATATTAAAATGAAGATGTATTAACCAACAGGATTAATGTTCTCATTGTATGTGGGGTACAAGAGTGGGAAAGAGCCCTCTGATACGTAAAATTTAAACCTGGCACCAGGTTTAAAGCTGGCACCTGGCATCATGCATGCTTGTTGGCATTTCATTAAAAATGTCATTGGAAAGCTGTTGAATAAGCTCCATCTTAAACAAATAAAAGTACATCTTAAAGTAAGCATAAATAGTGACTTGGGCTTCTCTACATCACTCATTAGAAGAGCCTCTCAGTGTCCAGGTACAACAGACTCCCACTCAGTTACAAAGTAATGCTCATAGTATTCAGAGATACACAAGTTAAGCCATGTATCAGAAGACTACTAGAAAGTTAATTTTGTGGAAGGTACTTAATCTGGAATTGAAAAAGTTACATTGAGAGGTTGCCAATGAGAAAGTGTACCAAGTAAAGAGAAAAGAGAAAAAAAAAACAAGGACAAGAGTTTATTAATAAAATAGCAATACAGGTGTTTAAACACCTGTAGATGTGGGCTTCAGTGCCTAGCCTAAAAATCTGATCACTCTTGGCTTTAATTTCTGAACTTAGTGCTCCCAAGGTAAATAATTTTCAGCTAACAGTAAGTCCATGTAGGACAGGAATACACTTTGTCTTTAATAAGGAAGCTCAAAGCATTCCCAGATGGAGACAAGGTAACGGAACAGTACAGCCATAAGTGGTTGGCTCAGCTGGAGAAATATTGCACAGTATGGTTACTCTTCCTAAGCAGGGGCAGAAATGATGGAACTGCCTAGCTACTTTAAAAACACCTAACAGCGTCTCTGTTCCCACCATACAAAGGTCTGCGTTACCGTGAGAATCAGTCAGTCCCATCTTTTTCAGTACAAGAAAATACTGTCGGGCTGAGCAAAAGTACAGTACTGAAGATCAGGGACATGTAATGCGCTGAGAAAATTCTGAAAGCAAAATAAAAGCCAAAGGTATTCCCAAGAATGCTTCAGGAAAGTTAATGGATTGACAAAAAGAATAAATTTCAGACTTGGAATCGAAGTACAGATGGTTGAAAAGGTTCTATGTTAAACAAAAATTGTATTACCTGACCCAAACATTAAGAAGTTCTGCAACAAGTTTCTGTACAACAGACAGGTGCCTCCTGTTGGTTTCCTGTTTTCATTTGACCCTTTGTAAGAGCCATTCAGGGCCTGTTGTTGAATGTAAAAAGCAATTCTAAGCACAAAGCTTTGACTAAATGAGCAGATGGTGACCTTATCCCTGATTGTTAGTTCACCAGGCCTTGTGCATCTGGCTTTCACATTAAAATCTAATCAAGATGACCATACAGATGTAGAACAAAGTGGTTTCAAACTACCACAAAGCAAACAAGGAATGTGTCTAAATGTGGGCAGATTTGAATGGCTGAAAACAAAATAGCTTGTGACTTGTTCTTAATAGGCTTGTTCAAATGTCAGAACTAAAGAAAAATTCTCTCTAGCAGTTTATTTTATATAAGAGAGCAGTATCACATTCTCTGTTTATAGAAACACATATTTCTTCTTATTCACTCTGGCTTTCTTCAAATAATAGTATTAAGATTTGTATTGATACATCCCACAAATCCTGAAGACAATAAAATTTTCAATCTTTAGCTTTTAAGAATTAATCTTTCAACAAAACAATCAAATCAAATTTAAAAGAGAAAAATGGCTACCTGGCCATAAGGTCCACTAGCTCAAGCAGATACAAGGTGAGCTGTCAAGAGCACTACACACCTTACGAGATCAGATCAGTCTGAGTACAGAGAAGTACTACTCTACAACAGAGTTCACAAAAATGTACAATTCCTGGTTGGTCCAGTGCTACATTACACAGATGGCACCTCTGCAAAATCTTAATCTTCCATGATAAACAAATTCACATCCTCCATCCTATTTATCAGAACACACACACATGCATACACATATTTCCCGCATGGGAGTCCCAAGAGAGGAGCAGGTGGAACCCAGATCTGCTTCCTTGCCAAACACCAGAGACAGACAAGTAGGTATTTCCAGCAAAAGCACTGCATGGTGTATGATTAACCATCAGCAAGTACCTTCATATTCTGATCACAGACAGGAGAGCAATGGAAAAAAAATCTTGGAAAAGTGGAGAAATAATTAAGAACAGCAGTGGAAATTAAACAGATGATAACTATGTATGGCATGTAGGCCAAATTAATGGTACAAAAGAGCCCCATAAATCAGTCAACGTACTTTAAAAATGTCACACTTTTGCAAAAAAGTGCAACCATATTTCTGGTTTTCCTAAAGGCTAATACTACCTGCAAGACAGGCAAAATAATTGTTCTGGGCTCTTTAGCGCTGCTAAGACCTCAGCTAGAATGCAATATCAACTCCATCCAAAAAAATATCAAGAAACACAAGAAGAACATGGAGAGAATGAAGAGGAGAACAAGAATGACCAGAACAAGGACCTACTACAAAAGACTGAAATTAATTTTCTTCAGCGTAGGAGACTAAAGGGAAACATGGTAACAGCTTTTAAATCTGTGTGGGGAATGGATGGGCCTATTCTAACAGCAATCAAAGTGAAACAAAGGGATAGGTCACTAAGTGGACATTGTGATGGTTGTTAAGTACAGGCCAAGCAAACATATCGCAAAGGACAGTTAATCCTGGTTTGGAACTCAGGGAATGTTCTGATAGTCTCTCAGGTTATCTTCTGGCCCTATTTGTCTAGGAAACCACAAACTAGAGAGGCACTGGGTCAGTTTATATTCAATTAATATCTCATGAACCCACCTCAAGGTTACTTAAAGTAAAGAGTTTGGATTTTCTTCCTCCCCTGACTCTAGGGTACTTTTTATGCTTGGTTAACCTAGTTTTTGAACCAGTGTTAAGTTGGCGTAATGAGCTGGGCTTTTCATTTTCCTTTCTTTAATTAAAATGTCATTCTTGCACAATCCCTAATATGGACATCAATAAACTGCATTTGAATCTTTTTACCAGTATGACAAACCCTTTCTCCACTGGAGAACAGCTATTGAAAAGTCAAGTAACATGATACCGATACTGCTACATCAACACCATATGCTGCTTTGATGTAATGATCTCTGTGTGTAAACAACTTGGTCTTTGGAAAACATGAGAGTCCCAAGATGGTACATGTGACCTTTGAACAGGAGAAGGCTTTTATGGTTTCATTCAGAGCCACACAACATTGTCCTGAGAATTCCAAACCATCCATTCTTAACCAAAGAATCAAATTTTTTCACAGCTGCCCCACACACAGATTGCACACATTCTTTTTTCATACTTTGAAATACCACCTGTACAGAGATTAATGTGAGAATTGCATAGAGCAAAAAAAAAAAAAATATCCAATAGCCACAAACTGCTTTCTAGACTTCTGGATGTAAACTGAATACATCTACAAGCAACACATACATGTAGTAAACACAGCTGAAGATCTGATCCACAATACTTGACCTAGGCTAAAATAGGTTTATAATCATGTTTTGCAATTTAAAGAGATCTTAATATATGAGAATTTTTCATGCCTGCTCTGATAGGCAGCTGAAATTTTTTATAAACAAATATATTTCATTTATTTATTACAAGCGCAATAGGTCAAATACAGAGATTCAATACCCATAGACTGGGGAAATACTCGTGAGTCTAGAAATTTTAAGGCAAGATAGTTTTTTTGAACTGTCCTTCTATTAAATGCTGCCTTCAGAGAAGTCTAAGAAGGCACAGTCACTAATCCAAAATTAAATTGACCGTGGTATGATTTGCATCATATAATATAATGTGATAGAAGTGAAATGCTGAAAAGACACAAAGGACCAAATATTTAAGTGTTAAGAATTTCCAATTAAAATGTAGACTGTAAACCTGCAAAGTCCAGTAAACAATGAGAAAAAGGATTAAGATTGGCAGTGATCTCAGTGACCTAATTTACATGTGAAAGACCGCAAATTCTGCTTAATTACATTGCAGACAGAAACCCTGAATATCTAGGGTATGGATATTCATTTCTCAGAGAAATCTCTACCTTCTTTCTCTATTTGCTTAAAAGATACTTCATCTCACTGGTATTCACAGATCTGCAGAAAACATCCAGCTACAATATACTAATAAAAGTGTAACAAATACTGATACAAAAATTGTTTTGGTATGAGTATTTTATTAATTTCAAGATCATTTAGCTAAATATTCTGCTTATCTCTCCCTCTGCTGGATGGTCCTGTGAATCCCTTAAGCTTTCTACCTTTAATTCATAATTTACATAGAAATAAATAGAAATTCAGTAAACCTACGTGCATTTTGGAAAAAAAAAATTTCACTCATGTATTCCTTCCTTTAAATTTCTTTTCATCTCCTACTTCCGTATCTGTTATCACTCAGGTTGCAAACAAAATAATTAAGCTGTAACTGAGACGACATTCCCCACTGATACTCCACATCAGTAAGACTCCTTCCTGTCACTCCTGTCCCTCCAGAAGGATTGGGATTTTCAGTGAGGTCTCTGGCACCATTCACTAGACAAGGAGGTTTAAAACTATCTTCTTTCCTCTCCTTCATAGCATATTACACTCAACACATGTAAACAACCCTTTAATGTGCTTTCTAAAAGCATATTGCAATATTAAATTTTACAGCTCTAGATTTGTAGGAGTTTGTGTGTATTTTGTGTAAGAATCTGGCAAAAGAAGGACAGCTATTTGCTCCTCTTCCTTTGGTTATTAATTTCCCCCATAACATTTTTTCCTACTTTGTTCCAGACTGGTTTTCTGGATTTCACTTCCAAGGGGTGTTCAAGTGGACTCTAAGTATAAAAGACAACATGAATTAAAGTGAACAAAATTTACTTGTTAACAACCTAAAAAAACCCTGCTCCTTTATTCATTCAAGGCAAATCTACAACAAACTTCAGCTGAATTTAATAGCTCAGTTAAAAATAATGCAACTAAAATAATATTCACTACTATATGTTTCCTAAAATTATATATGCACACTCAATTTGTTCTTCTGGACTTCTACTGTGAGACAGAGCTGAATGATTAAAGTTCCCCTATAAATCCTTCTATTGACAGGGCAAGTCACTTCAGCAACAGCTACTTAGAGATTCACACCCAGTCTTCCAGCCTCTTCAAACACATGTACATAAATTGAGATTCCTAAACAGATACCCAGGATTCTCATGGGCATATGGAGTGTTCCCTGATTTCAGCAGGGTTTTATAAGTACTTTGAACATTTAATATACAACTTCACATAGGGACTTTGAATCCTCTGTTGGAAATTATATAACCTTCCCAGTTAATTTTTAATTAGTTGTATGCGGTACCCGCTCTTGGCCAGCATCAGTTCAGTTTCTTCACAGACATTGCTACTTGGATCATTAAATCATCCAAACCTAAAGTTTGTTAAAACTAACCCTGACAAGCTTCAATAAACAAAACCAAAGGGATTTGAAGATTGAGTATCTGGGATTTTAAATTTAGGGTCCTTCAAGGACATTGGCATAACCAGAAGATACGAAGGAGATTAAGGCCTGGAAAGCTGGAGACTCCCCATCTGAGCAAGAGATAAAGACTAAAGAATGTGGACCAAATTAGCATGAAGAGTGAGAAATCAATAACCAATAGGGGACAGAACACTAACTAATGAAGAGAGCTATGCACCTTAGAACCAATGAACATCAATTTCTTTGTTTGCTAAAAGTGTATAGAGAAGTGAAAAAGTCTTGTATTGGGGTCTGTGTGGAGGCCAGAACTTTGTCAGCTACGCATACACACCTCTTAGCCATGAATGAAGTACTATCTTACTCCCTAACACTAAAAAGGCAAAGAGTCTTATTTATCCCAAATATTTCAAGGATTTCGGTAACACCTCCATATATCAAAACATCCAAATTTGCCTATTCTCCCAACTTAACAGCTTTTCCTTGGTCAAAATTGACTGCAAATCATTCAAATTTATTAATACAATGCATGGAGTTTGATGTTTTACATATTTCTGTTCTAATACCTGGTGCAGGATGATAGGACACATGAATACGTTTAACCTCAACCTACATATGCACCCTCAACGCACATATGAATAGGAAGAACTTCTGGTACTGCAAATTATTTGAAGTGCTTTTTAACCTTTCCTGGTATTGACATAATTTCCTTTGGGAGTGGAACAGACCCTGTCATAAGTTATATTTTCTACTCAGCACAGTAGATCTCATCTAGTCTGGCAAAGGTTCTTCTCTGGCAATTAATTTCATGTTTTATTCATCCCAGAAATCTTTAAAGCTGCAAATCAAAATGCCACTTTGTGCATTGCAAACCACATTATGAACAGCTAGTATCATAAATAAAGGTGATTTTTGCATAGCAATCAGACTGCCTCTTTTCAGAGAAAATGAATCTAGCTCTGTATTTATCTCACTAATTGCACTCATAGCATTACAAATTACCACCCGCCTCCCATTTACATTATTCAAAACTCAATCTCTAAGTTACTAAGCCAAAAGCGAGCCATACGTTTCCTCCTGAGACCCAGAAAACACATCATTTGAACTGTTGATTTATATGAACTAGATTTATCAGGAAAAAAAGTTTAGATACCATAATTGATAAGAGAATAATCACCTGAGAGCATGTGTGTGCTGTAAATGCACTGCTTAAGAGAAAAGAGGACAGCTGACCCAGCACATTGCTGAATTTATGCCCCTCTGAAAATTATAAATGTGAAGAGCCAGTGTCTTACCTGAATTCACTTAAATTCAAGAGACAATGTAACATCTGAATGGAAAGCACTGAGCACTTTCATAGCTTCCCCCTGAGCTGCCCTCACAGCTCTAATAAGTTTATGGGTAAGGTTAGTCAGTTTTTGTTGTTTCGCTGCACAAATGAAAAACAAAAATCTTCCATAAAGAGTTACATAAATGTGTGTCCCAACTAGCAGGAAAAATGCATTGCGCAAAGAGTTACAATTCAGGATCCAGAATCTGCTGTTCTTATTTAGGCCCAGCTCCCACTGATGTCAATGGGTTCTTTTGCTTGAAGCTGCACTGAATAAACACCAAGAGACTGAACCATCAGTTGAAATGCTGGAGCTTAGAAAGTAGCAGGGATCAAGGTGGCAACTTACTGTATAATAACCAACAGGCAAGCTACAGTGGAAAAGAAGATAAATTTTCTATAGGGCAGAAGCCGCTGTATGAGACTGCTAATTTAAAGGTAAATACTCTCACTGCAGTTTGATTCTTCTTGTATGAACTACTGAATTTTTGTGATCGTTAACCTACAAAATTTCAGGTTTTCCTTTTCAAAAATTTTTTAGAAAATTTTTGTAAATAATGAATGATAGACTGTACTATGTAAATACTATTCAGTCTAGCTTTGAGAAAATGATCTAAACTAATCACCAGCTGACAGAAGATGTTCCTCTTCTTTCCTTAATGACTATCATGTATATTTCATAGATATAACATATATACCAGGTTAAGACTGTATTCAAAAAGCACAAAATGGCAACATAAAGGTTTGTCTCTTTACATTTCCTTCTATTGCCCTACTTAATTTTATTTATTGTATTTATTTGACACCCTGATAGCCAAATGCCTTTGTTTGTTAATTATACTCCTCATTTATCCTGAGCAATATAATTTTTTTTTCTGGTAATTTGAGGAGAAGATAGTATATACTATGGGCCATAAAAGCACCTCCATGTTGTATCATCTCCACCTCTTGGCTTGAAATTTCTTGGCAGTGAGTGTGATCAGAACTACACTGAAAGTCTGCATGCAAGCAGTTTTGGCATTGTACTGTAGCTACAAGAAAAGCAGCCAGGCTGAAGGCTTGAATTATGATCTTGGTCCTTCCCCTCCTGCCTTCCATGGCCAACATTTTCTTAATGTCCTTTTGAAAACCTGGCATCATATCAGATGCAAGAGAGTGGAAAGAATGATGTTCAGAATCTCTTGGATGCACTACTTTGGTTGATCACATCCACAGTGAGCAAGCAGCCAATAAGTTTATCCTTGGGGTTCTCAAGAAGAGACATACCCTCACATCTCCTTATTTTTTCTTCTCTTTTGTGTTCTTTCTTTCTTTATTTCTCTCTTCTTTTTAGCAAGTTAAGGCGGTTTTGTAGGGAGATGGATTATGAGAAATCCTAATTAGGGGAGGTTTTTTTGCTGGTTCAACTCAACCTGAGCCTTTGCATTTCAGCAGCAGGAAGCATTATGAACCGAAAGCCAAATACATACGATTTCTCAGCAATGAAGAACTCACCCCCTTTAAAGAAAGGTTCTGTGAAAAGAAACTCAGTTAAATAGCTCCACAGAAACACTTCTACAACTAGCAAAAGGCTTTTGTACAATTAGCCCACTCATCTTCAGAGGATTTATATTTTGCTGGCAAATATGGTCCACTGTAACTACTTTCTTCACTTTCCTACACATACAAGAGAAGGAGACAGGAGGATTTGATCTTGCAATCAAATATGCAGGGATTTTATCTGTAATAAACTATGTATGGCATGAATAAAACATTTGTTTCTAATTTTCTGCAAACTGACCTTCATATTTATGAAGTTGTTGGTTACGCATAACTTTATTTGTAAGCGTGCTACAGTCTGGCAGTTTTACAATAGTTGTAAAACTATTGTTTTTCAATTGATTTTGTCTACTTTGTGGCATACATGGTCCATTATTGTTTCCTCCAAGCTGTAAATAAATAGTCTTCTTCTTAACTGCCTATATATATATGGAGCTTTTCCCAGGATCTGAGACAAACACAAATAAAGATTTATTTACATGAAGGTATAATGAAATATAAAAAGGAAAAACTGTCTAAGTGCAGTAGAACTGAATGCATTCGATTAACTACCCTTGAATGCAGCTTGACAGTGTTTACTTAGCTTCATCCTTTAACTTATGTGGTTTTTCTACCCTAAGAAATAACAAGAAGTGTTATGTTCCTGCAGTATAATACAAGGGTCACCATTTCTGCTCTCATCTAGGAATTATCACCTCTTCCTCTCAACTCATACTTCATAACCTTTTCAGACATTGTGACTCACTATAACGCTAAAAGAAGAATGACAATAAGAAAGATAAATGCTTCTGCTAGCAGTAATTTGAAGTGAAGCCTGTACTTGAGCACTTGCTTGCATTGCATCTTCAAGCGAGTCCTCCAAAATCAGGCTTCCCAGCCAACACTGGTCATTTTGTTTCCATCAATAGGTGTGTACACACTAACACCATCAGGATGTTCCATTTAAAAAATAAGCTTTTGGCTTGAGCTGTCCCTTCAGGATAAAAATATTAGCTGCCTATTTTTTATGTATCTGCTTGACAACTGTACCCATGATGATGGAATGCTGCCAATCAAAATATTGTGTTACATCCGTAATGCAAATAGTTGCTTTGAAGTGCTCCAGGTTTACTGAATGAATAAATAATATGTTTGTGTAAAATATTCAGGGAAAATGTCCATAACCTGTCAGCATATAATTGCAGTTTGCCTTTAGATTCACACAGTCTATCAACAAATCTTGTTTTAAATGTACGGAGGCTCTTCCATTTTAACTGGCTTTCCTGGCAGAAACAGTACTGATAAATCAGTTTCTCTTGCAGTATATAATTATTGACTCTTAATAAAAATCCAATATAAAAATGAAGTAAATCTCAACCATTTAGAATCAGGAATTGGAGTAAGATTAGGCTTCTGTTCTCTACAGCTCCTGTAAGAGATAATGGAGGGACTATCTCTTTGGACTATGTAGGAATCAAAGAGAAACTAGTTTCCCAACCTGGGGTTTTAAATCACATGTGCAAGGTTAAGCTGTGCGAGAACAATCATATTACGCATTCGCTTTTCCCCTCACTAAATTAACTGTGTAAGACATCTCCTTACTACGCTCTGTCACCTTCATGCACCAATAGCATGAGTAAGATCAGCAGTCATAAATCACCCTTTAGTCTATTTGCTTAGGAGCTCAGCACCTCATTATTTAGCCACAGGACGAATATAATGACACTTGCTGACATTAAGGTGCCATTCTTTCAAAGAGGTTTGAGAAAAGTGCTGGATAATGTTATGACCAAAAGATAACTGCATAGACATGGAAGATTATGATCAGGAAAAAGAACATTAAGGTCCAGAACTTACAGGCTTCCTTACCTAAGTTTGTAGCTCAGCACAAACTGAGGGGAGAACAGTATCTGATTATCTTTTTAGATTGTTTGTCTTCCACTAAAATGTCAGGAACCGGGCAAACCTAAAGTCCCTACTGTACATCAGTTACAAAGTGATCTTTAAGGTCCCTTCCAACCCAAAGCATCCCATGACTCTGTTAAAAAGTTTGGCCAAATGCTGGAATCTTTTAATAACTAGAGGATGTGCCAAAGTGAGGAAGAAGTACGTGCTCAGTCAATGTCAAAGAAAACAAGCTCTACTTCAGGTGGCAAAGATGCTGCATGCACCAAGTCCATCTTACAAAGGTTCTCCTGGTCTTTGTCAAGCCCATAAAATAAAAGCATTGTATAATAAAAGGAAAAGGAATTCAAAATCTATTTCTGTTCAGCATTGTGTGCAAGAGCCAAACATGGCATGACTTCATCTGATTCAATGGATCTAGCTCCCTGTTTTGAGCATAATGAGCAAATCAGGCATTTTAAAATCTTTTTAAACCTGATTTAAATGTTTTGATGGAGACAAGTGAAGTGTGAATTCAAAACTGTTAATTTTGTTAAACAGTTGGCTAAAGCTTGAAAAGAACCACAGACCCCTGTGCAACAGAAGAAATAGATGGGTTAAAGTGAACAGTAGGTGGCAAAAGAAGTTAATGACAAGTTTGATCGTAAGTCAGTTTGCATCTATTTATTAATTTTTAAAAGAGCTCCTCTACTTATATCAGCAGAAATAACTTATATGGCTTGTTTTCTCATGTTTAACCTCAAGACCTGGTCCTGCTATTTACTTGGAACTGAGATGCCATGGACTGCTAGAACTGATAGAGCATGATCTGTGTTATCTTTGTCTCTTTGTAGTTATGAGAGTAAGACAAGCTGATAGCGGCTGCAGAAGTAAAGGCCCCTCTAGGTCAGTGTGCAGAATACTTATGCATCATTTGCTTCCTGGGAAGGGTGAACACATCACATGAAAATAAACCAAACTGGCTGGTGAATTTCAAATGCCACTGTTTAGGCGACTGAACTGGTTACAAGAACAGTTTTCTTTTTGTGTTTAAATTTCAACTGATTCTGTTCCTTCTCCCCTATTTTCTGATAATTTGTTCTGTATTAAGTAACAAAAACTTTGTTGGCTTGGTAAGTGCTGTGCCTCAGCAATGCCTTAGGCCCCCCTAAAAAGTTATCTTTGGACAGCAGATAGTGACAAAGTCTTTCATTTGGTCAGAAGAAAAAACAAAAGAGCAGCTAATACACTAAGCAGTCACTAACAGCAGTAATGGCCATGCCTGTGACTGCAGCAGAAATCACAGGATAAATCATATTGGAATAAACCATATTCAGTAGATTTATAATCCCGGTGATCTGCTAGACTGCTAAGTACCGCTGGATGAGTGGAATATGAAACTGCAAAAAGTTTTATTTGACATCACATATGTAATGTACTGACCTATTTTCCTTTGGTAAGGAAAAGGTAAAGTTAGAGGTAAGGTCTTTTCTTCCTTTATTACTTGAGTTCCAGCTAACTTAAAAAGCCACGTCACTTTGAAAGGATATATTCAGCCCTGTATCACTTGTAAATAAATCATGGTCTCCAGAGAAAGAGCAGAAAAGGGAAAAGATTTCTCCCTTTCCCAGTCACTATGAGCCTCAAACAGTTTTCAGATGTGTCATATGGCCAAACTGCAGTTGCTTGGAGAAACAGTGTAAAGGTCCACGAAAATAGACACGTACAAAGGGATGGAAATATGGTAGGAAAATATTTTATACTTAATGTCTATGCAAACCTAGTCAATGGTCCTCCAAACAAGGCGCAGAAGGAACATCATATGTTTTAATAACACTTGCTCACTCAATAAATTGAAGTTACTCCAATGTTGGAGACAAGGAATGAAGTAGCTGTAGAGAATCACCTGTTTATCATTACTTAAAACATTCATACAACTTACAGTACTTTGAACTCTTACCAAAATCCTAGTGGATACAAGCAGCCATCATGGCATTCCAGAATCTTCACTGAAGGATCAAAGAATCCTCTGCTGAAAAGGCAAGGGAGAAAAATGGCCTGTAGTCAGTTCTGTCTCATTTGCTTCAAATATTCTGTCTGCAAATCTCCTTCTCTGAAGACAAAGTAGGAGGAACCTTCTCCCTGATCCTAGTGTGAATTTGGCTTGTGTGTTTGTGTCTCCATGGAGACAATGTAAACACATCTGTTTTCTTTTTACGCTTCTGATGGAAGCATTCTACACAGAATTCATCATTGCACTGAATAAAAACATTATCTCAAGGCAGAAATGGAGATCATTCCTTACATAATGAAAAAGGAAACCTGTTTTAGTTCATTTCCATCAATGATCAGTGCCACCAGAAGAACAGAGGAGTTTACAGCCATATCTTAAAGCTCAGGGTTTGCGTATCTTGATACTTGAATAATAAAATAATGTAAATAAAACAGTTGATGTTAAGTTCATGTTACAAGGGGAGAAAAAGAAATACAAATGCAGTATATTCATTGTCATCAAGAGAAATGCAATATTCTACAATTCTGAAATGTCAACATTATAATGCTGCCACATCTATTATGCATTGTTGCCCTTCGTGTAGTCTCTAAAAATTAAAAAGTAATTCCCAAGACCTGACAACAAAGCTACATTATCTGTAACTTTACTTTACATTTCCCCTAACATCTATGCACTGCCAGTTAATGAAAGAGGAAAAGACATTGCATTGCAGTGGTGTCAGTTTTGCTCCTTTTGTTAAAGATGTTCCAAGAACTGTCCAAAGGAAAACAAAAGTTTAAGCAGCGTTCATTGTTTCAATAGCTGAATGTCTATTCAGGGCCTGAGGCACATTAAGCTGGTTTTTTACCAGTCATAAGAATGTCCCATGCTCCTTGTTAATCCACTAACATACTGGAACATACCACTTGCAAACGTTACTGTCTGCAAAAGGAGAAAATACAGAAAAATAGAGGTCCTACCAGAATTTTAGTGGTTTTCACAAAATAAAGTAATTGATTTTAGAATTTCCACATTTATCACAACACACTGCCTTCAATAGGCATTCCTAATATTTCAGCATTTTATTAATCATTCACACTTCTGAATCTTCAGCCTGCAATATGAAATAGTCCCATGATGCACTAATCAATTTCTGGCTGTGGCTACAAGCCTAGAAATAATTTTACTTTCTGTAAAGTACCTTTTCTTAAATAGAAGTGATTACTCTCTGCCACACAAAGTCCTCACAACATGAGGATGATGTTTTAAAGATATATCAGAATACCAAACCTTTTTGTTATGGGCTAGTAACTACATACTAGTAGTTTCCCTGGTGAGTCCTATCATCTGAGGAGCACCTGGCTCTCCTCTGTAAATCTTCCTGTGTGATGCAGCATTGTCAGCACATTTCAGAGTCAATTATTATTAGACTGGGCCCATCTATTTCTTCCCATATTGCTGCCTGAGGCTGGAAGGAAAAGGTGACCTGTGCTCCAGATTTCCTCCCCAAGTGTCCCAAGGACCTGAAGACACTTTTGATTAACTCTGGACAGTGCATTATGGTTTCACCACTACCCACAAGGAAGAGCAATAACAGGCAAAAGTCTGAGGGCCACACTAGATCAGGAAGTTTCCTACTGAAGTCCTTAACCTAGGCTTGGGGAAGTAGCAAGACCTGCCAAGAGGAGGGTCTGGCATTCGGACCCTCTATTCCTCTCAGAAGGGGAATAGTTACCTACAGCTATAACCTACCTTTCCTTTGACTCAGTCACAGAGCTTGGCCCTTCTGCTCCTGGCAACACCTCTGGTGCAGATGGGCCATTGCCATAGCATTTATTGACCGGCCTTGCACATTCAGAGCTTCAATGTCTCGAAGTCTCTTTCTGATCCTTGCAGAGGACACGGCTCTGTGCTGAGGGGACACCTCTGCCCAGACCATTCCAGCCCGTGACGGCGGCGCGGCGCTGAGGGGACACCCCCTCAGCCACACCCCTCGGCACTGCCGACATCTCCCGCGTGCAATCTGCCCGCGCGCTCCTTTTAAACACCGCGGGGCGCGCGGGTGCCTCTCGCGAGAGCTGTCGACCTGAGGGGATCTGCGCGCGCTCCCCACTTCCGTGACTTTCGAGTCAATTATCTTTCCATACTTACAATACTTATTTTATAAAGGTATCAACGACCCCGCCCTAACAACACGCTGCAGGAAGAGGTATTGGTATTCATGTCGCGATTTAAGCTGTTTAATTGCCAGCTAGATAGGTGGGATATCATAGCTGCAGCTCAAGTGTTTTCTGGAAGGACAGTTCAGTTGGTTGGAGTCATTTCACAGTCGTTTCACAGCTACTTCACCTAGGCCGTGATTTTTTATGCCTTGCAGAATAGTTGGCGAAGGGATTTAATGACATGGCCATACTTAGAGTGAAAAGGACACAGTGTCCACATCTTAGGCAAATTACAATTGAAAAAAAAAAATGTAGAAGGAGAATGATAGTAGGGTAGGGGAAGCAGGCAACAGGTGAAAATCAGGACAAAAAAGGGCTGCTAAGGGGAGCTGGCTTTTGGGTAGCACAAGCAGAAGAGTATAAAGGAAAAGAGAGCCATGGAATAAATTGCCCACACATACACCTGCTCTGCTACTAAACGGCAGGTAGCTTGATGGCTCTTTCATTTTCCTTTCTTCTTATTTTTCAGAAGCATATTTTTCACATATAAAACAAGTATTTTCACATTAATATATTTAATTCCTATTAAATTAGAAAGGCTATTCTAGTGAAATGTCTGATTTTTTAGTAGAAGAGTAGCATAGCTTAACATTACATGAATCAAGAATAGTATAAATAGTGAAGAAAATATTTACTAATTCCAGTAATTAATATTTCTCCTGTGTGCCCCAAGTGTTCCCAGTTGATGCAGAAATGTCACTGAGATGAAGGATCTTCTGTAATCTTAGAATTACTTCTGATGGTACAACATTCTGTGTTACAGGCATGTGATATAGTCAATTATGTACCTGTGGCATGGTCCACAGACAGAAGCAGTTCAAAACCACCTAAGGACTAAGTCTTGCTTAGTCCCTACGCAAGGGACTGAAGCACTGCTGCATTAAGAGACAAGTACTAAAGGACTGGTAGAGGTCCTCAATGGAAATTGCAGTAGGAGTATATATATGTATAACTTATGTCTGATTATACACATGTATATGTTCTGAAAAATGCTCCTCTGTCAAACAGTGAAAATATTTTAAGCGGTATCCGCTGAGGGATGGTGTTGTAAACTCAATTTTAAAAGTATTTTATTTTATCACTACAGATAATAAGAGTAGGGGATAGTTATAACATCTGCCTGTGACCCATCCTTTAGAGCTACAAACATTTCAGAACTGAGAATTCAAAATGATCTTGGCAGGCTGGAGAGAATCTAAACTTAACAAAGTTAAATTCAATAAATGTAAGTGTAAAATGCTCTACACTTAGAAAAGACAAATGAAATGCATAAAAGCAAAATGGGGACCATCTGGCAAGGCATCATTTCAGCATAAAAACATCTAAAGCCTATGGTGAATTAATTGCATGATGCTCAAATACAAAAGACAGATCTCATTCTGGAAGGCATTGCTGCAGGAGTCATATGTAAGACACAGATGCAATCTATTGCGCTCCATTGAGAAATTAGGATAGTGTTTCCAGGTTGAGGAAACAGATAAGAAAAAAGTAGAAGAATTTGAGAGATTTTAGAAGTATGGGAACAACAAGAGATATGGACACAACTGGCAGAGAAACTAAATATGGAACAGTCTAAAATATCCTGTAACACAGAGTGTCAAGAGTTATGTAAAAGGTCCCCCTGAAAAAGACGTTTCATAGTAGAAATTAATCTAATTTAAGGACAGAGAACCAGGAGATCTTTATCCAGACTAGCAGAGCAAAAATTATCCATGCATCTATAAGGTTATTAACTTTAACTCAATGCAAAAACTTCAGAATGAATTGAACTTCAGAAAAAGTCAATGCTGTCCCTCATTAAAAGTACAAAAGTAAAACTGTCCATAGAGAAGGGACAACTCCTACACTTTGTAAAGCCTATTCAGTACATACTGCAGTATTTTCAGAGGGGAGGCAATTTAATAGAAAATAATGAGGTACCTCTAAAGTGCTAGTAATCAAAAAGAATGTGATTGTTCATATTTGTGATGATTCCAAGGTTAGCATTATCCAACACTTTCTGATATGTTCTTTTCTTGTTGTAGTTTAGAGAATGGCTTTGCCCTCCTTGCTGTGGTTAACATTTCTTCAGTCTTGGTGAAATCAGCCTCTAACTTACTATGTTGACTTTTAAACAGGAAAAGCAAACAAGCAATGAAGGTTCAATAGGTATTGGGAGGGTTGCAATTCCCATTGCGGAGGAGTTCCCACTGCAGGAGAGAACACTAATGCAAGAGCTACAGTCTCTATACCTCCTTGTTAAGTCTTTGCCTAATTATGAAGGAAACATACCAATATAGTAGTTTCCATCTAATTCTTTTAACTGAATGAACAAAGAATGCCAGGCTTAGCTATGTACACTCACTGTTATGTCAGCAGGCTTCTTAAACACAGAGATATCATTTAAAATTCTGTAAGGTTATAGAAGTCAGTATTCTGACTGGTTATGCTATCATCAATTGGTTGGTTTAACCTTTTTTTGAAATCCTAGACAAACCAGTCTATTTCCACAGGCAAACCAGTTATATTAACTGGTGTTAGGCACTAAGCCTATCTTTTAATTTCATTCAATTCGTGCTTTGATAGTTTCAGGGAATAGCACCCAATTACCTAATCAGGAGAAACAGGTGTAGTGCACTTCCACTACAAGTGCATTATTATTCCTTTTGTGGATTTACAATAGTCAAACGTTCACCAAAGAAATATTGGAGATAATTATGAGCATATAACTCCAGAGAAAAATGTGCTCTCTTTCACTGCTGGAATCCAGAATATATTCCTCCACAATGATTCGGCATTAGAAATTAGTTCCTGTGTCTTCCTTTCTCCCTGTGATACATCCACCCATTTCCATATTGTGTGTGTCATCATTGGATTTTAATTTTCCAATGTCTTCTAGTGCACTATTGTCATTGAATGATGATGCAACAACAATACAATCTTCTTGGGATCATACTTGACAGGCAAATGCTTCTTTGCTCTTAATCAACACATCACTAACAATAAATTAACCTGCTAATATGTGTACTATAAGGATGTGAGGGGTGTAATTACTAAGAATCAGTCAAAACCTCTGTTTGAGGCTCTTTTACCACCGAGCTCTTCTCATTCTGTCCCCTGGGAAAGTAACGTACCCAAATATAAAGGGATTCTCTCAGGTAACAGGAATGGACTTCACTCTTTCAGTTTTATCTTCAGCAATTATTAAGATTTAAATTAACATTAGAGTGTACAAATATTATTCCTGTGACCCTTTGGGAGCAACACACACATCCCCTGAAAACTGCACTCACAAAATTCAAAATTTAATTTGTAGCACAATGCTCCCTTCAGGACAAAATGCCATACTCCTGAAAGCCTTAGCATTCTCTCTGCTCTGCTGCTGAAGGATTGCTATTCCTAGAAGATTCAGCTCTGTATGGTAAGTGTTAACATATTCTTTCAGCGGGTCTCCAGGGCCTGAAGTTTGAATTTAATGTGAGCTGAATAAAATAATTTGCTTTTTATCACCGTGGTCCATGAACTGTGGTTTGAGGCCAATATGTGACTCTAAGGTAAATGAGTTTAGCTCCAACTCCCTAATCCCCGGATAAGATCATAAAATCACCACACATCACTCAGTACTGTTTAGCAAAAAATGCCTGCCTCTCTAGTAATAATGAAAACTCTGAATTATAGTCACTGGCTTCACGAAGATGATGACTCTTGCCAGGTTCAGGCGAAGGACATGACTGTATGGAGATGATGGAATGCAGCCAACACAGTAACCTCCATTTCACGTTGATTTTGATCAACGTTTGATTTCGGGAAATCTACTCAGAAATCTACTTTAAAAACAATGAACCACCCTCTTGCCTACTCTTTCTCTCTTGACAACAACATATACACGTGCTTTTGTACATAATCCTTTCTAGTTAAAGCTCGTGCTCTGCCTTATGTAAAATTCAAGAATAAACATGGGAATAACTCCTGATGTAGACTGTTGTAATGACAAGTTTAGTTATGTTTTATTCAGTTTATTCACATGCAAAAATAGAAACTCAAATGTAGAGACAGTTACTGAAAAAATTAGTCTTTTCCATAAAATTATACATGCTAGAGAAGGCAAATACTCAAATATGCAACAGGCAAGGTGTCCTCATTAATATGAATTCACTGTTATTTCAAACATTGGTTCCACCTCTCTGGATTATTTGCTACTAGTTTCATTAAATAGATAATTTAGTCGCATTAACTTCTACTAAACAACTAAAAGCAAATCAATAGCAAGAATTTCACTAAAGTAGAAAAGTTTATCTAAATTTCAACTCAATGGCGTGCGCAGATACTGCATATTTGACAGCATAAACCTGATGTTGCTTGTGTCCTGGCATGGAGCAGAAACAACCAATACAGTGAATCCTCCCATTTAATAAATAAAACCTAACTAAATAGAACACTTCTGCCAATTTAGTGGCATAATCTTGCATGAAAAGCATCCATGACAGAAAATACAGGGGGAAAAATACTCTGAACACCTTATTTCTTACAATTTCTTCACACAAGCCTGTGAGCTCTTTTAAGATTGTTCATGTCATAAAAGATGAACTCAGCAGAACACTTTCAATTTTTTTTTTGTCTGAAGCAAGCTTCAGTATTTTTTATTCCATTGTGAATTCTTTTAAAGAACCTTTCCTTCAAGCTCAATAGATTTATCAAACAAACTTTCAGTTAATAGGGAGATAGGAGTTTAAAGAACAGCAAATAGACATAAGCCTGTAAATTGATGGATGCCAGCATCACTCAGATATTTTTTGTAGAATTTAAGTGACAACAGTCAAGCACATTCTATTTGGGTGAGCTCTCGAGTGCTGTTCTAAATTCAGAATAATTTCATTATGTAGGCATAGGCAGAATGGGTCCTGCTTTACCAAAAGCAAACCAGAATTTTTTTACAGACAATGTTATAAAAGCTTAATTTAAGATTTAACTTAGCCCTGGTGCTTTAAAAACACAGGATTTGCTAGTTTGAGAACAGTCCCTCACTAATCTGCACAAAGAGCAAACCAGTTTAGAATGTGAATAGAACTGTCTCGCAGCTGTCCACATCTTACTGTGACCATTCAAAGTTAGTTAAAAACGTATTTGAAATAAGGATAGTAATCAAAGAAATCTGAAATAAGAGTTGCTACAAAAATAAACTGTTTAAACCAATACTAGTCAGTGTGTATATATTAGCCGTAACAGTTTCTGTAATTCTCGTTTGAACACAAGTGCACTGAATTATCTAACTCCACCTCTAAAAAAAAACACTCAAAAGCAGTTTATATTTGGCACAGAATTTTTAGGCAAGGGTGACAGATTCTAACAAGAATATGTTAGGGCTATCTGTGCACGCATACCTATTTTACACAGTACTAAGTAAAATACCAGTCTTTCTTAAAAAAAAAAAAACCAAAAAAAACAAAAAAAAAACAAACAAACAAGCAGACAGTGATGTTCAAATAGGAATTCAGAGTTAGACAGTGATAGTCTTAAGAATATATGGCTTTGCACCCTGGATTAAAGTGAATATATACTATTCTGAAAGATGTTCATACTCAAAAATTCATTATTGATTATGAATATATTATCATATTATGAATTATTCTGTGCAGGTGTGCTGCAGCATTTTCTTCCAGAAGGATTCACATAGGGTCCAGTTCAGAGATTTTCAGGACTACTTTTTTCCAGTTCACTTCTGACAAACAAGAACATTATCATCTTGTCTTATACTTTGTTTCAAGCTGAATCTCTTTATTCAGTTTCCCTCCTCATACTCCATCACATCCCCTCCCTTGTTTGACCTCTTTCTGAATAACTTTTTTGAGTCTAAATTTTACACCCTTTAAACATGTATTCATTTTTGTTTCCATGCTTGAATTTGTACATTAGAGATCTCTCGAATGAGAGAAGGGAGGAAAATGCTTTTAAATCCCAGATTTTCAAACTGGAAGAAAAACCTCTGTTAATACAAAATAGACTGACTTAGATAAACCGAACTGTCAGGGAAAAAGGATGTTTAGGATATAGTTATGCATGGACCTAAACAGGAGCAAAGCCTCAAAAATGCAGGAATTTTTTGTACATTCATTTGAAAATTAGAGCCAGCCTCTCTAATGTGTATTTCAGTTCAGAGGTAAAACATTCATAATACCCACCAGCACTTAGACAAGAAGTGATCTTAACTCTGCTAAAGTGGTTTCTTCTGTATTTGGTTTTGGGATGAGGGAGAGATATAGAGATTTTTTTATTTGCTTGTTTTTTACATAGCAAGAACTGACTTGGTCCTAGCTAAAATTTCAATGCCACTGAAATTGTGCCAGGGATATATTTGGATCCCAAATAAATCAAATCTGAAGTGCTGAGAAACAACATCACAGTGTTCGGGTCAGATATTGCAACAGAACACAAACACAGGGAAATAAGGAATATTTTCTTTCAACTGCAAATCTACATGTAGCAAGTAAAGTTTCGTCATCTGACGAGGCCTCACATGCCATTCAGTGCATGTTTCCAGTAGTAAACGGCTAATTTTCCTGCACTGCCTTTGGAAACAGTTTGAGCTTATATTTGTAAGGATAAGCAGACAGTGCCTGCTTGTTGCCTAATGGGACTGGATACAGCAGCAATGCTACCATTAATTCCCTGCTGTTTTAAATGGGACACAAACAATAAAAGGCAAAGTACTGAGCATGCCAGGCTGTTTGTCTGCAGGCAGGACTAGTCTGTGGTGCTTTGTGATACTGCTGCAGAATTTGTAATAGACAAAATGTTGTGAACAAATAATTATTTTAATGGTACAATATTGGTGTAAGATTAGGTGAATAATGAAGTTAATATGTTTTAATCTTGCTGTGACACATATGCTAATGAAATTATGGTAACCAACAGGTTTACCCTGAGTTTACTGTGAGATTATGCATGCTATACATATAATAATGAATATGTAAATCAGCACCAAGAAAGAATGGATTCTAAAGAATGACTTTTTACAACTATTGTCTATGGTCATGCTGCAATGCCTGCTGTCTATTCTGTTTGAGACAAATTGTAGTAGGAGTAGGAAAGCTTCTGTGTTTTGATTCATCCAATAAAGATAGTTCCTATCTCTCTGGATTTGGTGGAAATTCCAATGTCTTATAATTATTTGTGCAATATTGATCCCAGGGACAAGCCATGTAACATTAACAGCCACAAGAAACTCAGGAGTTACAATTAAGGGCAACAGGCATAGCGAAGTATCATGTTTGCAATGTGCTATACACTCAGTGCTGTTTGCTAGTAGTTAATATCCTCCTGGTTCTGAGTTCTAGCAGCTTCTTGACTCAGCAACAACATGGTGTGAATGTAGACAACTCAGCCTCATGCTATGCCTGATCTGAAATATCTTCACAGGATCTGGAACCTGTGGAAACCCAGCAATTCGTCACAGAGCTTAGCCCCAAAGGCTTAGAAGTGGTTCCATGGCATGGGATATATTTACGTTGCACCCCTACATGTTCTGTGCTAGCTACACTATCCAAATTTTTCCATACCTGGCAGGGGGATCCTCTTCTTCAGCAGGTAAGACATTAACTCTGTACAGATCTAAGTGCCAAACCCAATTATATTTTGTTACAGACTGATCCAAAAGCTCCCAAGGCTATTGATCTCTTCTTATGTTGCATTACTAGTACCCAGTATTTGTTCAACTCCCATTGAATGGACTGGTGGACAGAAGGTAGATAGCACAAAATTACCTCCAACATAGATGGGGTGAAATGAACTGCAGCATACTGATTATGGGTTTGATGGCTCAGGCCCCTACTGCTCCATAATGACATGGTAAGAGCAAATTACCAGATGTACCACAGTGACAAAATGCTCATTAGCAGAGGTTGTTGTTTTGCTGGGGAAGACAGCCCTTTCAAAAGTAGGATTCTTCATGCTGGAAGACAGTCACAGCAGCATTTTGCTTTTTCAGATTTCCAAATTAGTATACGTATTTGTCATGTCAGGCTTCTGCATCTGTTTAAATGTTGCAAACATTTATGACTATTAATTATTATTTATTCCAGAAGAGCTGTAAATCAGTTACTTAGGAACCTGTCATCATATTTATGTTGTCTAAAGAAAAATCCAAACCACAACAGAATATGAAAATAAGCTAAAATTTAGCTGCAATCACTATTTATAAATACCTAAAATGGTGCACCCAATCACTATTTATAAATACATAAATTGGTGCACACATAACTTTCACATAATATGAGGTAATTTTTTTTTCCTAGTGGTTACATTTTGACCTAAAAAAATAAAAAAGAGCTGAAAGATATATTGTGATCACATTCCATTAACAGTTAGGCAAAGCACAGATCAGATGGGCCGGGGTTGGACTCTCAGCTCAAAGGAGCCACCAGCTTTAGGAGTTGCTGAACTCAGCATGCTTAGAATTACAGAGAATGACCCCCTAAAATCAGCAATAAAAAGAAATTACCCCTAACTAAATTACATACTGACAAATAATAAAGGCTCATTTGACAAATATTTAACATTGGAGCTTTCCTTCCTACACACCTTCTTCCAATATTATTAAGATAATAAATTCAGTTTTATGAATGCAAATAGTCTTTTCTCCATACTCAGTTAATTTTATCTCAAAACAATGATGATGTCTCTTCATTGATTCACATTACATAATCTGGATCATTCATATACTCCAGCAATACTTACAATTTACATTCTTCCCTCACAGTTTGAGAAGAATAGAGCAAATATAAATTGGCAGCACAAGGGTACCAAAAGGTCCTTTAAAATCTTGTCTGACTTTGCCCCCTCTGTAGATATGATGTATTAAAAAGACATGCTGCCAAATGGCTCAGCTGTAGCCAGCTGTTGCTTTCATTACCATTCTAAGATTCAAAAGTTTTGTCCATGAACACAAGTCCTCCTGGGTTTTAACCTTTCTCACTGAAGAAAGCCCATCGTGTAGTCTGTTAGTCAATGGGTGCAAAAAAAAATTAGTAGTGCCTTTAGTAAGTGGCAGTCTTAGAAAGTTAACACTAATTAATGTTATTTTAGTGCACTGAAGGAAATTACTTGTATTATGGACTCACTTGTAATTGTCTGACACCTAAATGCAAATTCCTCAAATATGGAGAGTGGTGAAGGAGACAAAGTCAGCCCGCAAATAGAAATAGATTTCACTACACAATGTAGGTAACTTTTTGAATTTAAATCACTTTTGGTGTATACTTGTTCACTCCTTTTCTATAAAATTTTTAATTAAAACTTGCATGCATTAAATTTTAACATTATCAGAGAAGCCTGAAAACACTTCCAAAGTTTCTATGCAGCTGACACATAACAGTCAAATGCCTCAAATTTTACACATTGCTTCATGAGAAGTATCTCCCTATAGATTTTACATCATTTTTTCCATTTTCAAGGAAATGGAATAATGTGTGCCATGTAAGTTAAAATAAGGGTTCATTTCCTCTCTCACATATATTATCCTTTAATGATTATTTTGACCTATGTACAACCAAAACCAATGTATAGAATATGAATGAAGCCCAGTTGAAGTTAATGACTGCCTTCTCTTCCTTGGGGCCAAGGTTCCAGGCCAGTGGCCATCAACCCCCAGGAAATGCCTGGTTCCTGCAGTCATTATTGTGCAATTGAAAGGATAGCGACCAACACAGTAGAAAACATATAACCTTCTACTGAGAATGTGTAAAATACAGGCTCACACTGAGTAACTCTTTTCTTCCACACCCTCAGATCAGGAGTTGAGAACAATCTGGGAGGGGAAATAAATCTGAGGATAAAAAGAGGTTCAATAGCAAACCAGCAGTCATAAATAAAGTCCCCCCACAAACGCCAACTGGTTTTGTTTTTCTCTCTTTCCTTTTTTTTTTCTCTTTTTCTCTCCCTTTCTTTTTATCATTATTCACCCTGACATGAATCCTAATTAAAATTTTACACAGTGTGTGTTTTAATTAGCCATGGCTGGAGTGGTGAAAGCTATCAATATTTAGCAGGATAATTGTACAAAATTACTTTTCAAAAATGAACAGCAGGCATGAATCCACTCAGCAGCAGGGGGTTATTCAGCCACACACTGTGCAAGATGGGGTGCCTCAGATAATGTGTGAGAGATAATAATGCACACAGGGAGGGACACATGCTGCTATATTTTGTGCTTCATTGGTTTTCTGCAAACAGCATTTGGCTCTTGTTGCACTCAGAACATCAGGGTTCACACAACCTTTAAGCTGGTTATTTTTTATCTTTATGTTGTTGATTTATTTTAACTTAAATACGAGTTTAATAACAATACTCACAGACTACTGAGACACAGCTCCATGTAAGACCTTGTTTGTATACTCTATACTTTGTAGATGTTAACAAAGAACAAGGTCAAGAACAGAAGTTTTCTTCCTTCCTTCCTTTTTTAAAATCTAAAAGAGAAGAGAGAAAACATTGTGCATCCTAGCAGAATACAAAACAATTCGTTTCTGTTTTGCAAATCCATGGTGTAAATGTACTCACCTGTATTTTAAAATAGATTTGTAACAGTTCACCTCTCACATAATCTTTCTCTCCTTTCTTTTGCAAAAGAACCAGGAAAGGGAATTTGCAGCATTTTATGCTTGCTATTTACTTTTTGCACATTTTTTCCAAAACCAGGAAACACCTGCAGATGTTTCCTGCTTGCACCAAGGAAACTTTCAGTAACATTATACAGAATGGGGTTCCCAGGCAGTTACTCACAACCAAGCAGTCTACGGGACAAAGGCCTTAAGAAACCATATCCAAGAGTAAGAACACAAATCCCAGCACACAAATCCCCTACACAGAGAGCAGGACATAAAGCCCAAATGAGAGCAGTAGCAGAGGGCACAGTCAGGTGAGATGTATGCAAGAACCAACTCTTTAGTTTTAGAATATATGAATGAGCATTTATGTTGCTTTACCATCACAACAAAGAGAATTCCCTCAGTTCCAGGTAATTCCCTCATCTCCTGTAACTAGGCAGGTAGAGCAGAATAATAGTGTTTGTCCAAGGCTCTAAATTATACTAGAATTAAATACAAAGGGCCAAACTGGTACTGAAATTCCTGCTCATCAATAATGGGAGATTGGTGATTCAAACTGCATGGATTCTGCACAGGTTTATAACACATGTATGATCAGCACACAAAAAACTCTGCAGTATGACAGATCCCTAAAATGCAGGTAACTTCAGCATACTCTTCCCTTGTCCTTTTTCCCTCTTTTCCTTTTTTTTTGTAGTATGAAATGAATAGAAATAGACTGGGCCCATAATGCAGTATTTTAGCATAAACTTTCATCTTAGATGTGGCGCATAATGCAGCACCAACTCATCCAAGTTTTAGCCATCATTCTTTACAGCGAAATCAGCTATAAAACTCAGAAACCACAACATAAGCCTCATTGTATATCACCTCAATGCACTGCGTACCAGCAACAGAACAATTATAAAGCTGCTAATGGAATTGGATTGACAGAAACATAAGAGGTTTACATGGTGAGACCAGCAGCAAAGACTTTCACAACTGAAGAGAAGTGTAAAGCACTAAGGTGTGCAGCCCAGCACCAGTGCTGTACCACTGCAGAATGACCCCTTCACAGGCTCTGAGCTACACCCCTCTGAAGCTACACAAGTTCCTTCACTGGGCTTAGGGACTGCTGGAATGGGCTCCCAAAGTAAGTTTGTGTGCAAACTGGGAAGCCAAAATTTTGTTCTCAATGCTGCAAAGATAGGTTGAGCAACTTCAATCAGTTAATTTCCCCCTTCTATGCCTTATTTTCAAGTTAAACAGAATCACAGCATTTTTTACAACCTCCATTGAGTACCAGTTGTAAATCTCTTTCAAATTCCTGGGAGGTGGTATACTGGCGCAAAGTATTTTTAACTCTAAACACGTTACCACATACAGAGTTGGCAGTTAATGATTAAGCAGGAAAGATAAGAGACACAAAACACCCAGAAAACTGGAAACAACACATGACAATATCCTAAAGTTAAAAAGTTAAAGAATTTAAGTTAAAACCCAAGACAACTGATTTACCCAACCGCCTACTTTAAAACAGTTCAATATAAATACCAGATTTCACCCTTCTATGAACATGAATCAGATCACAACCAGAATTTGTTTTGTCATTAAAAAAGGGGGGGACAAAATATGAAGGAAAGGGAGAAGGTGGTAGAAGGAAAAAACCAGACTTTTTGATGTGATGGGTACAAGATATAACAAATTTAGAAAAAACAGCCTGACATATGATTAATAGTCAAAGAGCTTTGGGTGAAAAAACTGGATTAAAATGACAACACCAGCTATTTTGACTTTCAGGCTACAGCAGAACATCAGTTTATATGCAGTATCTCTTAATATAAAGCACAACAGAATGTAGCAGACAGGAGAGTAATGACAAGAATCAAAATGTACAGCAAGACAATGATTGAGTAGAACAGCCACTGTGAAAAAAGAACCAATTCCATGATGATATTGAATGTCATCTCCTCTCAAGGAATGACCAAGGTTAACATCAACAGCAGGCTGTTTGCCAAGTGTTTTGCCAAGATGGGAAGCTGTGTCTGAGGACCAGAGCTGGAGGCACTGGCATCAGTAATTTCTTCTTCAGTTAAGATAAATCAGCAAAGGAATTAAGTCCTCTGTTAGTACCTGTTGCACATTTCAAGGGGCATAGCCTGGGCTTCAACACTGGTTGCACACTCCTGTCCCCCTGGAGGTCCTACAAACCATCACCCTGACTTTTCCAACTCCCACAAAAATAAATTAGAGAAATAATTACATTAAATAATCTGTCTAGATCTAGCAGCATCTGTATTGGCTGAGTGACCCCAAAGATCTTGTTACACATTCACATCATTCACAATAAACTAATCTTGCTGCCAGTAAAAGTAATTGCTTAATAATTAACTTGGGTATTTATAAAGGCATCTTACCCTTCATCTAAATAAAATATGTTGTATGTTGAATCTTTAGAAAAGTAAAATATGGATGAAAAAAGGCAACGTTCAGTTCTCATCTCTGATAAACAGAGATTTTATCTGCTTGAATCACTTGATGTTATCCTAAATTATAATTTTATATACCTTAATATTTTTGGGCCTCATTTAATGAGATAACATATTCGTTTGGGTAGGATCTTTCCTAATCAGCTGTTCACACCGAGTCTAGCACAACAGCACCATAGCATTCTGCAGTACCACATACTATTATTCTACTCTTTGTGTTAAGAGTTTCAATTAGCAATAATCAATTAGCAATAATCGAGGGAATGTCAGGAAATTATATAAAGTAGGTTTAGGTTGACTGTTAGAAAAAGGTTCTTCCCCCAGAGGGTGCTGGGGCACTGTTCAGGCTCCCCAGGGAATGGGCACAGCCCTGAGGCTACCAGAGCTCCAGGAGTGTTTGGACACCACTCTCAGGCACAGGGTGGGACTGTTGGGGTGTCTGTGCAGGGCCAGGGGTTGGACTTTGATGATCCTTGTGTGTCTCTTACAAGTCAGAATATTCTGTGATTCTGTGCTTTTATGCACTGTGGCTACTGTATCCTGCAGTCACTTTGATGCCCTGAAGGTACACTTTTAATTTCCTTTCAATTTTCTCACTGCTATTTGGCAGACCTTGCAGTCTCAGTGGGATATAGCAAGTATATCTGATCGCTTGTAGATCACCTGTAGAACACAGGGGGTTGGTTAGAAATGCAAATCCTCCAAAGCTAGCGTAGCAATCACCATCTCTTACTCTTCCAAACACAGACGGAAGGACCACCCTGAGTACATGGGGTATCTTTCTGGACAGCACAACTAGAGCCTCAGCTGAAGCAAGTCCTCGGCACCAACGGAGAGATTTGCTCAGACTTTACTTAAGGACCTAGCTCACTTAGCAAATAATTTGCTCAGTGACATAGTGCATTTTAAAATTCAGACTGCATATCTGAAACTTTTGACACTCAGTAATTGCTTGACTTTCTACAATTTCTGTGTTTCTCTCAAACACTAAAAATTCAGACAAATGGAAAGCAAACGGTACAGTTATGAATAGAATTCTGAAAGAAAATGGCATAGAATCAGTAGCTCTAACGATGACAACCATACCCTTTGGGAATCAAAACCAGAGCTCCTATACATACCCTTGTCACTTTTCCAAGCAAGAAACTGAGCCTGTGGTTTAAACAGCGACATTTCCTGGAGCATTCTTACGTGAAACAGAGATCATTGGCATCCCATGGGGAAAAGAAAATAGTGCGTTAGCTCCCTTGGTAAAGACACACAGACTGATGCAGCAAATAGACACTGCTTACTCATTACTCACAGCGTAAAGAGTATTTGGGATAGACGTAATACTGCAAGCTGGAAAAATATCTGATTAATCCAGTATCAGCCAAATATGACAGCAGTCTCTGACACAAAAAGTATTCCCAGACACATCAAGTGAAAAACCCAAGGACCGAGCAAGGAGAATAAAGTAAATCACATAGGTGATTGAAGTCACTTTATTGCATTGATGTAGCCAACGATGTATGCAAAATGTAAAATTCCTTGTATTTTAGCAGCAACATATATTTCTTTAGAGTTTGAGTTATGTGTAACTCAAGTATTGTATCAGTTTGCTGTATAAGACTACAGAGCAAATCTACTGAAGAACAGCTAAAGGATGAGGCTATAAAAGGGCCTGCTTCTTCAGAAGACATTGTGAAAGCCAGTAAGACTATCAACAAAAGTAAAAATCTCTAAGAACAAAATGCAACATAGCCCTTTTGACAGCTTTGCTGACTGTACCAGCTGAAGCTCTACTCACAAAAGGGAAATAAACTTGTGCAAGACTTTCAGATCCCACACATTTTCAAATCACTGAACATAAGTGTCACTGATACAGTGAAAACACCTTAAACTAGTAAGAGAAGTCTTACTATTAATCTACACAAACTTATAACGCAGATAATGTAGGAGGGAAAGAATGCTTATTCTTTTACAACTTTTTAGCTGAAAGCAAAGATAAGGAATTCAGGTGAGAGAGCTACATCTTGGCCATCAAATCAAAAGGGGTCAAAAATATCAGCAACTGATTCTGAGTGGGAGAAAATATTCAACTGCATTGGCTAATACTTAGCAGTTAACAACAGCAAAAGCTGATCGTACATCATAACAAATAAAGCTGTAGTATGAAGAATATCTTGATAGTATTACCCAGAGTTTGCCAATTTATCTAATGATTTAGGGAATTAATCATTGCAAGAGGTGAATAACATCAATCAACAAAAACTAACTTAGAAGGAATGTGGTTTTGTGGGGGACACCTGTCAGTAGAAAACATGGACTTTGTGGCAATACATCTGCAAGAAAATTCTGAATGTGGGAAAACAGGTGGAAGTTTCACTTCCTTGGAAACAAACAATTAAAATATTGAAGAAGAAGCTGTAACTCGGAGAGCACTAGTATCCTACTGGGAATGTATTGTACTTAGGTAGTACTTTGCAGTCACTCACAGATTTTTTTGCAAGGCAGAAGAAACATTAGCAAAGCGACAGCTTGTATGTTTGTGTGCATGGGTGTAGAGATGTATCATGTGGGTTTTTAGCAAGGCTACAGCTTAGCATGCCAGGTCTTTTGTTATCATCAGCCAAGATCCAGTTTCTTCTTGCCTTAAACTACACCACTGCATTTTTTGTGCTCTGGACCATGTAAAGTTATAAACCAGATAATTCAGTTGAGGGTTTAGGGGTTTGTTTTGTTGGTAGATACATGTTATGATCCATGTTTCCATTTTTTCACATAGAAAATGATGAATGGATAAAAAAGTAGAATTCATCACACTATCTGAGCAGAATGGTATGCAACTGCTATTAAGCTGATTATTATACAGGCAAAGAACAGCACAAGACTATTTACCCAGGAAGATAACAGTCAAGTACGGAAATAACAACAGGGTTTGAATACATGGTAAGTTACTCGGCTGTTAGGGACAAAGTGGAAGAAGCAATCATGAAGTTCTCAGGTTTGGTTTCTTTTCAAAAATATAAAGCAAACCTATATATAAATTTATTTTCAAAATATAAATTTCGAAAATACATTTTCAAAAATCATCATCCTAAAGTCTGACAGTCTTTTATGGCAATGATTCAAAATATTACAGTTTAATTTCTGAGTAATGCACACATCTGGGATGATGCATGGGAACATATTGTCATGGTTTGGCAGATGGGAGATAAAGAGGTTAGATCTGAGGGATTTGATTTAAAGGCTAGTGAAAGGAATGAGGAGTAAACAACAGATCAAGGATAATTCATGTTTCTTTGCAATACTGCCTAAACTTCTAATATTATAAACTAGGTTTAGTCATAATATTTCTAGTCATGTTACTAAGGTGTTAAAATGTAATTCAATGTTATTCATTGAAGTAAATGAGCTGACATACAAAACCCTCTAAAAATATAATGCTGCAGAAAATTGATTCTTTGAAATAAATTCCTGAAGAGTTTAAAGCTGCATAACATTGTATCTGGCAATTTTTTCCTAGATATTTAACCATTTTTCCAATATGATTCAGATCCTTACATTCCTTTTATGTTAGAAAATATTCCTACAGGCTTCTTTTCCCTGAGTTAAACTGTCTTTATTTTTGCATTTTGAAGTTAATTTCAAAACTTAAGATTGACAAATGCTTCAGCACTAAGTCAGTAGAATGGCAACAACAAAGCTTACAATTAAACCATGATTATTTGATCTTGAACTGCTAGCAAAACAGCAAAACAGCACATTTTTTAAGAAATTCAAAGAAGTCACAAATATAACCAAATAAACCTGAAACCTGTTCAGGATTCATCTTCTCTCTCCTTTGATGTTCTCATGCAGAAGTATAAAATCTCATTTCTCAAAATCTTTTCCAGCACAATGATGCCACCCATTTCTCTTGGAGGTCTTGCACTGCATTAACTCCTATTTAACCTTATAGAGAATTTTTGACTAAAGGATATAACACATGGTGTACACACAAGATTTCACTCATGCTTTGGATTGTTCCTAATATGAAGTCATGGATAGTTTTCAAACAAACTCTATAAATCTAAATATGTTGAGAAGCTGAAAATCTATCCAGGACCTGTCTGGGACAAACGTTATCAAATTAATTACAAATATAAATACATATTTACACAATATTTGCACAATAAAAACTGGTATTTGATCAACAAATAAATATTCCTGCATTCCTCTGTACCAAACATACCAAATGCAGGCTTTCATTACAGGTTTTTAAAAATGAATTTATTATTCTACTTTAACATGTACTTTTTAGGAAACAGGTTCATATTCCATATGCAAAATCCAATTAGCATGTATGTTGTCTGTTCACCAACATCTTGGCCAACATTGTGAATACTGGAGTTCAGTAAGCTCTAGCTACATCCCTGAAATACTTGTTTATCCTTTGAAACAGAACATAAGAAGTGCAGGGATACCTTGGTTCAGCTTTTTATTATACAGTCATTTTCCCACTAGCTTGTTTCTCAAAGATTGCCAAATAGTAACAATCATCAGACACAATAAACTAGGGTCAAACTGATTTGTTTCTACAGCCTCATATGAAGAATTCCATATCTCTTTCCCAACCTCTTGACCCACACCTTGGGATTATTCTTTTAATCCAGTACAGATGATCTGTAGCTAGTATTAACCCAAAAAATTATATCTCTCCTTTTCATTTTCATTTCTCCTCAATCAAACAGCTCTACAAAGGGAATATAACAGGCTTCTGACTGTGTAATTGTGAAGAATAATACAGGGAGTATAAAAACTTGACAAAGATGAAATGCAGAATACCTTTCTGGGTCCATTAGACAACACTTTGAAGTATTTTAATCACAACAAGGACTGTTTAGCTGGAATGTTAATGATAAATGTTTTAATGGATTGGAACAGTTCAAATCACTTTAAAACGAAAAAGACATTTAATTCAAAGATTGGCAGGACATATTAGAGAGTAGGTCACATCTTTATGGGAATGACAGAAGGCAATATAAAGAAAATAAATTACCACCACCCCTCTTAGTCCAAAGTTATTGCCTTTTAAAAAGAATATTTCTATATAGGAGCACTCCTTTTCCCTGCCCTACCACTCTGCTACAAATTATTATAGACTGGCATTTCAAAGATTTTTATTTTCCACAACACCCAGATAAGGTCCTTGGCACTTCGGGTTTCACATAACATGTCATTAAGTATAAAATGCCTCAGGGATTGGTAAGAAGTGAAAAAATTTGTCATCTCTTTTCCCAGAATAGATCGATAACCAAATAGTTAACGATAGAATTACTGGTTTCAAATTTAAGGTGGAACAGAAAAAAATACAGCATAGGTTAGGAAAAGGTACGTTGTATAAGTGGAGCTACGTCAACATTTAGAAGCTGCTTCAATGGATTTTTCCAGATGAAATTTCAATCCTTTTGCAAAAACCAGAACCCATTTTTTCACTCTGGGAAATGTCAACCTACTTTGGCAGGATTTCATCTTAGTGATGAATGGGTTAAAAATCAAACAATGGTCTGGGTATTTATTCCGCAATGTAGTTTCTCTCATAAGAACCATACAATGAAAATCTCTGCGTGGGATCCTCATTAGCTGCTCCTGCTTCCTAGAAGCTGCACAGCTCAGTCCCTTCCCCCTTTATGCACACATTCAGATTTCTCTACTCTGACGACACAAAACTAAAGGCAAACCCCAATGATTCATAAATTTAGGAGCTGCAGCATGTGATGTCACTGTCATGGGAGCATGTATTTCTTGAATCAGAATTTATTTCTGTAACAAGAAAACAGTTGAAATTGTTTATTATTTCTGTGCTTTGTACCAACATGCCAAGCAGCAAGAAGAGCACAGCATGGGACTGTACACTTGCTTTCTACATAAAGAAAGGTTATGCGCAAAGAAGGATGTCTTACTGTGATGTCTCATTTGTGACTAATACCTGTTGTATGCTTCACAATCCAATTTATATCTAAAGCTCTTTGACTTCAAGCCCACCACTTGTCCGTCCTTCAATAAAAGACATGTTTATGCACATCCATATTGTTCAGAAAAACTCTTTACAACATAAAGAAAGTACATATAAGAATATATGCAGTGCCTATATTTGAGAAGAATAAAATTCAAAAGAAATTTTGCTTTTGCATATATATTCTCTGTTGCCTAGCATAAGCAAGTACTTTCAAGTCAGCTGTCTTTGAGACCCTGGAGATTCAAAATCTGTCTTCATATATACTGACATGTATCTCACTGGTGCAGGTCTGATTTGAGTCCAGATACTAAGTCAATAAAGAAAATGGCAATTCTGTTAGAGACTTTAAGTAGTAAAGGCTAGCAGCTAAATCCAGTTGTGACTGTGGTTCAAACTGCTTGTCCCAAAGGGAGTGTTTGATTTTAAGGCTCAATATGTATAAAACACATGGCATATGCAAGTTAAATACTGCCTAACAATATCTGTGGTATTGAACAGTTACCATAGTAGAGAAAATAGTAATCAGTGAAGCTGGAAATATTTGCCACATAACCAGAAAAGCAAGATGCCAGATCATCTAGTTAATCTATCACAATGGTCCCTGCTTCTCTTAATATCTATGAATGTATATTTGTGTAGCCTACCCTATAGTTGTACTTTTTACTTTATTATATTTTCAATGTAGAACAGGAAACATGAAAAAAAAGTTTAAATACAGTGCAAATTAACATGTGTGACTGAAGACAGCAGTAAACCAATGAGTGTTTGTTGTTGGTGAAGAGTAAAACTTGGAGCTGACTTAAAGCCTTAAGGAGCACAGGAATACTTTTCTTCAGCTGCAGATTACAGATCCACTGGTTAATATACCAGAGTACCTGTAGTACCATTGTATAAGTGAAATACATCCTCCTAATACCAATAGAAACATTTCCCACAGATAACTGTGTTAAATTCCTCAGGCATTTAAGAATGAAGAAATTGCATTTTTGTCAATTGACATTGATTTAGAAATACACAAATAATAGGAAACATCCATGGACTTATAATCAGAAATATGCCTTATGCACATTCTACCCATATGAACTGCATTTGATTTGTGCACAATCTGTATTTGTAAGAGTGAGCAACTTCAGAGACCCCTCTTCTCTTAGTTTCATTTTTAACTTGCCTTGTTGAAAATTAAATCATCAGTCATGAGATCTGTACCATGTTTTATGGGATTATTTGATCTTTCCCTTTACAAATACAATTAAAGCATGTCACTCATCCATACACATCACACGCGTATGTACAGGTGTGGTATATCGGTACAATCACAACTTTGTGACTATGTTGAAATTGCAAAGCTTCATTAGAAATGAGGAGACAGAGAGCCCTGGCAGTTTTCAGATCTTGAGGGGGTCATTTATTGATGCAATAAATTTCTTTTTTTTTTCTGTCTGAAGGGTAGAGTCTAAACACTTCAATAGAGCAATATTAAAGTACTTATTTTACCTTTCTTTTCTTCAGCTCAAATGCTAGCAAGGGAGTGTTTTTTCAGTTTGGCAGGCAGCCAGCCGTTTCACAGTAAATAATGTGAACCCTGTCCTGCAGTGTAAAGCTGTACATCTTTACAAAAATATTCAGTCCCCTACTAGAGTCCAAGGAATTTTTGCTTACAAAGTATCCCTGCAGAAGCTTCTACGGCAAGTAACTTGGCAGAGAATTCTAAATTATATTAAGTACTTTCTCCCTCTGTCTCTTTTTCCCCACTGAAAAGACTTCATGTATTCCTCCTCAAGATGCTTTTCCTTAACATACTGGAGATAGGAAAAAAAAATTCTGCTAGTCTTACTAAAACGTCTCAGGTACTGTCTTCTACCCAAATCCTGAAAAAATACATTCTATAACAACCTGCCAGATGCAGTACTGTATCAAAACTGACACGTGATACATACAATTGCTCAGACAATTGCTCAGACAATTGCTACAGCCTCACTGGCAGCATTCCATTTTAACTATGTACACTTGAAGTACATGACTGTACTGTGCATTTCAAATTAAGAAATTTCGTTTAGTTACCAACAACTGGTGTTGTAAATGGGCTCTTAAAATGATAACTTTTGGATACATATCATTCAGATCACTTAGACTACCAGCTGAAAAAGGCAGGATCAATCAGTGTTCTAAGACAGAAGCTGTAGACGGTACAAAGCCAAGGAGTCCCATTCTTACCTAAAGCAAAGGAGCTTTGTGTAAGTGAATGCATCCGGATGGGTGGATTCATCTTGATGAACTGGACTGAAAAGGCAGACTCCATGTTATAGAGGGATTGTCTCTAAAATTAAATCTGTTTTAGGTTAAATGTAGAAACCAATACAGCAAGTGATGCTTTTAAAGACACAGAAAGTCAGAAAAGTAATTAGTGAGCATGAGTGGGCAGCAGAAGGAACTTGATGACTCTGATCCTTCTGTCAGCACAGCGACTGCCTTTATATCTAACACATCAAAGGAGAAATCTAACTTGTGGAAGGTGATAATGAGGCTTTTTTTTTTACCTCTGTGTATCATCTCACACCTCAAGAAAGGCAAAGATTTACAGCTACTGTTAAGCATGTTCTTTGTAGCTATCCAAAGAGCATGCTTTCAGCCGCTATCACTCCAGTACTGACTCTCCGCACCTGCTCACTCACCCAACTCACAGCACAGTTCAATCTTTAGGACCCATGACAAAGCCCAACTGTTTAGAGGACAGATTGTGTGTTTCCCCTAAACCGAACACAGAACTGATTAACTAATCAGTGGTTGCAAAGCCCTCTGAAACAGAAAAGTGCTCTAAAAGCTACAGATTGTAACTTCTGAACAATTCCCTGTTAGCACTGGAGTTACGATCCATTACTCTTCATGTGTTCTGAGGAAGGAGATAGGAAACATGAGATTGCAGTTACCACAGTTATCAAAGAACATGCAAAAACTCACAGTTTTGGTAGCTGTGTTTACACAGACTTATCTTAGAATCTAATGGACAACTGTCTTACCTGCTGAAGTTTAGACAGCTATTTCCTTAAGTACTTCTATTACCTCTTGTTGCTATTGTTCCTTTTCTGTTTTTCCCCTTCCTCTTACAGATACAGTTGTTTGACAGCAGAAGACACAGCCCTGTGTGGTAGGAACTTAACATTCCACTTACCAGCCGCTGGCATTTTCAGCGGTTAGCACTGTCTCTCCATAGTTTTGCTTGCTCACTAGTGTCAGCAGCTAAATGACATTTCAACTGGTTTCAGTTCTGCAGCTTTGAGATGAATTTGTTTGTATAGGTAAATATGCTACACTGTCTAAATCTAGGCTAGGTCTTGCCACATTTGAAATAGCACATTCATTTCCATAACAGTTCCTGAGTCATCACTGGCACATAACCAAAAAAAAAATAAAAATTCCTGGCTTTTGACACTTTATAAGAAGTGGCAACATTACCAGAGACCTGTTTTGTCTTTGTAACACTTTATAACAAAGCAACTTCTTTATGACTAAGGCTCCAAGGTATGTTTCTGACTAGTTTCTTCAGTCCTGGGCTGGTTTTTTTCCCCACAGGGAACTCAACATACAGAAAAAAAGGAAAAGGAGGAGGTGGGTTAAAATTCAAACTTTGTTCTTGCACTCACATGCTGAGTTCCCCTTGTATGGTTTTAGCTGGTTCACTTCAGAGAACAGCCTGCTTCAAGATCTGGAACTAAATCCACGGCCCAAGTTTGCACTACTTGGATCTTAGGGTTTGCTTTTATCTTCACACTAGTATTTAATTACTGATGCTATTAATGTAAATGGATATATCTTTATTTGGAAAAGGGAAGTTGGCAAGAACAATCAGATTTGTTGGATTGATTTAAGGTTAATGGATCTTCCAAGACATTAGGGATTAAAAAAAAAATTGTAACAGATAGTGTATATCAATATTTTTAACTCTGCTGAAAGCATCACCCTAATAGATCACATTTCGCTCAGCTTTGCATAAAGAAAAGATGGGGAAAGAAAATTACAGTGTAACTATATGCAACATGCACCCAACCATAAAAACAAAATTCTTAGGGCAAAACTGTAGTATGGGAATGGCAAGCAATGGTTTTTTCCTGAGCTTATTGTGTTAATGAACACCTACTGAACATGGAAAACACATCAAAATAGGTTTTGAATAGTTTTCTTGGCAGTACCGGATCCTCATGTCTTTGAACTCCCATAATTAGGCACCACAATATTGTTTCATGAAGAAAACCAAGTTTTTCAGGGATACAGTGTTTTTCATCATGAATTCGGCGGAAACCTGTTCGTTCTCCATCTTTGGTCTCGTGAACTATAATTGCTTGCAGCTTTACCTCTGCATGCAATATTAATGCACTGCTTAACCAATGAAAGAAAGGCTTGTTCTCTAAACGACTTTCAAAGGACCTTTGATGATTTTAAGATGTTTACTACACTCGACAAAAACTACCTTATTTTACACTCTATAGACTGCTAAATATCTGCTGCTTAGAATGAAACAGGAGAAAATGCTTTTATCCTAGAATGATAGAATGGTTTGTGTTGGAAGGGACTTTACAGATAATTTAGTTCCAGCCCCTCTGGCATGGGCGAGGACATCTTCCAGGTTGCTTAAAATCCTCATCCGGCCAGGTCTCGAACACTTCCAGAGATGGAATTTCCACAGCTTCTCTGGGTAACCTGCGCCAGTGCCTCACCTCTCTCAGAGGGAGGAATTTCTTCCTGATATGGATGTAACCCTGCCATCTGTCAGTGGAAAGCCATTACCCCTTGTCCTGTTACTCCAGCTTGTTGTCCAAAGTCACTCTCCAGCTCTCTTGGAGCCCTTTAAGCAGTGGAAGAGTCACTAAAATCTCCCTGGAGCCTTCCCTTCTCCAGGCTGAACACCCCCAGTTCTCCCTGTCTGTCTCCAGAGGGGCTTCAGCAGGTCCACACCCTCCTTGCGTTGGGAGCCTCAGAGCTGGATGCAGTACTCCAGCTGGAATCCCATAGGAGCTGTGGAGGAGGAGAATCATATCCCTTGACCTGCTGGTCACCCAGCTTTTGGTGCAGCCGGGGATACAGCTGGCTTTCTGGGCTGCAGCACATATTGCCACACGTTATGATGCACAATGACTGGATGCCTATATTCAAAGACGTTATTTACTAGTTAATTTTTTATAGGTAAATGAATTCAAGAAATACTGTTACTAATAAAGTGCCCTTCTTCAAGTATGACTATCCCAGATCTCACAGATGAAAGAATGATTCACAGGCAAGTTCAGCAAATTGCCCAAGGTCACATTCCATGTAAAAATACAGAAAAAAACCCCTAAATTCATCTTGGCCTATTAACATCCGTGACACACATACGTGGTGTATGCATGCAGAATTTGTCATATTGTTAATCTATACAAAAGGTAATAAAAGGGTAATTAGCAAGCAGAAAGAATACATATTTTAAAAATGTAAGCAACTGCCTTTGCTCTAGTAATTTTGTAAATTAAACTACTTAATAGAGAAATATTACTTTGAGACTTAAGACATAAGGTTTTATATTTACCAGCATTGTTTATTATAGCAATGGACTGACACAGACTTACCTGCCTATGCTTTTAGACTTTGCCAAGATTTCTTGTACAATTGAACAAGTTATTTGTATTTTCACTGTTTCAGAGGTCAGATGTGTGCCTGTATGTAGTTTTATTTCCAACCATCCTTTGTCTTTCATATATGATGACAGCATGCTCTTCACTTGAGTGAAGAGCAATTTTTCATGCCTGTATTTGATACCTAGGTCAATTTGTTTAAGCTGTTGGAAGGAATTTCTATATATTAATAAAATCAATAATAACATTCTTGAGGTACTAAGACAAAACCTTGCATTAATGTTAGATACATATCTCACAAAATTATTATGATCAGTCTTGATTAGAATATATATGGGAATAACTTAGGCTTGAGAACAGCTTTGTAAGATTAATGGAAGATTCACTAGCCAATTTATCATTCTGGTAATTATAACTATATAGAAATCGTTCCTTAAGAATATCTTGCAATGACAAATCGTCCCTTCAGATTTAGAGGCATTACACATGCATATTGAGGACAAAATTACATCTATTTGGAGTCTCACAAGAAAGATTGCAATCACTTAATTTTGTGTACTTTTTAGAATTTTCTTTGTAATAATAAGATAAAGCTCAGCTATGTTGAGCCCCTTTAATGTAAAGATATAACTTAGTGGGCAAGAAATAGATCCCATCTTTGAAAGTGTCTATTTGGAGTAACATACTGAGCCACTTACAAGCCATGTCATAACAGCATTAGTATAAAATACAACTGGTTGGCTTCCAGAAATATATTATTTTTTTAATAATAAAAGGGCCGATGATTAATTTAATTGCAAGATTATCCATCTTATTTTGACCCTTTGACATTCAGCCCATCATAAAATTGACTATACGTCAAATGCTCAAGTCCTGCAAATTGTGTCTGGTCCATACTCAAGTTTTAAATCTGTATTTTGACACTGTTCTGGTGAGATATAAGAATCTGACAGTTAAAAAAAAAAAAAAAAAAAAAAAAAAACAAACCAAATTACAACTTGTGTTAACCCATTAAAGAAATGCACCTTTTTTCCTTTACACAGCATGAATCTCAAGATTATTGTCTTCCTTTAAGTATTGAAAGTTGAGATACATTTGCATCTTTTTCTTGACATGACTTCCTAAAAATATTACTCTAGAACCTGTTGGAATAAAGCTAGTGTCTTAGTCTCTGGATTTTCTCTGCAGAATCGACAGGAAACATAGGCACCTGGTTAAAAAGCATAATCAGACAGTTCTGTAACAAGGAAACTATTAATACAAAAAGAGAAGTAAAACAGGAACTATCGCTCTGCTTTCGTGAAATTTTACACCTGTGCTGTAAGTATCTCAACTACTGTTGCCTGGGGTGGAGACTCAAAATAAAGGACTGAGCACACAGACTGTCCTCATGTTTGTGGGAAAACTCTCCAACTGGGAACGTGAAAGGCTAAAACTCAAACCCGCTAAACAGTGAAAGAGATTTGACTCTTTTTGGAGAGCTTGCTCACAAGAGACGTCTAAGTCTAAACACAGACAGATTTTAATCGTGTTTCTCACACTGAAGCAGGATGAGAATCTCCGTGCAACATTCCTTGTGGAGAATTCCGGTTATTAGGTGGGAAGTGCAAAAAATTTATCAGGTCGGGACTTTATCGCCTGCACACCTGAGGAGGATCAGTCCCACATGCAGCTCTTATTCGCTGGCATCCCCGTCCCCCTCACTGCCCCACCCGGCACTCCTGGGGCGGCTCTCCGGGCGGGCGCCGAGCGCGCTGTGAGGGGAGCCGGCCGCTGAGGGAGAAGCAGCAGCCCCGGGACGGGGCGATTCTTGGCAGGGGACAAGGAGGCGGAGCTCGGCCCCAGCCCCCGAGATGCACAGGGCGAAGAGCTCCTTGCAGGGACCGCGAGCTCCCTGCAGGCTTCCCCCTCCTTGGCTGCGCTTGGGCGGGAGCCCCCGGCAAGGGGCTGGGGGAGGCGCCTCGCAACAGATGGTTCAAGCCGGCTCCTGGCGCGGCCCGCATTGGCCAGCGACGCGGGAAAGGGCGGGCGGGTGCGCCGCAGTAGCGGCTTCGCGGCGGGGGCGCAGCGCCCGCAGCCCAGCTCTCTCGCCTCCCGCCGAGACCACCATCGCTGCGGAACGTTGGTCGCTTCTCACGGCTCCAGCACGTGTGAGTATCAGCCCAGCGAGACTGCGAGTGGTGCCGCATCCACGCGCAGCCGGCCAGGGCCCCCGGGGCTGCTCCGGCGGCGGGGCGGGAGGCCCTGAGGGCGCGAGGCCCGGAGGGCGCGGCTGCCGCCTCCTCCGGTCTAACCGGTACGCCGGGGAAACGGAGAAAGGCTGGGGCGATTCTCCCCCGGGTGGGAGACGGAATCCATGCCGGGGGAATTTTTATTACCTGTAGGTGAGGGGAACCCCCGCTCCCTCTTCCCGCTCCCCCTTTCCCTTTATTCCAGCTTCATCGATGCAAAGCCGCTCGTAGTGATTAATTACCGGGTTTCGGTCCTCGGCTCTCAGTGGGGAGCGGGGGACGGACTGTCAGGTGGGAAGCTGAGATGCAGGGGAAGTGACTTGCCCAAGGTCAGATTGTGAGACAGTGGCAAATAGCGTCCTGTACTAAAAACTTCTGATTTCTAGCCCTGTGCTGGGCTGTTCAGCAGCCCTCCAAGGCACCAGGCGTAAATCTGGCTGTAGGACTCGGGGTTTTTTTGGTTTTTTTTTTGGTTTTTTTTTTTTTTTGCCGATTTTCATGAAGAGTAGATAAAACATGCCTTTTCTGTTGTCTCTTACAGTATTCTTGACAGAATATGTTCTCATTTTTTATCGGTATGCTGGATCAGTTTCTCAGGCTGGAGTGGACATAATAGAGAATGACATATAGGCTTATGTATAAAATGGATGTTCCAATATGCTCACGTTTTTGAGAAAATCTTGGGTTTAATCTAGTACAAACCATGATTTAATTTGAAAACTGACAAGCTTAATGAGTGGGAGTTACTTTGTCTTTTTTTGTTTGGGTATTTTGTGCCGTGTGGTTTTTTTTGTTGTTGTGGCGTTTTTTTCCCTTTGTTTTGTTTGGGGGTTTTTTGTTCTTTTTTTTTTTTTTTTTTTTTTTTTTGCCCACCACTTCCCATTTATATGAATTTCTTATACACTTGGTTTTTTGTTTAACTTTTGGAAATTGTCTGAATTTCTCCATGTAGTTTGTTGCTGGTTAACTGCATCTCCACTGCCTGTCCCCACCACCATTCCTCACCCTTCACTTAAATGGTGGGAAGAAATTCTGAAATGACAGTACAAGTTCAATAAAGGAGGATTTCAGCTAATTAGTGGCTGACCTCTGTAGGAAGAAAAAGGATGTGTAATATTTCTGAATTCTGTAAAAATGTTATTCTAGTTTTTCTTTGTTATTTTGTATTTCTGTGTGTGTTTTCTAGCATTAGTTCACCTTTCACAATAAAATCAGAATAGCAGCTCTGAGTTCAGTGAGTTTAAGCAGTTTGTGGAACTGAAATAAAAATTCTGATGAGTAATCACTAGTACTGATTAGCCATATTTAATGGATTGTTGGGAGAGAGTGTCAAAATAAAGTTACGCTCAGGCTATTAGTTGTTGCTAACCTGTATATAGTATTCTGAGATGAAGGTTGCGACTTTGTCGTGATGGGTAAGCAACTGTAAATATCAATATGTAAGACATGAATGGTCTTACGTATCAAGAAATGACATAAATATTAGATGAAATTTCATTGCTTCTGAAAGATTTATTCCATTTAGAAATGAGCAGCACCTTATTTCAAGTTCCTGAAAGGAAAGCTATTGAATTGACTGTCTTATTTGAGGATTTTAGGCAGCAGTCATTGTAAAACACTGAAATTACTGATCCCTGAGGTAGGAAGCCCTGTAAAGAGTGTAGTTCTACTATGATCTGACAGTTCTGATAATCTCTGTAATTGAGTCATTGACTATGACTCTCCAACTTAATAGATTAAATCTCTGTATATAAGAACTTGTGATTTTGAGTAGTATTTGGGAAAGAAGATTGTGGATCTAAAAGATGCTGAGTTGTGTCAGAAGCTAATGTAATTTTCAGTGTGGAAACTGAATAAAGAAAATACCTTATGGGTTTTTGGTATCTGAAAGTCCTGATCAATTGACCTGTTATATAGATTTTTCTTAGATCTGCTTATAGGTTTATTCTTTTTCTTCTGGATTCTGTCTTTGTGGTTAAAGTGTTAACAAGGTGAAGTTCTTTATGCATCTTTTTTTGCAATTACCTGCATGTTACCCCAGAGTTTCTGCCTTTCAGTGGGCAGAAAGACCACAAGTCAAAAAGGACAGGGGTGTGTTTTAGGGTGGGGTTTCACTCTGGTTTTATAATTTTCATAGAAGGATCCTAAACTCATATGTTTTACTTCTGTGATTGAAATATGCAGTCTGGGAAATAGCAGCTTGCTTCTAAGGAAAGTTAAGGTGCCAAAATCCGAAGAACTAAAGTTTCAATGCTTCTCCAACAACAAATACTTGGTAGGTGCATGATAAGAAGACTAGTACCTAATTTTTTTATTTTCTCATGTATTACAGTACAGCACCATTGAAGGACTTCCTAAATAACTGGACTCCATTATGTTATCTATTCTTTATTGGAGGGAGAAGTAGTCAGTGTGGAAGACTTGAGTGGTTTTGAGAAAAATTATATGTCTCTGCTCTTAGAAAGCTTTTTTTCATAGATAATATGTGCAGAGCGTAAAATGTAACTTAGCTGTGCATACAGAAGTGTGAGACAGTATGGTTGCCATCAAATACAATACTGCAATGTGTCTTCTACCTTCTAATTCACTGGGTAAATCTTCATCTCTTGTTGGATATCTAGCAGTCTCGTGATGCGATGGTGTCTGTGGCCCAGCTGGGGTCTTCCAACTGTTCCAGATCCTAGCACGCTGATGAAAGTGGAGGCATCTGTAAGAGTAGATAAATGAGTTCTAACTAGTACATCTAAATCTCTATCTAATGATCTGTCTTTAGTCACATTTGTTTGATAGTCTAACTGTAAGATCAAAGCAACCATTAAAAACTCTATTAAATTAACTTGCTTGTGATATTTGCATGGTTATCTTCTTGGTGCTGTCTGCTGGAGAGCAGACTTGCAACCAGCAGACTTCAGATACAGTAAAAGACCCTGTAGATTCTGTAGCTGTTCACAGTATGATATTAATAGTGTTAAATTAGCAACATCAGCAATATTGATTGATTTTTAAATTCAGACTGTGACATTTATTTAGTAAAACGATCATTAAACATGTGCAAACATCCTATGTACAGTAAAAGATCTCTGGCCCCTGACAAATGGTAAATGAGAAAATTACAGATTGTAGAAAAATGTAAATATTCTTTTGGAAGTTGTTCTATGGCAAGACAAAAATATTCCCCTCTAAGCAAAAGAGGATTCATTTTCACCACTATAAAAAAAGCTGGAGGCTATTTTACATTACTTAGTGTGTGTGTTGGTGTCTTCCTTTCTTTCAGGCACCGTTGTTGAATTGGAATTTGTTCTGCTTTTGTTAGGCAAGTAGACCAGCACTTCGCTCTAGAAAAGTGGTGTAGTTTCAATTTGCACCTCTTGTAGTCTTCTTAAAATTTTGAGACTGTCTTTTAGTTTCTGACAGTTTTAGTTCACTTGTTAAGTCCTTTTCCATCAGATGGCTAACTGTGATACTTACTCACATGTTTAATTGGTGAATGCATTAACCATGGCTTTAGGGAAAGCCTTTAGGGAAAGGCTTAATCTAGTTTCAGATAATCCTTGTGATTTTTACTCTTCCTGTCTCTAGTAGAGTAAGGATTTGTAGTTTCATGTTGGAGTATTAACATTGCTAGCTACAGATCATAAAAGCTTCAACAATGTGATGCTTTTAGAGTAGCTTATTACCTAGAACAATTTATAAGTATATTTTATAGCTTCTGCACCAATGTTTTTAGAGTGTGACTGAGTACTGTATTTCAGCCAGTGCCATTTATCTCATTAAAGGTACGGCTGAAGTTACTGTGGTAGCAAACAATAAAACGAAACTGAGTTCATCCTGCTTTTATCTTGTAATATGGCTGTAGTTTGCAAAGAACCAGATGGCCTTGATAGTAATTTTCAAAATTACAAAAATAATTTTCAGGTACCTCAAATTTTTTTGCCAGTTTTTGTGAGAATGAAGATATTACAATTAAAGCAATTAAAAGAACAGTTATATTAAATTTTAAAAAAAAGGTTAAGAATTACTGGAAGTTTTAACTTTTAACTATCAAAAATATTCTGTGACTACTGTGGTGGATAAAGCTAAGTTAGTCCCTTGCTTTAATTACATGTGTGAAAAAATTTAATGGGGACCATGTAGTAAGGAAGTTTTATATTAGAAGCAGAGAAGCTATTAACACTAAATTTGAGCTCTTGATTTACGTGTTAGTGTATGTTAAGCAGCTTCATCCTCATCGGCTAGTGTGTAGTTAGATGCTATTCTGCATTACTAAATAAATACACTTTAGGCAGCCTCTTAGAGCAAGATGGTTGGCGCTGAGCACTTAACATCCATTGGAAACCACTGTTGCAAAGGGGTTTTGATTTAAAACAAACCTAAACCAGGGTCAGAATTTTCCAGTATGCTGATTATCCTTGTAGACATGTGTGCATAGCAACAAAAATTGAAATATCTTGTTGGCACTGGTGTGTAGCACATATGCCACTAATCCTAATGAATGCAGTGTAGTTATGTGGTGTAGTATTAAACAAATTTTTCAGTTGAGCATTTGAATTTAAAAAAAAAAAAACCCAAATCAAACCTGAAATAAAATTTGAAAGCATCATAGAATAAGGACAATTACATGTCTTTCAAACCTCTGGTCTCTGTTTTAAAAAAATCTGCTCTGGATTTATCTCAGTGACTCAGTTAATTTGACTCTTGATCACAGTCTATTTTCTGGTGAGAGAAGTCTCACAATTAGCAGATCAGGATTTTAAAACACTGAACCACAACATGCCAGTTTTTTATACTCTTGATTTCTGCTATTTCCTATCCCTTTCTTATACGCTGTGAGAAAATGAACTGTCTAGTTTTGATTTATTTTGCACAACACAAACTAAACTTATTAAGTTCAAGTCAATTAAAATGAAATGTTTGAGCGTATGTCAGCTTCCCAGAAAATTGTATTTTGTAATCCTGCGCTTCACTATTCTGACAAGCTGAAGAAACATTTCCAGTAGAGGAATCAATCAGAAGAGATGAATCATCATCTGCGGGGATATGAGGGGGGAAAAAAAAGGCAAAAATAATGTCCTCTATAAATTAATTTGAGTGAACTCCTGCTACCTCTAGAAAGGTTCTAACCTAGAATAGACCCTGATACTGCAAAACAGTATTCAAATTGTTTGTTGTATTCACCTTCTGTACTTTGCTGACACAGAAGGGAAGATCATCAGCTGCAGAAGTAGCTTCCTTCGAACCTTTGATCCCAGATTCTGTTCCTGTTTTACAGTAGCCTTAGGAAGAGTGTCTGACTCCTCTTGGTTAAATGTGTTTCCAGTGTTGTGGTGTGTTCTGAAGGAAATAGTCCAAGTTTACTTTTTCTATTATATTGTCAGTAAAGAAAAAAACTGTTATACTTGTTCTGTGTTATCTTCTTTCCTTTGTTATTATATGTTCTGTAGAAACCACTAATAGAGGAGCTATTGTACTTCAAGTGGGAGCCTCTGCAGAAGATGTCAGCTACTCTTTGTGGTAGGAGCCTTAAATGGAGTTCCAAGGTGAAATTATTTACTGCAGATAGGAACTTGTTGTTTTATTTCTAAAGTAGGATTTAACCATGATATTACAGTAATCCTATTCATGATGCATAAGTTGCAGAAAATGCAAGGCTGAGCTAAAAATCACTTCAAGCACAATGCAGTTCACTGCAAATTCATCTGATCTGTCAGACTTTTACTTGACTACCTTGATTTTTCTTTCCTTCTTAGGAAAACTTGTGTGACAATTTTGAAGTAGTTAGTCTCTTTAAATGACAGAAAAGATGAGAGAGAGCATGCCGCAGTTGCCACTTTCCTGGCTATGTTCATGTTTACATAGTTGAGGGGCACATTATTATCCATTTCTACCTTACTAAATAGGCCAAGGATGTTGCAAAATCAGGTTTCAAGACCTTATTTTGGGGTGGGTTTATAAGCAATATTATCATGCATGTACTGAAAGTGGTGAAAACATATTTTGAGCAATAGAGTACCTCAGTTTGTATCAGCAGAAATTGGAAAACAACTTGGCATGTATTTTATTGGTCTACTTAAAAAATACCTGTTTAAGAATCTCAAAAGTAAAGGTAGTACTGGGCCACTGCGGATAAGTAATGCCCTGGCCTAATCTAGTATTCTTATTCTCACACTAAGGCAGTTACAGAGACCTGTCAAGCTCAGTGTTTTATCTCTTGTTGCAGCTGATAATAGGCAATTTAGCATGCAACAAGAATACAGATGTAAAGAGGTATGATACTGAGAAATCCCCATGGCTCGGCAAGTTCTACAAGTTGTACTGGGTTTACATGTCACAATTAGTAACCCTTGATGGAATTTCTTTGCCTATAAATGTATGTTTTCACTAAATTGAACCTGTATTACTGTTTTGACAGTTTATGTTTGGATTGCACTTTTCACAAAGATTCTTGAATCTTTCTTCTGGGTGGTAGTTTTCAGTTTTGAGCTCTTCGTTGAGTATGGATTAGTAAGGTGATGTGAAGAGAAGGGAACTAACTTGAAGATATGTGCGGAACTATGAATAGAATAAGATTGTTTCCAAAAAAAAAAGACAGTTGAAAAAGAGAGGCAATTGTTAGAAAAATGGCAAGTTGAAAGATAACATTTCCAATGAAAGAAAACACTTAATGATTCTCTGTGACTTAGTTTTAAAAAAAACGTAAGACTTGTTAATTTAAAACTATATTCTAAGTCCCATGTAAACTTTGTATTCCGAAGCAACAGCATTTAGAATTGCTTATCTGATGACCTCTGAATGCGTTTGGTATATTTTGAAGGTTATTGTGTTAAGTTGGAATATGGTAAGGATTTCTTTGACTCTTAGTAGGCATAGAGCTGAGGCACTTAATCAACTGATTTCCCAGGAAGCCTTTTATGGGTTGATTCACTACTGTATTGTAAAAAGATGTCTCAGGAGTGTAATAGCATTTAGCTGACTATAAATTTTAGATGTTATTGAACATTCCACATCAATTGTTGGAAGATGGGGGAAGAAGAAATACCAAACAATGACACTAAAGTATATGGTGTGGAAACCATATTGTATTGAGAGATTGTAGCAGCACGGAGTTTAGATGGTGGAAGCTGCTACCTGTTTCCCAGTAAGCATCTCCTGTGGAAAAGCCGCTTGGGTAGGCATTCAGGCAAAGCAGTCAAGTCCACACACCACACTCATCACAGCTAGCTCAGCAAAGAGAGGAAGAAGGGCCTTTTGTATGATAAGTCCCAGCAAAGGTTTATTCCAGCACGCCTAAGGGGAATCGGGGACAAAAGACCTGGCCGTGTGTTGTGCGCAAGGTTAAGTAGGGGTCAGCGGCCAATGATCTGAGGGCAGGGGGGCGGCACAAAGGGCAGGGCAAAGGGCGTTGGCCTACAGGGAAGACAGGGCTGGCCACCACGGATATCACAACCAACGAGGAAACAGAGAAGGGAGAAACTGTGAGACTTAGGAACATATGGGGAACGTAAACTGGGGTGGATCACAGTGTTGCAAGGTTCCATGGGGAAGTCTTCTTTCAGCCTAGATGGAGACTCTATGCTATATTCTTCCGGGGCAAGGCCCTGGGGATTTCCCTGAGGGGTTCAAAGGATTCCACAGGGGGTGATTTGTTTGGTGGTTCTTCTGATGTCTAAATGGTATTGATTTACATCATCTGCTCTAGAAACCCTGTGCTGCAGAAATTGTACGTTCATGTGATTGTGAAGCTAGACTGAATGGTACTACGGAATGGAGTTGTGTTAAATGCTGATTTTTTTTTTTTTTTTTTTTCCAATTCTGATCTTGATGCAAGTTTTGGCAAGAGAACTCATAAGCCACATTTCTGTAGCTCTGCATGAAGTGAAGAAAAGCATTAGGTTTATAAGTTACTAATGCAGGTGCTAGATGTCTCTGAATTCTAGGAGAGCTACACACTTATAATAAAAATTGTACTGCAGCGAATTAAAGGTCTTGAAGTGCTTGCTTAAATCTATTTATTGTTTTATTCCATCTAATCCTGTTTCAAGGCCTTAAGATCAATCTACTTTTAAAAAGTATATTGCCCCCACTTGTTTGAAGTACATTATACAGGATTCTTGATAATTCATGCAGACTTTCAAAATCCTCTTCTTTAGTGCAGACTGATGCATATCTGTAGGGTACAAACAGGTTCTAAGTGTTTATTTAGTATTGCCAATTCTTGCAGCATTTGGGCTATTGGGCTTTTCATGTTAGAGCTGCTGAGGTATGTTGTTCATAAGAGAGTGTATTGAGATACTTATATATGTTGTTTAGGTGCTGATCAAACTCATTAAAACCCAATTTAATTACCATTTAATGTTTTGGTTTTTTCTTAACCCACATGACTTTTTTTTTTTTTTAGGCTTGTGTCTTGACTACTTTCTTGCCAACCCTGTTTTGGAGGAAAGCCTTCGATGTTTAATATTCAGTATTTGTGCATGTATTTGGATACTTAGATTCAGAACCATTTAAGTTGTATGCATGTGTGTGTAGATGCTGTATTTTGATTCATCAAAATAATGTGACATCAGTTAAAAGTGGTATGAATCATGACAGACATGGTGCCCCGGTATCTAAGATACGTCAGCACGCTGATAAGTTACGTGCTTTCCTGCTGTGAGAACTGGTTGCTGTATTTGATTCTTTAGCTGAATACAAACTAAATTAAATCTGCAGTGACCTGTATTGTGCTATAGCTAATGACCCAGTTAACCTCTGGTTAATTTTCTGTCTCTTGGTGTCCTGGGAACAGGGACATGTTTATTTCAGTAACCACAAACCTTTAGAAATGTGCCACTGGCATTTATCATTCCAGAGCTCTGTGTTTTAACAGAAATTAGCTAATGGGCCATGGGGGTCTGCAGAAGTTGTAGAATGCCAATGAGGAGCTTTCTTTCACTTTTCTTCCCTCCTGATTTACATGACTAAGCTTTTAGCTTTTCGTGATTTTGTTTTTGTTTCTTGAGTATTGATCTGTCTCCTGTGGAGGAAACAAACTATTTGCTTAAAGTGCAGGAGGACATTACTGCTGGCAGCTTCCCAGGAACTCCCCTCTTTTTCATGCTTTAAATTAAGCTAGAACCAGTACAGATGTTGGTAGGGAAGTTTGCAACTGATGCAATTATATTATTGAATGGATGTGTTAAGCAAATAAATCTGAATATAACCATAAAATAATAATGAAGATCTTGTCTACAGGCAGATCTGAGTGCCACTTTTCTGATGCAAATGGGATTCTTTGGCACTTGGGTGGGCTCATCCATGAAGTATATGTTCTTTTTAAGGAAGTGAAGTTATACAACAATCAGCTAAAAAACATGGAATGGTTATTCACACCCATTCGTAGTAGCAGTTCATACTGTCTGTGACACAGATCTGTTAAATAATGCATAATCCAAAGCAACCTGAACATTTTCTGACAATTAGAACATCAAGTGCTTACAGGGTGAGGCCTTCAGAAACAGCTGTTCTAGAGCCAATCCTTCCTGTGCTGTCTTTCCACAAGTTTTTGCCACAAATTTCCTTTGGAGATAAAATCCTTATTTTTTGTTCTGCCTGTGGCAGCAGCAAGAACAGCTAGAAACAACTTCTTGAATGCTCTGCAAAAAGCAGATGGAAACACTTCTCCAGCAATCCTGAGTCCTTTGTTGTCCATGTAGAGAGATGGATTTGGCAGGGGAATGTGGAATTTTGGGCTGTTACAGGACACTTGTTCAAACACTTGTTTTATTTTGGGACTTTTTATGACATAAGAATCACTTCTTATTTGTAACATGATCATATGTTACAAATATGCAATATCTTGAGGGACAGGAGAAATTTCCATTAACAGATTCTTGGGAACTTGGTCTGTTCTGTCAGGTGGCTTAGAGCACCACAACAAATAAGCGGTGTCTTTGCTTGATGTATGCCACAGGTATGTTCTGCAATTTTGCTCGAGATCATCTACCTGCACCAACTGGGAAGAACTGGCATACCCTTTTATCTGTCCTCATTTCCTTGTTACCTGTAAAACACATTGAACATAATAAAAACATTCCTGAGACAGGACTGTACAAGCGGTGTTGCTTGCTCTGAAACCACTGCCGTCCAGATGGGACTCTGCATATATTCTACCTGGTGGTTAAGCTGTTTTTTTCCTCTATTTTAAGAGCATGTATGTAAAAGATCCACCACACTGAATCCTACTGAGCACTGCAGCTCTTCTCCTTTTCATGAAGGTGAAAAAAAGAAAAGTGAATCTGTAGAAATAATACCAAGTTGTGGTTTGTTATGTTGTTACAATGTGGCTTTGTGCCTGAACTTAAATGATGAAAATGTGTCCTGTATTTTCCTGGGATCTTTGTTTTGTTCTTGGGTTTTTTTCTTATGGCAGCAGAAGATGTGGAATATCAGCCTCTGTCTTGTTTTGGTTTTCTTGAAAATTAAGTTGAAACAAAAGGAATTTTAAGTTGTGAGATATTAAATCCCTCTCTGTTTACTGACTGGAGCGTCTTGAAAATGAGAACTTTTTCTGTCAGTCATCTGAGAGTGCAGGGAATTCTATGTATAAAGGCAGTTAAAGTGCTCCACAGCTTAGTCCCTGGTCTTTTCATTTATGTGCTTATTCTGTCAGGGTCTGTTAGTTTTGGTATTGTTAGCTGTTTAACAGGATTTCAGACTTGGTGGTGGTCTCCATGGGTCCTTTCCCTATTTCAACTCTGAGTATTCCTACTGCTAGAGGAAAAAAACCAACTGTGACTGAGAAGATTGGAATTACACACAGTGTAATTCCCTTATTAATAAATTTATAAGGGAATTGCTTCTCTTGGTTAGTGGTTGAAAAGAACCAGATTGCTAACTTTTTAAAGAGTTTGGGAGTATGCTTTTCATATATTTCAAATCCTAAGCTCAGTGATATCTCTTGTGATTAAAAAGAAATCAATGAGAGAAGTTATTCCTGTATAGATATATCTGATGTTTCTATTAATTTGTACAAGTGTGCAGTTGCTGCTATTTAGCCAAGAACAACTTTTTCAGAGCAAAGGCTGAACCTTAATTCCTCCAAGACCAAGTAAGAAAAATGTACTGTGTTCTGGTTAGTGTTCTCATGTGGTATGTGTTCAGGTTAAGTTTTGTGAGTAAAAGTACTTTTGCCCTCTTGTTGATGGGGTAATCTGATGTCATGCATTCATTTATCACAAGTAATTTCTGAGTACCTCACAATGCAATGAACTGTGATTAACTTTTTAAGGTGAAGGTAGGGAAGCATGAGAACGACAGAAAAAGGAAAATGTTAAAACATTTCTGAAATAGTATTTCAGAAAGAAACTTCAGAAATTCTCTTCACTGACTATGACTCTCATTACCTGTGCATTTGCAAAAAGGGAAAATATTTTTAAAAATGTTTTGAATTATCATCAAAGATTTCATATACTTCTTGATGAATATAATAATAAATATCTCAGAACTGCTTCTGTTTATAGAAAAGAAATTACCTCCATAATGGTTCTTAATTTCAATTACTTAACTGAACTTGTCAGAGATTCCGCTCTTGTTTGGTTTCTTTCTTCAGTGCACTTGGACACTTGCAGGAAGGTTAATTGCCACTGTCTACATTGTGGGCACTTGAGGACACTTTAGATACTTCCGCTGTTTGTCTCAAAGGACTGAAAATACTTTGCATAAGTATTCTATACTATAGGAATGGTATGAAGAAGCTCATCTCCTATATTTGTTCTTGAAAATAGTTCTGTTTGGAGTGTAAACACTAATGGAAAAAACAATGTTATTTTGAGAGTAGATTTGTATTTAAAAGGCAAATAAGTAAAAAAAAGTGTTGAGTTTTGATCTTTTAAACATGACTGTAAGATGTCAGTTAATGACATTCATGAATCTAGTTGTTTAGCCTAATGGATATAATTTCAAAAACCTTCCTCTCAAAAGTTAAAATGTAAATTGCCATACAGCTTTAGGGGTAAGGACTACAGGAAATTAGTGCTGGCTGTTTATGGGTACTGATTGCATTACTATACCCAAGATTTGAATACATATTTAATGTATTGAAATCCATCCTGTTATGGTTTTCTTTTTAAACAATATCCCTAAAAACTCTGAAACAAAGTATCAAGCTTTTAATTATCTGCCTCTTTTTCTCTTTTCTCCTCTTTGTGCTCCCAAATTGTTGTGAGAAGGACAACGATTCATCTGCCAAGTAGTTTTCAACACAGAGTGTGGAATTCAAGTAATTTCTGTCAATCCACATTTCTTCCAGGAAGAATTTAACAAGGCATTGTGATCTCCCCAGGTACTGCAGATGCTTAAGACTGAAAAAAGAAACTTCCCTTGTACCACAGTGTTTCCTAAACCAAATGCAATGCTAAAGTCTTTTTGAGAATGCTTATAGAAAGAATAAAGCATGGCTGTGTTGAATTTTATTGAATTAGTTTTTGTTGTTTCAGCCCTTGAATATATGTAGATTGGATTTTTTTTTTTCTACCATCCAACTATCTTGACACCTGCAGATGTCACTCTTCTATATAACACCCAACTGGCCGAGTAAAACTCTGCAGTTGGAAAGTTTTCTGTATGGAAAAATATTCTTGATTTGGAAGATAAGAGAGGTAGCTGTTAAACCCAGGAGTTTAATACCAAATTGAATCTGCTTATGCTAGGACAAGAATAGAATATGGCATTAATTTGGAGTCAAGTGACTTCAGTTGCACTGGGATAATTCAATAGGACGAGAAAAGGCATTTACTCTTGCCTCTTTAGACTATCTCTCTTTGAAGATGTCTTGTTTACATTAGCGGTTTGCACAGACTGTGTGAAGAAAAGATCCCAGTTTGTCAGCTTGGGGGAAGGGGAGTTTTTTATGCAGAAAGAAAAAACCATTAGTTCATTTTGTGAGTCTGACACGTTGGCTATCCCCAGATACAGTTCTGAAAGAAAAGTGGCTATTGGCCATGCATTTGTTATTAAAGATTGAAAAGTGGAGAAAGAGGTGAATGTGTGAGGTTAAAAGAAGGTAGCAGAGATTGGAATAGGATATTTTTTCTGAAAGGCATGAGAGAAGGTACATCTCTGCACATTTTATGCCTTAGAGGGAAAACTAGAAGGAATCATCAGAACTATGAGCAGGTATGAATATGAAGCTGAGCTTTTCCCCAGCTTGAGAGTAAGATACAGTACTTGACGTTAAAAAGAAATACTGCAGTGCTAAATAAGATGTGAGTGTAAGGTATATACCTCTTAACTGACTCATCTGCTATGACAGTTCACAACAGTAGGAAATTTGTCAGATGTATGACACAAAAAAATTCGAAATGAGTTTGACAGTAATGCTGAAGTCATTAGATGCAAACTTCATCTGCAGGTGTAAATTGACAATTTCTAGAAATGAAGAAGAATGATGGATGTCACCTGTGTAAGTTGGCATGCTCTGGCTGAACATGTATTATCAGGGTGATAAGGATTTCACCTTTTTCTGTTTACTTGTACCTGTAAATTTATGGAGTGTTTTAGATGAGTTCTGAGGATAACATGCAACAATAGAGTTCACTATAGACTAATTAAAAATGTGTACTGTTTCAAAAATTCTTTAGTGTGTGCTTGGAAATTGAATGATGATACATGCATTGCTAGCCACAGCAAGTTTTGCTTTTCAGATTATCTTTCATTTAGTCATCTCGTCTATTAAAAACAGCACAGTGTCTGAAGAGAAAGGATCAGTTAAAGATGACTGGAACAAATCGCACCATCTGTGACACTTGTAGAGGTGAATTAATTTGATTGTTTAACCCGGTGCATATTTTGTTACGCAAGAATTATGATTATTACTGTGCTTGAGGGCAGTCATTTTAATGAAATATGATACTTATACCAATAGCAGAAATAGTGAATTATGTCCAGGATCTTTAGTCTCATTCAGTACAACACTGAAACCAGGGAGGGGTGACTAGTCTTAAAGTAATCTGCAATAGTGTTCCGGTGAACTCCAGGTAGGAGTAAGTTAAATCCAGTGTATATATTTGTCTGCTGAGGTAGCAAGCAAGTTAGCCACTCACATCTTTTTTCATGGATTTCTGACCTTGTTGAAGTCAAACCATTCATCTGACCTTTCATCCTCCATGAAAGGGGAAATATGATTTGGTCCAAAGCTGACATTTGTAATGCATCTTTAATGGGTTTTGATGCACTTGAGAAGAGAAACTATTCTAGTACAGTGTGAGGTTCTGCTGGGTAAATTGAATGGGTTGTACTGCGCATAGTTAAAAGCACACACAGGTTGTAGGCTCTCTTAATCTTTCTGTGGCCATTGGACAGAGATGAATGGGGCCAATGTGCTTCAGAAAAAAAAATTAATAAGTCTAGGATGTGATGCTTTAGGCCAGAAAGATGCTTGGCTTTGGAAGGGAAGTGGAAACAACTGGCACAAGGAACTTGATGGTTTTGATGAAGTGGATTGAAAGTGTGAAGAGATAACAGTAAAAACAGAGGGACTGAACTTCACAGGGCTGTGGATCAGTGTAAGCTGTACTAAGCAAAACACTGGAATATGATTTGTGAAGCATCCCTAATACTGGCAAGGGGATGAACTGAATAATAATCTAATATGGGACACAGTTCATGGTTATACCCTTCATTTTGGGCTATCTATAGAGCTGAATAGAGATTAGTGATAAACAGTTTTTCTTTCTGCTTTATTTTTGTGCCCATGAGCTTTGCTAACATGTTTTAATAAAAAGCTGAAGTTGATCTTATGCTCTGTCTCAGGCTTTAAGCCTGAGTGTTTATGCTGCCTTTTAATACTACTGCGGAGTTGGTGTTCAGGTATTTCTGAGACTATCTATGTAAAGGTATAGGCCTCGTTGAAGAAGTGTGAAACCTCTATATTTGCTCATTTTAGGTGGATTTATCCCTTTTAATGCATCTGAGTATCATTATAAAGCACTATGAAGCTACAGTTAATTGTCAAAGCCTTACTGGTGAAGTCCACACTGCTCCAGAACATAAAAATTATCTGTTTATTACTTGTAATATCATGATTTGTTTCCTTGAACAGTAATTGATGTCAATTACAGATGATGTCTGTAAACTTGAAATTGTGTTATCTGCTAAGGATCTTGAGAGTGTGATCTTCTAATTTGCTACAGTAGTATAGATTCCATCTGTAGTGCAAGAATTGTCTAGGGACATAAATTATAACAATTAAATTTACCTAGAAGAGAGAGAATTATGCATTATTAATTGGCATAGTCATTAAAGGGCTGAAAAGAACCTAAAAGAGATACAATGTCAATACTTAAGCACTAAAAGTGACAGGCAGTGCTCAAAGACCAGTGATTGTATTCAAAGCCTAAGGCCATTAAGACACAGGCAATTACATGGAATTTTACGACTGTGGATTAAGATCACTCCAACATACTAACCATATGTTAAAATGGAAATTTTTTAAGAATGGTGCTGTTCAGATGCCTACTCTGGGGACTGGAATAGTAGTGCAATTAATTTCAACCAAAAGAATGTGTTGCACTTTATTTTAGAGAAATTGGAAACAACAAGGAATTGTAAGGAAATCCCATCTGTAATTTGGTGAATTTAGGCAGAAAATTAACATTTTTCAGTATTGAATATAATAATCTGAGCTCTTATAAAGAAGAATAAATCCTGGTATACTGAAGAATGAAGATTTAATTAGGAGTCTCTTTATACGTCAGAAGCAAAGTCGTGCCTGTGTCATGCTGAGAAATACAGCAGTGTGAGTAAGAGGCTCATGGTAATGTTGCTGTATGTCAGCTACTTAATTTTTCATAAAACTTATTGTCATGGAGCTTGTGATTTACCTACCTCAGCTAATTTGCTTTATTGGAATAATGCTTGTTTTGTAAAATAGTTCACTTATAGTGCTATAAATGAGGAAAAAAATGGGGAAAGGATCTGTTTTTCTTGAGAGAACAGCTTTAATAACTGATTTGCAGAGCAAAGTAGGCTTCAAATACTGGAGGTGTTAGGACAGTAGTTTACTTGTTTTCACAACTAATGGGACAGTGTATGTCTGCTGAGTGGAGAGTTATAACTCCAAAGCAAACATCTCAAATTTTCTGCGTCTAAGAGAACCTTGGGAATCTTTGGCTTTTAAAAACTTGTCAATAGTTTCCTCTTCTACTTGCTAAGAATTCAGATTTCTAATTTGTCTTACAGTCTACTCTGAAGTTTAAACACTGAATGTGATTAGCTTTGCTGAACAGATGTCGAATTGAATGGCCGCTGTTGATTCAGAGAATCTGAGTAGTGTCAGAGTTCAGTTACTATGCTTTCAGGAAGGCCTCCTGTTGCCAAAATGAGCTTTCTTTTTTCTATTTCCAATTTCTATGCCAGAGTCTGCATCAGCATGCAACTGGACTTAAGAAAAGCATGTATGTATAGCCACTGAAAGAGGAATACAAGTGTACAGCTACATCTTCTTTAAGCCACCCATGCACTACTTGCTCTACTAGCAAGTTAAAGGGGGCTCCCTGTTTGCCTATATTAGACAGGTACCTTTTTGCCTGAGTGAATATTTTTGACCAGTTAGTATCCTTCTGGATACCAAGAAGCAGATATGCTATGACTCTTGTCTGTTTAGCCATTGAGCAATGGTTAAAATCTATCACATAACCTCAGAGACAGCAAGAGCAAGGCCGGCTTTACCTCTGTGTTCAAAGTAATAAAAGAGTTTGCTTGTTCCAAGTTTAATGAGTCAGCACTATCACTCTGAAATGGCTTTATTATATCCAGCACATCATTATTTTAGCTTTAGATACTTTGCTGTTATATCCTCAAAACTGCATTGGTTTGAATTAACTGTTTGGTAGTTAGAGTGGGTATCTTATGATGCAGTTTGCTTTATTATTGGTTTTGTTTTCTTAGGATATTTCTGTGAGTCAGTGCATGATGCCAAACAGAAATTGTGGAATTGAAGATCTCTGGGGTCTAATTAACTAACAAACTTCCATTATTCAATTCCTGTCTTCCATTAATTTTGCTGCTGCTCTTTTCAGACTGTTAGGCTGTGTGACCAACTCATTGCCTGGAGCTGTAATCATGTCAATCATTAGAATTGAACCAGAATGGTGAATATTTGTTTCAAGTCATATAGGCAAATAAGTTTGGCTTGTATTTTCTAACACTGTTTGATGTCAAAAAACAGAAATATGTGCCCACAAACTCAGCTATGTCCTACCCTGCTCCTTTGGCTCAGATTTCCTGCAACGCAATGTAAAATAAAATCAACTGCATGAAACCCAAGCAACCAAATGCTTCATTACTTAAACACTTAACTTTTTATACAAAATAGTAGTTCAAATTAAACTGATTTTACTGGAATTTACTGCTGCTGATTGGTGTGAGCACTGAGCATTTTGCTTTAGTTTACTCAAATTATGAAATATAACAGGGAGATAATTGCGTTGTTTTTACAGTGTAGTTATATTCCTCAGCATCTGAGTTTGGCACTACTTTGTCATGTAGTATCAGAAAAGTAGTTATTGTCTCCTTCTGGGGCTGTTTTTTTGTTAGTGGGGAACTGAAAATTGTGCATAACATGAATTGGTAGGATTATTTGGATGAAGACGCTTGTATTTTAAAAATGAAATATATAAAGGTTACAAATGTGCTGTAGTGATTAGTGAGAAACATTTGTATTATTGATATTCTTTTTTAACTGGGGTGGGGGCAGAATAAGGAAAAACTATAGATAAATTGTCTTCAGTCAGTATTTGGTGAGCAGTAACCTTTTCATCAGGTTGCTTCTAGCTGGGGAGCCAGTTACTTCCCTGCCATTTCATCAAAGCTCCTGCATTGGAGTTGGTCGCAGCAACTACTAGCTAGTCTAAGCGTCCAGACAAAGTAAAAGATCTCATGAAATGGCTGGGTTGAAGTAAGGTTGAAAGGTGATGCTAAACTTTCATGATGCCTGTCAGAAGGGTTGAGTATTGCAGATATCAAGCGCACCATGTTTCCGTCTGAGTAAATAGGAGGCCCTACTGCTCAGAATTGCTGTAAATAATGATAAGACTAAGGAAGAAAGAGATATAAGCTAAGGTCTTCATACTATAAAAGATAGGTTTCATTATGTTATTTGAAACCACAATTCAATGATAACAATTATAGAGTACCATCTTACAGTTCTCTTGACAACAGACCACAGGACGTAGAGCACACATTCTTATTACAGAAGAAACAGGGATTACCTCCTGTAATTGCATTGCTTGCTGTCCCTTATTTTGTAAGAACTTTGGAATGTGTTAGTGTCCCTGAGCTTTTGCTGACAGTTTGACATTGTTGAATTTTGAGAAAAGACTATATAGTTGTTTCCTATGAAAAAGAAAAAAAGCCTTTAGGAAGAAAAAATTCGTTTTCTTTTGTGTGTGTTAAGAACTGTTCTCATGTGAAGCAGGGACTCAGCTTGGCTGAGGATGTTGTGGGACTGGTCTTTCTGATTTAACAATCTTGCTCAAGCACAAAAGCTAAAACCAGTGTTGGTTATATGATCCTTGGTTTCATTTGCATGCATAGCAGCTTTCTGGGGAGGGAAAAGACAACCTGACAAAACAGCCCCCTTTTTTTTTTTTTTTTTTTTTTTGTAGCTTCATTTTCTCTTTCTGGTTTTTGACCAGTTAGCTTTTACATATGCTGTCCTTAAGAGTGAACTAAGCAAAGCAGAGTTCAGAAGGCCTTTACAACAATATTTCTTCTGATTTGTCAAGACACTGAACACCCCCAGAAATACAATCCTTGTATTTTGTTATTGCATTCTCTATGCTGAAGCATTTATAAAAATATTGTTAATTGTGCAATTAAAGTGAGTGGACTATACATGAATTACAGTGTATGAACAATAGCATTTCCTAAATTTTAATGTTCTCCCTTTTGCTTTATATTTTTACTTCCCTTTTTGATACAAGAGCTTGCAAATCATACTGTTTGAGTAAGTGCATTGCAATTTATTTTCTTGCATTATAGTTACATGAAAACGTAGCAGATTATGAAAAACTGGAATTCAGAGAACTTGTAGGTATAACATGACAAGGCTTTGAAAATTTACTAGTAATTTCTGTATATGGTACATGTAGGTATAACATGACAAGGCTTTGAAAATTTACTAGTAATTTGTGTATATGGTACAGTCTTGAAATACTCAATTTCAAATTTCTTCCAAAGGACCCTTTCTTCTTGACAGTATCTTTTGCCAGACAGATGAAAATCTGGCCAGGGGAGTTACCCCATGCTGTTTGCACATGTGTAGGCTTATGTGTACTATGTTTAAAGATGCATCATTATTGATTTTCCTTTCTTGAGCTTCTTATGTCATTTATCACATTTTAAGAGGTCAGCTTCACATTCATAAACAGTTTATCAATAATCTTCATTCACTTAACGTAGCCAGGGAACAGCACCTCTCCTGCAGTAGTGCCACCTTTCATATCAGAACTACTTTGCCTGCATTCTTTGTGCCAGATTAAAGTCATGCTGTGGATGACACACCTTGCATATTCCCATTTAACTTACAAAATAAGTCATACTGGAATGTTTGCAGTGGCCTTTGACAAAATATATTATTTTAATCAGCAGCAGAGAGCCTAAGGAGGTCACTGGCATGGGATCTGAAATACTACTGCATAGTAGCCATAGTGTAAACAGTTACTGACAATTCAGTGCTGTAGATGCAGGGTGCATGACAAACTTCTGATGAGAGTTGTACTGGTCCATATCGTTTGGTCTTGAGAATATCTTTCTCCAGGGTGTTACACATTTTAATAATGTGATACACAGAAAAAATAAACACATTAATGAAACATATTGCTTGATAAATTAGTTTGATTTCCTTTGGTTCTCATATTCTACACTGAGGTTAGTGGAATTGCGGTGGCGTAACTTAGGACAAAAAGACCAAAACATGATGTCAAGGGTCAAAAAAAAAACAAAGCTGAGAATTTCAGGAAAGAGCAATAGGAACTGGAGCTCTTTTATTTGTAAGTCCACAAATTCTCCCACTTCTAGTTGCTCCTCTCTAACTGGGTTGTACAAGAACCTGACAATTTTAACCATCTCTTACACGCCTTTTTTTTTTTTTCCCCCCTTTGGGCCTTTCTTCTAAAATATGAAGCCAACATTACTGCTGTTCTTACGGAGTTGATAATGTACTTATATCTGTTGTTTATTGTATAGTTTGCTAGATATTGTAGATTAAATTAAGGGTTTATATGCCTTTTTTAAAAGATACAAGTGGAGTTCTTTGACTTTCTTAAAAATACCCTTTTTTTTTTTTTGTAAGCAGAGAAGAAGCCAGCTATCAAAATATTACATTGTGTATTGTTCTTGTTACAGTTGCTAGTTGGAGTGCTGAAGTGACGCTTCCTCTGAGAAAAAAGCTTGATAAACAACAGAGAATCTACTTGAGCCAAATCACATTAAGTGACACTTCTGTAACAGAATATGGCTTTGCATTTTTCTTTTTGTGGGAATTTGTAGTTTAACTTCCTTCTTAATCTCGGTCTCCTCTTTCCTAGCAATGTGTTTTGCAAGGCAAAGGAGTGCTTTGTACTCTGTGGTCTCATGAGGTTATCTGCTCTAATTTTTATTACATTTTGCTTTCTTTGTTGACTCTTATTTAATTTTATCATAACTTGGCATGTTGTTTAGTTACTGTTTTGCTGAGGTCTGCAGCTCCCCTGCCCTCATCATGTCACTTTTCTATTAAGCAACTGCGAAGCCCTTTACCCAGCTTCTAAAGGGTAAAAGTCAAAAATCAATAATGTACCAGTCCTCCCAAAATGCAGTAGCAGTGAGAGGTAAATGAATGATTAAACATGATTAATAACAGTGTAATGGAGGATGCAAAGTAGGGAAAAGTACTCACTTTAGCCTAAACTCAGAGATTTATTGCTGAATACTACAAATAATGGAATCATCAATCTTCCAAGGACTAAAAAAAAGCATCTGCTGCAGCCATTTTAAAATGCAGTGAAAAAATCTTGCCTCTTCATCATTGTCTCTTGTGGCCCAGTTATTCTGAGTATAAAATACATACTGCATAAAGAAACAGGTATGTAAACTTGGTAGTTAAAATTGTTTGCTTCTTGTACAGTTTAAAGTTGTCAAGACTGCTGGCAAAGGAAAAAAAAATAGCCAGTATTATTGATTACTGTGTATAAAGATACAAGTGTTCATGTAGTTTTGTAAGATGGTAATTACACTTACTAAAGCAGGGGATAAGGGAATGTTGCTAAAGGACTGAAAAGAGAAACATGCCAAGGACATTAATGGAAAAAAAATTCATATATGCTCAGCAGTGCCTGGAGTTTGGTTATTGACAACAGAGAGGACTAACTACAGACAGGACTTGTTTCCTGACCTTGCTCAACAGAGGTGAAAATATACAGAAATGGAGAGGAGTCAGTATTACATAACTGGTAAAGATTTGTTAGCTGTTTGTAGCTGAGAGTTAAGTTGTCCATGTCAGAGAAGAAAACCTTCCAGGACAGTCCAACTTATGCAGGAAGCAGTGCTATGGATTTCAGTTGAAATTCTGTATTTTAAGAATTCTGAATTTGCATCCTGGAAAACAGTAATATCTAAGGTATCACAAAGCTGTTTCTGCACAGCAAAATATGTCTGCATTTCTAAAGGTGTGGGGGTGGGAGCAAGCTCAGAGAAGCATAGAAATCTCTTCCTGGGGCAGATAAAATAGCAGGGAGTCCTGAAGGACTGTGTGTTACAGCACAGGGCAACATCTCTGTAGATGTGGGGCTACAGCTTCCTCTTTCTGTAATGAAACCTTTTTTGGCAAACCAAAGGCTTGCAAAGGCTCTTCATTCAGTAAGAAAAACAGAGCAGTGGTGAAGTCTTTGGTTTTTTCTTTCTGTCTTTGAATAAACTAAAGCTTGGTGTTAGGATTGGTTTGGTCTTCAGCATGAGAAGTCTTTGGTAACTTCAACTATTCTGAGTTCAAGAGCTCATCATTATCTTAGTTTTCAGTACCAACTTCTTGCACAGCTACATTCTAGATGCCTAAATTAGTCCTGTGGCTTTTAATAGATGTGTCATCACTCTTCCGTGTTTTATTCTCACCATCATATCTCTTGTGTGCTTCCTCACTTCTTCCCTATTTAACTTTGAAATCTCATTGTGCCTTACATTTCATATAACCCATTACGTCTTCAGAAAAAAAATCCTACTCTAATCTATTCTTCTCTTGTATTCTCCTTATCCCCTTGGATCTACTTATACATATGTATGTCTTTCCTAGGTATATGGAGTCCACTTATCTTACACAAATCTGTTCTGGAGGATTTGTGTATTCTTTGTGAAACTTTCATCTAGTGATTCTGATACTTAATTCACTTTCACAGTGAGGTCAGGAAGCTGCAGCCATCTTAGACCCCTAGATCCATTGCTCAGTGACATCTCAGCATTCTTGCAGCAACCTCTTTTCATTTATTACACATACTGTTAGTGTGCCATGGGGTCTGGTACTGATCTTTCAATTGCATTTAAATCAGCTATTTTAATTTTAAAATCAGCTATTTTAATTTTAACCCTTTTCCCCCTGGAAGAGCAGAAACAGTATCCAGAGGCGTTTTCCAATTATTTCAAGTAATTAACCCACCCTTTTTTTCTTTAACATTCTTGACTGAACTATGGTGCAAGAAATAAAAAGCTTTCTGAAAGAGCAAAAGCACTTTCAAAAAGAGTTTTCTACCAGTAATGAGAAGGAAGATGGCACAAACGGAGGCTGTGATTGATTTAGTTGCCAATTATGCTGAGTAGTAGGGTGGTAGTCATGTTCCTTGGCAGTTCATTATGTTTGATACGATCAGTCGGGTTGCATCATTAAACTCTGAGGCCCATTTGAATGGGAACTGCACTGTATTAAATTTTATTGCATGCAGTCCGTTGTTTTTTGTTGGCTTTCATTCTGGGCCTGCTTTTCTCTTCTCTCCTGGCTTTTATTGCCTTTTGGAGCTGTTTAAAGGGAAGGAATCTATACACGGGGATTTATTGTCATTTACTGTCTATACAGACAGTTTATATTCATTTGATCCATCTAAATTATTCCTGTATTTCTGCCAGTTTGGGATGTTGCCAGAAAAAATATACTCTGGCAGACACATTCATGGGTTGTTGACCTTTTCTCAATCAGTGTACTAACAGTAGTGTTACTCCCAGTGTAAGATTCTGGGACTGTGACCTAGGCTGCAGCTCAAGCCATCAAATTTTCTGCCTCCAGCAATGGAATATATTGCCTGCTGAACTTTTCTCAATCATTTTGTCTTTTAACTTTTTTTCATTTTAGTGAGTATTGGCTTCTTGTGTAAGCTTCCACTTTTTCTTCTCAGGTGAAAAGGGACTAGAGAACTCTTGTTTGCCTTTCCATTTGGTACATCATCTCTGTGCCTCACTGCAGCAGCACAGAAGGTGACAAAGCATGGAGCTAAGTCAGAAGGTTCTGGGCACTTAGATATGGACTTCTAAGTTAGGCATATGGAATTTTTCAAGTGTCCTGAGAGCTGCAGCTCTAGTCTGTGAGGCTCAACCTGTCTGTGAAAAATAATCTCTGTGGAAATATACTCAGATGTCATGTCAGACACTCCTGTTTTGCATGGGAAGTAGTGAATGTATTGTGGGACTCTCAAAGAATTCTCAAGAATTACCACTGGAGTCAGTAATGAGAATGATGAGCGTATTAATAACACAAAGTAAGCTGAAGTACAAATAAAGAGGTTGCATTGCCAGACATTAAGAGTATTCAACTACAGTTTCAAGACTTAAAAAAAGCTACATAAATTTTCAGAACTATTTTGTGTGGCTGCTTACTACTGAAAAATCAGTCCTCTCTATTTTAAGGGTGTAAGTGAGACTCACTATAAGTAAGATATCTTACCTGTAATTTGTCGTTTACTGATTTACAGTCAATTACTGATTACAAAAGCCAGAGAGCTTTGCAGTGATAGAAAAATAAACTGTGCTTCTAGTTATTAATGCATTTCTCTCTGAATTCAGGATCAGGCATAATTATGGAAATCAGAAATAATATGTATTTTAAGCCAGAAGGGCAACCATGATGTTCAATTCTTCTGTCTGAGGGTGGCACCTGAGAGACTGGCACAGGTTGCCCAGAGAAGCCGTGGCTGCCCCATCCCTCAAAGTTTCAAGGCCAGTTTGGACGGGGCTTGGAGCAAACTGGGACAGTGAAAAGTGTCCCTGCCCATGGCAGGAGATTGGAAGGAATGATCCTGAAGTCCCTTCTAACCCAAACAATTCTATGATTTGAGACATCACTGGGTCAGTGGCCATTAATGGTATAGTGTTGTAGTTATGATCTAGGTTTTTTCATATGCAGAAATCTTGCCACTACCTTATGGAAGATTGTAAACTCTAAAGGTAGGGGACTGATGCTAAAGCTCATATGTAGGTTCAACTTTATTTTTAACATTTTAGAAATGAAAGTAAAGTGTTCTTTAGCCAGGGGCAGCACATGTTTCTGTTTCAGTATCTTTTTTGTCTTGAACAAAGTAGAAAGAATTTGGATAGCTTTAGTGTCCAAACACTATAACACTGCAAACATTATATAAATAATCTCTACTTGTGATACCGGGTAGGAAAAAATGGAACTGATTTGTCATTAAAAACCCAACATTTTCAAAATTATGATAGTTTATATTTTAAGAATGCACAAGGTATGCATTATATTGTTCAAAAGACTGCACGTTACCACTAATGAAGCTACCATAACACTATCAAAACTGCATATGTACTTGCTGATACATCTCTGTGGTCTCTAGAGGAAGTAACCTGCGTACCCAAATGCACCAAATGATCTTGCACAAAGGGAGTCAAGAAATCCTCCAGGTCCTTGCAGATGATTAGTAAGAGAGAGGTCAGTGACTGGTAGATGAACATTTCTCATAAAGTAACTACTCTATCTCTGGTGAATCAGTCCTGACCCTCAAGGGAAATTCACAAAACACCGTTAAAAGATAAGCCTTAATATTAAAATTCATGACTCTAATAAAAGGTAAAAATGATAGACTTATTAGACATAGGTTTTAAAGGTGTATTGTAGTTTTCTTAACCTCTCTTCTCACTTCTCCCACCTCAGTAACAAGTCTGTGTTTTTCAGCAGATGAGTTACTACCTTATTTTAACAATCTGTCTCCTTTTTCTTTGTTAGCAAGCCTTCCTGCATCAGAGATCTGAACTACTTTTCTTTCACATGGCTTGATTAACACGTTACTTTAATTTAGAGCAGCTTAACTTTGGAAAGAGCTGCTTCTGTTTCAGATCTGAAGAAGTGCTTGATATGCCTGAGGCTGTGTCTGTTCGTGCCCATCTGTAGCAGTTGATCTAATAACAGGTATCACATCCCACCATAAGCTTTGTCTCACTAGTGCTATTGAGGCAAGAGAACAAGAAAATTACTGATGATTGGTCCATTGCTCCATATCCATAAAACATCCAGGTTTTGGAACAGGAGGCAGCCTGAGCACTGTGGTACCACTTGTTGAAAGCCAACAAAGCAAAATAAGATCAGGATGCACAGAAGAAAAATATGAATTTTTTATAAAAAGGAAAATTCTTTATTAAAATAAATTACTAAATTATTACTGACTTACAGGCAGCTATTTTAAGGGTAACTTATAAATGGTGTAAAAGGAGGCTACTGTTCTTCTTCCTTTTATGGGCTGTGTGACCAACAATAGTTCATTGAGTTAACATTCTTCATCCTTCATATGCATCCTTGAGCATTATTAATACTATTAATATTCAGGACACACATAGTAATTTGATATGTAAGCTTCAGGATTCTGATATTGTTTTCTTATGAATTTCTCTTTGGCATTGCAGGAAGGATTTGTTTTGGTTTTGTTGTTGAGATAGATGAACTACGACTTTTGTCAGTGCACTAGGGTGTTCTTTTTATTGCTGTTACAACCTCCTCATCGTCTTTGTTGCTTCAATATTTTGCTGAATAGCTTGCATTCACTGTTAAAAATTATGATCAAAATTAATTTTATTAATATTAAACTAGAATTATATTAAGTGTTGCAAACTCGTAGTTGTAACTAAATTCAGTGTACTATACTTAATCTTTATTTTCATGCAGAAGAGTATAATGCTTAGCATTTGGATCAGGCAAACTAGGTGTTTGGGATTTTTTTTTTCTCTTCTCCTTTGCTTTTCCTGGCAGGGTTCCCCTTTTTCACTTTTTGTAGTACCTCAAAATATATAAATCATTTTCCCCCATAATGTGACTGAACATTTATTGGAAGTGCAACTTGACTTTAAAAGGCAAGTGTCAAGCAATTGCCCTTAATATCATATTGAGCTGAAGTCTGTCATATAAAACACATGTCATGTGAGGGATCAAGGAGTAGAGCATGTTGTGGTGTTTATGCCTTCCTAATGGCATTTTGATTTGTTATTGAAGCAATATTTACACATTTGATGCAACTAAAATGTAGTTGTTTGAAGTAGTAAAAAATAAATTTCTATAAACTCTGCCATAAGAGCTCTGACTAGTGTAATTACTGTAACTGTGGACTTATTACTGTAATAATTTATACCGAGGAAAAGCAAGAGAGATCATGCTCATGTTCTGTTGTTGGCTTTATATTTAGGTCTTTAAAGATGGCTCAAAGCATGTGTGTACACATTGAGACATGAAAGCAGAGAGGAGAAATCTAAATGACTAATGGTGTGAGAAGTTTACATATGATGAGTTACTATAAAGCTAAAGATTAACAAGTCTGAAGAAGAGTTAGAAGGCATTGACTGAGTATGTAGAAGTGTGAAAGCCAACCCTATTTTTCTGTTTCATGTGACACAAGGACAATATTCAAGCTCTGAAAGCACAGTATATTTGGCAACAATGAAAAAGACATGCTTCACACAGCATGTTGCTTAGCTTCTATTTTTGAGGGTTTTTTAAATGGCTTTTGGTCTCCTGACTGTCTTCTTGTTACCCAGAAGTTGTTTCTCTGTATCATTGACATGCTGCCCTTTTCCTCATGACAGTTCCCCTGAGTGCTTTTTACACCCTGAAGTTTTAGCTGTTGTCTCAGGACTGATTAAAAGATAATGCTGTGGACCCCCACTGTCTGCCAGGTGGATCAAAGTAGTTCCCCTTTACATGCAACTCCATAGTTTACTTAATAGTCCAGCACGCGTTGTTCCATACATATTTCTGTGTTATACTACTTGAGAGGAAGGTGGACAGAGAACCTGCAGATTGAATTTTTGTGGCTAACAATGTAGATGGATGTCTGATATTTAAAGAAATGACAGCATGTCTGTTTTCTCCTAGTTTTAATAGGTAAATCCTAGGATAATTTTAGAAAAATTATTTTGATAATAGGCAACATTTGTTATTTGAGGTACAGTAAAATAAATTCAAGCTGTTCAGTGGCATGCTGTGAGAGAAATCTGAAGTTTTTTTGGTGTAAAAGCTCTATAGTGGCAGTGAAAAGGAATGATCTTGCTTTTTCATTTTATCTTTTTGAACTCTGATCAGCTATGATGATCCATATATACCAATGGAATACTTTTCCAGGTAGTGAATAAAATGACTCCCTTTATTTAAAAAGGAGATACCTGAAAGGTTTCTTCTTTGAGTCAGTTTTTTTGCATGAGTCAGTTTTCAGACCTTCTTGTTTTACCAGTAATTTCACGTGATTTTATTGCCTTTGACTTCAAATAAACCACAGTATTTTAAATACATCTGAATCCCGTGAGTTTCTGGCAACAGGAAAACTAGCTGAAGTCACTAAACCACTTTAAGTTTGGATGCATAACAGTTGTTACCCATCCTGTTTTGTAACCGTGCCAGAACAAGTTCTTTTGAAATGCATGAGATGAAAATGCCATTCTCTTGAAGAGGAAGCACCTTCCACTTTGCAGGGTTGTCTCAGAACAGGGGTTTCATTATCCTCTTAATGCACTTGCATAACTCCCATTAACATTAATGGAAATTACATGCACTCCCTGTGAGGTGAATGTACTCTTTTGTTGAAATGAGCGATCTATTGTGACAGATTTTCCAGTGACATTAAATCAAATTTAGATTCCTAGACTAATGTCACTAACATTAGTCTAGGATGATGCTTGTAGTTTATATTAATGAAATTGTAGCTTTATATTAGGTAATGTGTTTCTTAAAATGGAAAATCCTATTTGCAGTCCTCTAGAAACAGGGAGATAGTCAATTTTCTTTTTCAATGTGAACCACTGTATAGAAAACTCACTATTTTCTTTGGCTCTTTAGTTACTGCTTGCAGTCCCTTTAGAGGTAGTTTATAGAGGTTGCATGTTGCAGGTAGCAAACTGTTGGCCTGTGGTTAGGGCAGAGGAATGCTGGATTCCTCGTTCTGTTCCCGGCCTGAAAGGCTGTTTGACTCTGGGTGACTCAGCTGCCTTTAGACACTAATTTATGTCTAAAATGTGCAGAATCTGAACATCTTGGCTCTCAGGTGTGTTGTAAAATTGTCTGTGAATTGTTTCATTGTGAGTTGAAAGTTGCTTGCTAAATGTCGAATGTTATCTCAGAAAGCAGTAGAAGAATTTTATCACAATGTTAGTGAGGTGTAGGTCCTGTTTTGTGCACGTCATGTGAGCCTATGATTAGTGTAACTCTCTGTTAGGGAGTGGTTTATTTATTCCAATACAGTTGTGCTGTTGCAGCCCCTAGAGTGAACACTTTAGTACTGACATAAAGTGTTTAATCTCTCTTGCTCATTCCTGTCCATACTGGAGCATACTTGGCACCTTAGCAGTGAGGTCCTGTGTTTGGAGGAAGTGTGTGCCATTTCAGTGTACATTATCATAGAGCAAGACGTTTAAACACCCAAAGATGTTTATTTAGCATCTGTCTATGCATAGCCAAGAACAGAGCCAACAGTAAAAAATTGTTGAAGACTGTTAGCCTTCTCCAGCAAAGTCCAGATGAGGTCACTGGGGGCAAGGCTTGTTTTAAAGCAAACATCCTAATAAATCATAGGTTGAACAGAATATTAGATGTAATAAGAAGTGTCAGGAAATTCTGAAGTAACCTGTGCTGAATGTTTGACGCTATCAGCATGGGAATGCCATAAGAAAACATTTCATTCTTATGGTTTGTTTTTTGGTTTGTTGTTGTTTTTTTTTTGTTTGTTTTTTGTTTTGTTTTGTTTTTGTTTTTTTAATATGTTAATCTGTAGTCTCTTTGAAAGAAACTTTTTTAAAGAGGTCTTTAAAGTGTCCAGTGAAGAACTTACCAATTTAGATAGCCAAACAAGTTCCAGAACTAAAATGTAACTGGTTGCAAGTAGTGTAGACAGCACTTTCTGTGAACACAGTTCCTACCTCGAAGATTTTTGTTAAGCTTTTCTTAATTACTAATGAATATTGGGCCCTTTAATTTCAACTGCAACAGTGGAACTGCGTCTGTGTTAGCATGACCTTTAAGAAGTCTTTAGGCTCACCCTCACAGGTGTCTCGGGGCAGGGTCTGGGGCAGACGAAGGCCTTCAGCCCCTTTGGAGGGTGCCACCTCCGTCCTCCGCCCCACAGCGCTGGGGGTGGGGGGTAGCTGCTGCGTGGGGCTGGCTGCACTCGGCAAGCGCTAGCGGTAGGGAACAAGGAGAGCACAGACTATGAGGAGCAATTAAATTCCCCTTCCTCCGCCCGCCATGGAAGGAATCTATCCCCTTCGCTTAGAAAGGCTCTGTGCAGCAGGCGGCAGCTCAGCGTCGGCCCCTTCTCTTGGGAGCGGGGCTGGCTTCTGGGACCTTCCCGGCTTCCCCGTGCGCGCCGGCGTGCGGGGCTGCGCCATCGTCTTCGCCGCGGTGTTGCCGCTGGACTTTGAACAAGCCCGGGGCTGGTGGGACAGGTTTCCTCCCTGCGCGCCGCTGGGCATTGCGCAAACTCGGGAGGAGGATCCTCGAGGTAAATGAACTTTTTAAACGGGAAGAGGAGAAGAAGGGAGAGAAGGAAGAAGAGGCGGGGGCAGCACCCGCCCGAGCGCTTCCTCTAACCGCTTCGGGAAACGGGATTCGGCTGCTGCCCGGCACCGCGGTCGGAGGATGCGCTTCCCCGCGCCGCCGGGCCCCGGGCTCCGCGGGCGGGCGGTGGGTGCACCAGCCCTGGCCTGGCACGGTTGAACGCCGGCTCCGCGGGTAAGTGGGGAGTGCTAGAGGGGAGGTCCGGCGCCCCCGCCCCGCCTCGCGAGGTAGGGATGGCGGGGCGGCCGTGCCGCTTGTGCGGCTGCTGGCCACAGAGCCAGGCTGCCATCGCGGGGAAGCTGGGCGGCGGGTCTAAGGTAGTTGTATAGGGACCGCGTGGGGCTGGAAGTTAAGCGACGGGGACCCGGGGGCTGGTCGGGGACTGAAGACGATGTGGTCCCACTGGCCTCGGCCAGCCGTGCTGGAAGCTCCGCGGAGCTCCCCCGCCCTGCTGCGGCCCTGCCGGCCCGGCCCGGCCCGGGTCGGCGCTCGCTGGTTCCCACAGGGGGCTGCGGACCGCCTGGGGAGATCGTGCCGCCCCCTCGCGAAGGGGAGAGGGCCCGGGCGGCCGCAGGGGGGTCCGAGGGTGCGGGCCGAGGGAGCCGCGCCGAGCTGTGCGGAAAACAGCTCCCAAAAGACAATTGAATACCGTAGCGCTCAGCTTCACGTTTGGCACATCACCGGACCGATCTCGGCAGTGTGTGTATCTGAACGCCTCTGTGTGTTTGCAGCTGTATAAACACAGGGAGGTGGTTTTTATTTTTTTTCTCCCCTGTATACAGTTACAAAAAATGCGTTTATTTGATAGGATGTATTTGTGTAATGGTATCTGCCTACTTTTTCTATCTTGAAGCACTTGCACTCATTCCCTTACAGTATTTTCATAAGTGTAAGTCTGTGGTTTTTACTGTACTTAATACAAGTTAATATAATTATCATTAAAGACTGCATCTATTATATATAAATGTGTGACGATAATAGGTAAAATAGCAAAATAATTCTTTGTTTCTTTCAAATTGTTGTTGGGTGTTGCATATGGTGCAGAAAAATGTGTTTATTATTCTTTATTTGGAGGATCCAAATAGCAATTTAACCTGTCAGAGGACTAATTAATTCTCTGTGTGTCACTGGGAAACTCTAACAGTAATATTCAAGCAGTGGGCAGAAAGAAAGTAGATTGTGGTGCTTAGAACATTTCTTAAAATATCAACTCCTAGGGAAATTTGTAACTAGTTTACAATTCTGTTTTATTTAAAATAAAATTACAAAATATGAATGAGATTTTGTAATGTGACCAAGCTTCTCTGTGATAAATATTTCATTTTTTTCTAGTATTCACCAGCATAAGGCAAGCAAGTCAGAAGAATATGTCTGAATAGTAATTCAGTGACTGTAAATCAGCACAACTGTAATCTTCAAGAGTCACGTTTAGCACTGGGGATTTGATTTTTGTATTTTCTCATAAATTTTTGACTGCCTGGGGGAAAAAAAATCAGAACGTAGAAAACTATAAGCAAACGCAGCATGTTGTTAGATTACAGCAGTAATGTTGATACCAGTCTTCCCCTGGGAACCTTGTTAGATTGCAAACAAGATTCTTCACAATCCACATATGAAAATGTGTTTATCTCTTACAAACGCAATATAATGGTTTGAAGTGATGGCTGACAGCTTTAGTGAGAGAAGACCTAGCATAACCAAAGCTCGGTGCAAAGGAGTGACTCCAGTTAAAAGAACAGCAGCACAGCTGAATCCATTTAACTGGCAGAGTGGATTTGATTGGGTTGGTTGCTAGGGAGTGTCTCCAGCACCATCTATTTCAATGAATTTAAACGCTGGGCGAATGACACACCTAGGTCTGCTTAAATAATCCACCTGGTATTGGCTCCAGCCATATTGAGAGCAGGTGTGTGTTGCTTCTCTCTAGCCAGTTTTCCCTTAATGTGCAATTCCACCATGTGGCTCACATGCAGTTACCCTGTTCTGTGGTGGCTGCTGGGCAAGTTGGACTTGTCATACCAATTCTGTACTTAGTGTTTTGTAGTATACTTATTTAAAAGGAAAACAAGCCAAAACAAATAAAAACCAAAGCCAGTTAATGCAAACATTACTAGAAGCAATAATTTCTAGAAGTAGACTTGAAGCAGACTTGTATATTTGATACAGAGTTACAGGACGAGTCAGATGTTTTTCTTGGTTATGTTGTAATAACTGAATTACCTGACTTCAGTGAAGTTGCACAGGGCTTATGCAGTGGACAGTTGTGCTGGGACTTGCATTAGGGAGGTTGAGAGCACCAGTCTATGTAAGCTACTGTCAGTTACTAATTTTGCACAGATGGGGCAATTTCTTACATCTGTGCCAAGCAATACTAATCAATAGCATGTTAAAAATACCGTCTGGGATAGAACTGACATCAGTCATCCCTGAGCATTCTGTTGCTATAGAACTGACATTGATTACTGAGGGCAATGTTATAAAGAAGTCTTTCCTTGGTGTAAATGCTTGCTGGAAACAGCCCTTTGCTGACTTCTTTTATAAATGGAGTGTTCTTTTATAAGTGGATGTCCAGCTTTATCTCGTCAACATTTATAATGTGACGTTAGTGTAATGTGTCTCATCTCCCTGCGAGCCTCTCAGGGACCCCAGCCAGCCCCGGGTGGGGTCGGCAGACAAGGGGGGGGGGGGGGCTTTATCTGTAAGTTGCAGATTAACCTTGTTGACAGAAATGGGAAAAGAACTGTTAATAGAAACTGTTGTGTTTCTTCCTGAAAGTTCACCAAAGACTAGGGGTTAAAAAAAACCAATCTGTATTTGGCCACTGGCAATCCATGGGAATCCATGAGGGACACTCTTGTGTTGCTATTCTGATAATTACTTAAAGCTAGCTTTTGGATTGTACTGCGTATATGCTGTTAGTTGTGGCATGTATGTCTTGTGAAAATATGCTTTAGGAAATAGGTTATTTTCTAAAATTGCTTTGATTTTCTTACCTACTTATTGGTATGACCTTTGCACATAATTACATACTTTGAGTTGATTCCCGGGAGTTCTTACCCTGAAAACAATGGGAACATAACACATCACAATAGTTGAAAAATATTCATTGTGGGGGTGTGAGATAACAGGTTTGGTGGAAGATGCCTGTTATATCTGACATGAAATTCTCTCTTCCACTCACAGTATCTTTTCAGAGATTGCTAATTCTTTTAACCACAAATATACAAGTGTGGATAAAATAGCTGTGGGAGAGCAGTTTATGTGGTCCCTAAATATCTTAAGTATTTCATAGATAACTAAGCAGCTCTCTTGAGCTGGGGACAGCTTCTGTTTTTAGTTATGAATGGAGTGTGTGAGGGGCAATAAAGTGTGAGGAAATGACTGGCTGAGGGGAGAGAGGCAATGAGGTTGGGAAGTTATTTCCATGTATTTGTTTTAAAGATGAGAAAAAAGTAAGAAAGACTGTTAAATGCACCTCACTGTAGTGAAGATAGTTCTGACCAGATATAGCAAGAATGGGCAGCCTTCCAAATGCTGCAAGAAAAGTTAGCAAATGCATTTATTTTGGGCTGCTGGCTAGTATAGACTGAAGAAAACCCACACAAACTTCCAGACCATCAGAAAAATGTTTGTGTGTAATGAAAACTAAATCTATAGTGTCAGTTTATTTTTTTTTAACAAAAGTACATATCTGGTAGTTTCTGAAGAGCAGAAGGCATTTCTCTACCTCCTCCCTCAAAGAGCTTGTGTCTGAGAATATGTGCCTGCTAAGCGAACTTTATTTCTACAGTCCCCTGTTGAAACAGATACAGGTATCTTTCTCAAGCTGCTTTTGTCTACTCCGGACAGTAGCAACACATTGACTCTGACATGATTCTTCCCTGTCATACTGCTGCAGATGGAATTCTTAGTGCAAGGAATGAAAATTGATTGGACTTCTCAGTGTTTCTTTTGCGACGGCCTGGCATATTTCTTAGCAGCAGCAGATGCTAAAGCTGCATCTGTAAAATTTGAAAGCTCTTTGCTTGCCCATTGGAACAAGTATTGGGATATCTAAATAAATTTTTTGTTTCTAGGGGAAAAAGGTAACTTCACCTGTCTGTGAAAGGAGGATATTTCATTTCCTCAAAACCCTATCAGTGTGCAAATTTGGAAAAGTACCCTTAATAAATATTCCATATTAGTATAGCAATGTATCTGTTGACTTAAGTGAAAATTCAATATACATTTCTTATGTGAGCATAGAAACTGATTATAATTTTTCAGACCAGTGGTTATGCTATTGCATGAAAACTTTGATTAAGAAAGTTTATCTCGAAGAGCAATTGCTGACAGAGAGGAAGTAATAATGTGGCTATGAAATAATCTGCTGGAGTAAAAACTGTTTTCTGTTGGGGTAGAATAGCCAACATGTTTCTTAGGGTAAAACACATTGTGCTATGTTCTTTTGCTCTGACATTTCTGGGCTTTACAAAAATCAGAGAATCTCTCTTGCGTCATTTTTAGTTGGTTTTTCCTTCTTGTGCAAAAGATCATGGCACCAGTCCAGAAAAAGACAGGGAGCAAGTAGAGAATTCATAAAAAACTGACTCATTGATTGCTGGATCTGGTGAAATAATTAGTACGTGATGTTTTCAGTACATTTTCATGTTGTTATTTTGACTTCTGAAAGCAAGAGAAGATCCCTTTATATCAGAAGATGACTGAGCAAAGCTGTGATTTCAAAGATTTTTTCAGCATACTAATTCATTTCTTGTAATCTCCTTGTAGGGATTGCTAAGAATTTTTCATTGCCTCATTAACAGGAGTAGTACCAGTTAGATGTGCTCTGTTTTGCAATCAAATAAATTTTTGGGGCATATGCTCTGTTTTGCAATCCAGTCATAGGCAGTGCAAGTCACTTTGGTGCATCCATTCCTGAACATGAGCAGTAATGGGCCTTCAAATGTGTTCATTATTAATAATGGTATTTTTAAAAAGTGTATAATATCGGAAGCCAACAGAAATGCTCAAGGGATCTTGCACTAACATCAAAGCTGTAGTAGACTTCAAACAATTTCATAATATAGTTCCGAGATCAGGGCAGCTTCTCTCTTTAATGGAATTTGTAAGATAAATCAGTATATAACAGATCTTCTGTCTGAGTGTTCTCTGACTTTGCAAATATGTTATTAGCTCAGTAAATTTTACTACAGTCCTGTTTAAAAGCTATGATAGGTATGGGGTTTTTTTCTCTTCAACATCTGCATTTTTGATGTAAACAAAAGTATCATCTGTAAACAGATCACTAGGGAATAAGGAGAATTATTGCTATTTAGATGTATGAAAGCAAAAGAATTTGAAACCCTGCTAAATCCTTGAGCCTGCTGCCAGATCTGAGCTTGGAGTGAATTTTTGTTGCCCACGTTGATAACAGCTTATGAATTTAATTTTTCAAGTTTCTGCTTCTAGCTAGCACTAGAAAAATAAGTGTTTACTTTGGGAGTTTGGTTAGTTTTTTTCCTTAGGAGTTAAGATTATTTCAAGTACATTGCTTTTTACTTCTTTGGAGAGAACCTGGCTGTTCCTTGATGGGTGCAGAGGGATGAAAATATAGATAAATACTTGTTTCCCTCTCCCTTATAGGAGACCTGCAAAGAAAAAGAAATAGAAGCCGTTGAGCTACCTTGTTCAGAAAGAACATTAAATCACCACAACATGGCACAGCATAGTATTGTCCTTGGATTATTCATGATGACTGTTTTATCACTGTTGGATGGAAGTTCAACTTTCCTGTTAAATCAACGTCTGAAGGGAAGATTTCAAAGAGACCGTAGAAACATCCGCCCAAACATCATCCTTGTTCTTACTGATGATCAGGATGTAGAACTTGGTAAGAGACCAATATAACGAGAATTTTGGCCAATGAGTATGACATTGCTTTTTCTTGAAGCTAGATCCTTGCATTCAAAATAAGAAATTTTTTTCAGTGTGAAAAATAATAGGAAGATCAAGTTTAAACCTGCCTTTATATAGAACATCCTTTCCATCTACCTGCAATTCAGGGACAGCAAAAGCTAGTCCCAAAATGTTAAAATGTTCCTGTTCCCGTGGAAATACACAGTTCATGCCTGTCTGTCTTCATCTAAACACCTAAACTTTGCAATTGCTTTGGCAATTGCAAGTATAACCTGGGAAGCTGCATGCCAAACCAGTAGGTTTAAATTCATAACTGATAATTGCACCCTGTAATTATCCAGATACTTTTGTGTGATTGCAGGCATATATTACACTTACAAATTTCATTTTATTTACTTAAATGTTACCTAGCACACTCGTACTATTCTTGTAATTGTCCATTTAGATGTGTAGTTGATTGCTGACCAAAATGACACAGAATGAAAAAATCTACTCTGTTATCAACTCTATGTTAATTGTTGAAGAAAGGAGATGAAGATTAAACACATGCTTTGCCTAATGATTTGGAATAATGAATTAACTGACAGTTTGGCTTTTGTTGTGTTACCTGAACAAGCTTGTATTTACCAAATGCTGTCTTTAGTTATGAGCAGTGATTAACACAAACCAGTTAACATTATAATTTTGCATTAGAATTATACTCTCATATGTGTATGAAGCCTCAGTCATCTGAAAAATGAGAACTCTTGTATGTGTAGTCTGGTGGAGCAGTTTTGCCAGCAAATTTTTCTGCATCCGATTTCTAGTATGGATAGGAAAATTTGGAAAACGGACCTTACAGAAGAAATAGAACATAAAATTAATCAACTTGTACTTCTCATACACTTACTCATCTTGTTGAGAAGTTAATGACAGCAACATTGCAGTCTATGTACGGATGCTTCCTTCATATCAATGTTACTGTATGTCTGCAGTATCATAGATGTCACATTCTTCTTCAAGGTGGTAAGAAAGCCTATTATGGAAGTAATCTCTTCAAATTAAATGCCATTCAAATTATCAGGATCAGATGATGTTGTTATCTTTTGTTTAATGGTTATTTGGATCAGAAATGAAGCAATTTCAAGAACTATATCCCAAAGAACCTAAGTATGTTTTCTTGCTGGCTTGGAAGGTGGTCCTAAAAAAATGTATAATCTTCTATTTTGTGCTAGCCTTTGTGTTTCTGATGCAATTGTGTAAGTCCTTTGGGCAGTATATTTCACTTCTCTGATAACTTGATGCTTTCCAGTTTCAAGGATAATGGGCATGTGTCCACACAAATTAGGATCTAACTAAGGAAAATCCATTTGATGAAGCTGAGATTGGATATTCGTCATTTGCCACTAATGGCTTTGGGAGACTCAATATTTGTTTGAATTAATTTTTATTCTTGTCTGTTGTCTGGTGAGCTGTCCAAGTTAATCAAAATTGCCATTTGTGGTTATTGTAGTTAGTGCATTTAAGCAAGATGAAAACAAGATGTGAATTACAAATAAAAGCTAAGGAAAAGTTGAAAGCTATGAAAGCGTAGCAGAGAAAGCTGTGGGTAAGATTTCATCTGTTTCTAAGAATATTCTGTAACTGATTGGTGTTTTAGCTTTCATTGTTCTCTTGTAGCTACTTTGGAGGTACAAGAGAATACAACACAATCTCAAGTGCCTTTAACAACCTTTCCTTTATTTATTTAAGGATAGATTTAGCAATGTGCCAGTAGCAGGTGGAGCTTACCAGAAAGACAATGTTATCCTTTCCTGAAAGGAGGTGGTGGGTTTTTTTGTTTTGATTTTTTTGTGGTTTTTTGTTTGTTTGTTTGGCTTTTTAATTTGCATTACTGTTAATAATTTTACTGAGTTTTACTGGAAACCAAACCTCAGCCTGGTATTGAAAGAAGGAAAATACTGATGAAGGGCTGATAGATCAAATGGAGAATTTCTGAAGGACATCAAAGGAGAATGAGTGTAGATTGTAATGGATACAAATGGGAGAAGACAAATGAGAACACCAAGAACTACGGACACAGACATATTTGATAGACTGTCTAATCAAAAGACTTGTATTGACAAGCATAATATAAAGAAGAGGACTATAGTGACAAGGAATAATTAATTAGGAACAAAGACTTTTTTTCCCTACTACATCCAAGTTAGTATAATGCTGATGTCCCCTGTGTGGTGGACTCAGTATCTCCATTTGAGTTAGGTTTGCCTACCGTACTGCTATGGTTTTAATAAACCACCTAATTTCATAGTCTGGTTGAAGAAAGATCTCATTGTTTAGGAGCTATTTCAACCACATTAAAGAAGTCTGAATGTGAGAGGTGGTTTGTATGTTTTGAGACCTTCCTCTGAAAAGCTACAAAAGTAGCATGGAAGATAATTTTTTCTTTGTTATATGTGGAGATGGGGCTTTAGAGCTTTGTTAAATGTGAGGGTGTCTTGGGGTGAAGAAAGGGAAATGAAGATGTGAAAAGGGTGTCTGAGTTTCAAATACGATAAAAAGAGAAGTTTTTGGGAGACAAAATTCTGGGGTTCAGTTTATTGGAAAACACTTCTGAAGTTGTGGTTCAGAGTAGACAAATCACTTGATACTTAATACAAGTTCTTCAACAGTTGGAGCTCCATAAAATGTAAATTATTCCCTCCTGCAACAAAACACAACTAATAGGAAGTCAGTATTTGTTCATAAATAATTTGTATATTTTCTCCATTAATATTAGTCAAAATATCAGCTTTGTCCCTGAGGTGAACTGTGAAGGGATGCAAAGCAAAGTTATGGAAAGCACACATTTCAAGTGACATTTCAACATAAAGTTTGCTTAGCTTTGTTCACTGAGTAACTTTAACACTTCAAATTGTTTGAACTTCCATATTTTCATAGTAGTCCAATGAATATTTTCTTAAAATGGCATAGAAATTTCACTTTTAACTGCTAGATTTTTGTTTATTATCAGTAGTTTTAGATGGGTAGCAACACTTTCTGAATTAAATATTGACACTTTGAAAGCATGACTTCCTGCCATATGTCCACTAATGAAACCTCAGAAGGTTTTCTAGCTCAAAAGATGATGTGGTGAGGTCCCAGTTGCTGATTAACACATAAGTAATCTGCCAGAGAATAGATGTCTGTGTATTGGAGGCAAACTGAAGAAAATAAGTTTTAGTTGGCTGGTTTAATGCTGTTTAAAATATTTAAAGCTGGCCTATTTAAGATTATACAGAAGAGTATGCTGGATTTTTACCTTGCACCGCCCTGTCACGCTGTATTAGTTCTCAAGCTGGAGAAGCAGATTAGATCATATGTTTTTGTGTTAAAGACTGTTGATATATAGGGCGTTGTCATTACAGCAGTACAGCTTCTTTTATTAAAGAAGCTTACTGTCCCCAAGGGGAGTCTTAACATGTACTGTTATTTATGCATAAATGCCTCTGTCATTTAAAGGGGTTGTTAAATTGTATTTCAATATCGCAATGGCAAAACATTTTTTTCAGACTGCCTGTTTATGCTTGGGCTAGCTCATAAGACAATACAGAGGAAACATCCACAGTTTTCAAGCTCACATAATGTATAATTAGCTGTTATATTTGTTAACTGTATTTTTAGTACCTTTAAGCACTAACACTTAACCCAGAGCTGTTATAGAAACAAAAAAAGTAAAATCTTGCTTTCTTCAGAAACTCCTTTTTGGTATGTGAAGTTTAGCAAGTTCTAAAGGGGAAGGGCAATAACCTCCCTTGGTTCTTGTCACAAAGTGATGTGACATGTGCTCTGACCTGAGAAATGCACAAAGAGATTTTTTTTTTTTTTTTTTT
>VZRH01002542.1:902899-964463 GCA_013397555.1 Urocynchramus pylzowi
TTTTTTTTTTTTTTTAGTACTCATTCCAACAAAATGGTCTCAAACTAATGCCATGGCAGCTCTTAGGTAAAACGACCTACCATAGCAATTAACCTTCCTTCATGGTGCCAGAGAGTCAGATTTTGTATGTGGCTTATGACCATTTTCCCTCTAGGTTTTGACTCCTGGTTATATCAATGTGCTCTGTATCAACCAACCTACTGTTGCAATTTCATGATGAAATTCCTGCATAAAGAGCTTAGAAGAAACCTATATTCATTATTGACAGAAACAACATAGTTTGTGCCAGATGGTTGTAGGATGCAACCATCAGCTTTGATTAAAGCTGAGCTGTTAATCCAACTCAGCCTTGGGCAAGTTAACCCCAGCCCTATTCTAGCATGAGCCCATACCTTCCTCTCCATGTTGTCAGTTTGCTTTCTCTGTTCATAACAGGAAGGGAGGGTTGGTGATGAACAGGTTTTATCTCCTTGGTAAGGTCATGCTGTTGACGTGTACCATGACAAATTCTTTAGAAAATTGAAATTCTTCCTAGATCAACAAAATTTTCTCTAACTTGCTCAGTTTTAACTATTAGGCACCGATAGAGGAGGGAAATGAAATTTCTTATTTCTCTGATCCTTGGTGTTTCTGGGTTTAGGAAGAGTGCTGATATGGATCCAGATTTAGCTAGGTGGATGTTTATGGTAAAGATCCAGTCTTTGACCAAAACCTTGTCTTAAATAAACAGAAAAACCATTTGGCAGCACTGTGGCGTTCAGTAATTGTGGTCAAAAAGACTTTTATTTATGTTACCCCAATTTATCCAAGTCCCTTGCTTATTTATTTGGTTATATTAAACATAGTGTTACCTGCCCCAAGCAGTCATCTAAAAATCTGATTCTGCAGAATCAAGCCTAAGAAAATGTAAATAGTAAGACTTTTACCAGAATGAATGAAGCAGATAGCTAGAACTCAGTGAACTTGTTATGGAAATCATTAAGGGAGCTTTTTGGTGTCTTTGGTTCAGTGACAGTTATAGAAATCAATACCTCATAATATCTCACATTAGGGAATAGAACTATTTAACTACACAACAACTCCAGCAGACCTTTCTTGAGCAGTAGTTTGGACTAAATAGTCTTCCAAATGGAATGATTCTGTGGTTACAACCCTCAGCCTTTTGCATAAGGCTAGCACAAAAGGTAGCATATCAGGTTTCTTGTGAAACCAAAAATTAAAGAACGCTTATGGAGTATGTATGCTTTGATCTGGGTTGCTGCATAAAGTGCTTTTCACCCTAAGCTGCTGGAACAGTACCAGCAGCTCCAGAAAGGATGTAGAGATGCTGCAGATAGTTACGGTTGTAAATCTTGAATTTAAAGAGAGAGAAATTAAAGAATCATTATGATCTATGTCAACATGCTTGAGTCAAATCTTTACTTAGGACTTCAGTATTTAGTCCTTACTGAAATGATGGGAGAATTTCACTGAGGCAGGATCAGTAATCTCTCTGGATTTGGGTTCACTCAGAGATAACAGTGCCCTTACTACTTGTGCTTCCTTCAGGGCTCTAATGTGACATCTGAGCTCTTGTGACTGAAACAAGAAAATATTTCTGAAAAGTTTTCCCTCTTTCAGGTTCTATGCAAGTGATGAATAAAACAAGACGTATCATGGAACACGGAGGTGCTCATTTCATCAATGCCTTTGTGACAACACCCATGTGCTGCCCATCTCGCTCCTCTATCCTGACGGGGAAGTACGTCCACAACCACAACACTTACACCAACAATGAGAACTGTTCTTCTCCATCCTGGCAGGCTCAGCATGAAATTCGCACCTTTGCAGTGTACCTCAACAATACAGGGTACAGGACAGGTAAGATCAAGGCTGGGTCCATCTGAAAGCTTCCTTAGACTTACTTACCTTAGACTTAGTACAGAGGTGATTGTATGTATTTTAAATCTAATTTTTTCTTGACTTCTGGCATTCTTCAGTGCATAATGCCAGAGATTAAGTCTTGGTGTTGGTTTAGCTTCCTTGTATTTTCACTAAAGGAATTTTTTGTTTACAAACAAACAGCCAACAAAAATCCCAAGACTTCTGTTTTCAGAAGGTAGAAATAAAATACTGTGTATGCTTGAACTGAAGCATAACTATTCTAGCAAACCTAGAATATGGCCTACAATTACCTGAAGTGTGCAGAACAACCAAAAAAGGTGCTATGAAAAGGAATTAGTGTTTTGACTTCTTTCATAAAACTGATATATGAAGCAAATTAGGAATGAGAGAGAAGGGACTGCTCCTTTTGTGCTTCAGGGCAGTCAGCTGGTATGATTTCTTTAGAAAATCAATTCCCAGAAAGGTGTTTAGGCATAATTGGCAATAATAATTTGTTGGTTTTTATTTTTTAGTTTTGAGGTCCTTTGATAGTACTGGTTTGCCCTGCAGATGTACAGTTTAGCTTCTTAATTCCTTGTTTGTGGTGTGATTTGTTTGTTGGCTTGGGCAGGTTTTTTGTTTGTTTATTTTTGGAGTTTTTCAAGGAGTAGAAAAAGAGGCAATGAGGAGTAAAGCTTTTTGAGGCTTGCTTATGTATTTCAGTTCACAACCTTGAAGTGAGAAAGCTTTTTAATCAATTCATAACCCCGGCCATCTCTCTGTGTTTTTTCTCTCCTCTTTTCTCTTTTGTGTAATCTTGAAGGCAGAAACTGTACTCTTCTATTCCACTTCATAGCTTCCATCTTCTGCTGCTGGTTTCACATCTCCTTTGCCACTTCTCTATCTATTGTGATTTCCCTGTGTTTTGTTCTGTTGCAAAAGAGGATTCTTCTGGGGATCAGTCTTTCTGCACTGTAGTGTGTTCTCTGAGGTAGTGGCATTTGTGGCTGGGATCTACAGAGACTTGTGCTACTGCTGACACCTTTGGGGATGTGCTAGTCGCATGCAGGCAGGAGGGAGCAGTGTGGTGCAGGTTTTTCTTGCATAACTTGTGAGTGAAAAATAGGCAACAGAATAGGTGCGTCTTTCCCCTAATTGTTTCTTTGGTTTCAGCCTTGGTTGTCAGTTTTATATTTTTTAACTTTGGCACTTTAAAAAGCTTGACCAACTTTGTTGGGTACTGTACTTGGAAGAACAGAGAGACTGAGCTCAAGGGAAGTTCAGTCTTTGGCTGTGATAATGGGGGATGGAGCCTGTGATAGCACACTGTGCTGTCCGTGTCCCATAAGGTAGAGAAAAATTGGCCATCAGTGTGCAGTAGACTAAAATGGGTGTGTGCATACGCACCTGTATTTCTCCTCTTAGTCCAGCTGGTGAAGTACCTCAATGAAGGAACTAAAGGGATCTGGTAACAAAATGTAGTCTTAAGCCGCTCCTTGAAAATACTCTTAAGATGCAGAAGACTCACTGTATGTTTTATGCAACCCATTAGATTTCCTGCAGTTACTAAGGTAATTATACTAACATATAATCCTTACAGTAGTGTCATATTTTCGGTTGTCACAAAAGGTGCTGACTTACGACCATTTTGTTGACTATTTTGAAGGTGGCTTCAGTACTTAGGAATTACTGATTTTTGGAAAATCTGGTCAGTTACTTTAATACCTAAAAAGAATTGATACCTCATGAAAAAATCTTACCCATAGAACAAAACTTAATACTTAATGATAGGGTTTTTATCTCAGAACCCCTATATTTCTGCAGTAAATTCATTCATTTCACTAGGTTTATTCAACTGTACATTGTCAGTCTAAGAGTATATTAGGCCATGATGTGAATGCAACGTATAGTTGACCTTTGGGCTAACTGGTTGTTCCATGCAATGCTGAGAGTACTTTCTCATCTGCTTCCCTCTGATTGTCTCTCAGGTGACAAAAAGTCTTAAAAGTAATTTTTGCTAGATAAACATCTGAAAAAAGGACAGAAGTGTTCTCTCTCCCTCCCCACTCCATCACTGTACTAACGATTGGGCAAATGTTCAGCTTTGGGCTGGGGAAAACTGGTATCAGATACAGAAGTAAAAGATTTTAGAGGTAAACAAATCTTTATGTGTAATTAAGACTCATGCTCAGAACCCAAGGTAATATCTGGAAAGTTGTCTGCTGAAATAGGTCAGAAGAGCAGTGCTCTAAATACATTTTCAAAATACCCAATGCACAGCATTCATGTTGAAATATAGTGTTAATATCTTAAAACATGAGTTCTAATTTCACGCTCTTGGTGGTAAGTGCAGTTTCATGGGGCACTAATAGGTGGATAGATGCAGCTCAGCATCATGAAGGATATGAAGAGAAGAGTCTGGGAGGAGGAATGTGTGGTCTGACTCCAAATATATTAGGTACTGAAAAAGAAAGTATAATAGTAATTGTGGTCCAGTTTCTCCTGTACATAGGTTGTAAATCAAAATACCTGCATTATGGAGAGACAAATAACAAAATACCAGAGGCAAGATTAAGACTCAGAACTTATCTCTTATCGTAGCTCTGTTGTAATGGAGCGAACAAAATTATTTTAATAAAAACCAGAAAGGAATGAATCAATTTAACAATGGTGTTTCTGTTATGCCTTCTTACTGCGCTTCTGCTTTCTCTACCCCTAGCTTTCTTTGGAAAGTACCTTAATGAATACAATGGCTCCTACGTGCCTCCTGGTTGGAAGGAATGGGTTGGATTACTTAAAAATTCTCGATTTTACAACTACACGCTCTGTAGAAATGGAGTGAAGGAGAAGCATGGATATGACTACTCCAGGGTAGGTCCTATTGATTTGTTTCTATTAACATTTGGACATGACCACAAGAAAGCTGCGCTTCATAGTTTCAGTCTCTTTTTGTACTTGAAAGCTGCTATGTGTAACATTATCTACAACCAGTAACAGTAGTGTTGGGACATTGTTACCTTTCATTCTGGGAGGGTTATGTTACCGAAAACATTGTTACGAACAGTGTAAACAAGTAAAATGTTCTGAGACTGTGTTAAATATTACAAGCTGAAAATGTGAAAGTAGTCTTAAATGCTTCAGGTTAACTATTTCTGTGCATTGTATGACAATTATTGTGGCAGTGGAGTTATACAAGCATTAATGAGATGAGAATCCATTTCCCTCCAGCTAAACCACCCTTTTCGTTTAAGGAACTTCTTTCACAGCCACAATACTATGGAGTATTCCCAGAATCTTGGTACAATTTATGATAATTCTGAATCAGTGGAGAATTTAACTATTACGTTTGTATTTCTGTGCATACAGATGTATATGTTTTTTAATATCCTTTCAAGTATGTTATATCCTGATCAAACTTACAAAAATGCTTCACAGTCATTGTCAAATGCAGTTTTATTTTTTCCTCATCTAACATGTTGTAGTTCAATACCTGCTTGCAGTCAGGAATACATTTATTTCAGCTAAAAGTGTTCCTTTCCAAAGGAACCAGCTTTACTGAAGTCCTAAAGTATGCAGAAGTGACTCTGTAGTATGACGGTGCCTAAATCTATCCATAAACTGCTCTAGTTTTAGTGCATAACTAAGGAAGTTGACTCTGGAGTGATTTGTAATGTATATTTGTTTAATACGTGTTTTGTTCACTCTCTTATTGATCGCAAATCCTGCCTTCCTATTTGTGCTTCATTAACATAGTATTCACAGCCAGTTTCTCCTTTAAAAGGCTGATGTCTGGGATTTCTACTTTCCTTTTCTTTTTTTGCCTTTTATAATTGAATGTACTTTGTGCTGAGAGATGAAACTTCACAGTCTTCTAGGGTTACCTTCTCCATCACCAGCTGCTAACAGGAAGGGGTAAACCAGCGTACAGAATTATTTGTCTTCTAGTTTCCTTCAGATCTGTGAAGAATGACAGAGCTAATCTTTACAGCTGTGTACTGAAATGTTATGATGGAAATGTATCTTGTGTGGAAAAGTGTCAGCCAAGTGATTTCATAGGCACTGTTCTCCATCCCCATTGTACCAAGGAGCCAACAGGGAGCTTTATGTTCCAATACCTTCAGCTCTGTTTTGTGTGTGCAAGGCTTGAAAATGTTTACATTTCACTTGTTTTAGTTTTTTCTTATGGAGTTTGGTAATAAATAAAAAATAAGGATGGGAGAAATACAAACTTTTTTATAATCTTCATATTCTTGCATAATAAGCAGCTACAGCAAAAAACAGTGTGCAGAACAACAGCGCTGGTTGACGTTGACACTGGAGTTCAAATAAGCAAAATAAGAAGCTGAAATGGAAGACTTTCTCTTTCTTTCCTGCCATTTTTGTTGCTGGAAACGTGATTTTCCAGCGATGACCAACATAAATAGATGGGGTTTTTTTAGTCCTATCTGTTTAACATATTTAAAGTTAATTATGTGTCAGTGGAAAACTAGGAAAAAAAAAATCACTGATTATTCTGTCCTCTAAAGTAGCTGCTAAACTCTTCTGAAAATTAAATTATTTCCGATTTTCTTACAGATATATTCTACTTTGATTTTTCTTTTTCAGTTTCTGTCAACATTTTTTAGATTAACTTTCTACAACTACAACCTCTACAATATGGGCCTTTAAAAAAACCACTTTAGAAATCAGTTCAGTGAAATGTTTCTGTTTGGTCTTTTGGCCTGGTAAATGCTGGGTTTGCAGTGATTTTCACTTTGACCGTGTAGAAACCTGTATCTTTAAAATGAAATTGGAAAACTATACTCTTGTAATGGCTAAATCAAAGGTGAGTTGCACACTTCAAGTGATTGACCAGCTTATAGAAGCAGCATGATGAAGATTAATGGCAGTGCATTTTTGAGAGCACTTAAGTATTCTCTCTCAACTATGAATATTTTCTCAGGCATTGAAAGCATGTTCAGAAGTCAGTTTTGCTTTGGTACATTTTCCCTTCTCCTGTATACTTTTATGAGTGGAAGCCCTTCATTTAATGCTTATTTAGAGAGAAAATGCCATCCCAGTAACAGTCATAATCATGGCAGTTTCATAACAGTCATGCCTTGTGTTGTACCAGTGTGTAAAATTATAAATGGAGACTTTGCCAGCCTTCTTCTGGGATAGACAAGAAATAACTTGGGGGAAGAAATATAGTCCATGAAAAAGAAAAGGCTTCCTTTGAATGACAAGCTGACTTTCTCAGACTAAGGATGTTGACAGAAATGAAGAGAAGCAAGTGTCTTAACTGTGAACAGAAAGCTGTACTCAAAAGGAGATGCAATCCAGTCTGTACCACACCTTGTACCTGTTGGCTTGACCAGAGGCAGATGTTATGTCTGATTTTACATTCTGCTGTGACATGACAGTTATTTGGGGCTTTTTTTTACGGTGCAGTTTCATATCCTACTCATCTTTGAGGGGTATTTGTATTTGTGGTGTTTCCAGGGAAGCACCTAACGGAGAGCATGGCTTGTCATTAAAAATCCTGTCTTCAATCCCTATATCTCCTGCAGATATCTTAAGAATGATAATGATACTTCTTAGAAAATACAGAGATAGTCCAACTCTTCTACAGGAAGTTTTCAGAATTCTCAACAACATGTGTGACAGAGCTATATCTCTATCAGATTGTCACTGTAATATTGAATAAAGTCTTTGGTTCAGTTAGCCCACCATCTTCTCGTGTTAGTGATTTCTAGTTCAGAAGACGGTTAAAAATAAAAGAATATCAAGCCATTCGCATTTTCAAAGTATTTTTATGATGTAAGGTTGGACTATACACCTTGAAGATAATGACACTGATAATTTTTTTTTTAATTCATACCTGGTCATTGTATTATGTTTTTCATCATGTAGTTACCCACTTTAGGAAGAAAGGGTACTGTTTGATCTGTTTTAGTGCCATTCAGTTCTGAGAAAAAAAGCTAGAAGCTGTTGGGGTTTGTATTTCTAGACAGTGAAGAAAGAATTATTTGATTCTAATTTTTTGAGTTTTTAGTATCTGTAACTTACTTCCTCCTTGCACCATTCTAAGTGAAGTAGCTTCTTTTTTCCTATTTCTAATGATACCTCATACCTCTCCTTCCTGTTGCCCCCCCCCCAGTTTGAAATTCCTTTTCAAGTGTCTCATTATACTTTTGCTTCTACTTGCAGGATTATCTGACTGATCTGATTACCAATGACAGTATTACCTTCTTTAGAATATCAAAGAAGATGTATCCTCACAGGCCTGTACTGATGGTTATAAGCCATGCTGCTCCTCATGGTCCTGAAGATTCAGCCCCTCAGTACTCACAACTCTTTCCTAATGCTTCAGAACACATGTAAGGAAAAAACAAAAACTTTGATTGATTTTCAGGTTCTGGAATATGGAAGTTCTGGGTACCTCAGGGGAACAATGTTTTCTTTATAGTACTCTTGGTATAACTTTGTCACAAATATATAAGAAGAGTTTCTAGATTTTTTTTTTGGTACCTCCTCAGACCAGTACAAGTGTGTTGACAATGGCTGCTGCATCTAGAATTCAGAATTCTAGCTCATTGAGATAAATGGGAAGATTCAGGTTGAATTCATTGGACATTATTACAGCTTAGTTGGGAAGTAAAGCACTTTTTATTCTGAGCAGGGTGATCAAAATTTGGTTCTTGGGCTATAATCTCTTCAGAGGAAGAAACTATCTCCCTGTCCTTACTTATAAACTATAGTATGCAGAACATATTACTCCTGTTTCTTTTATGGAAAGAACAGAAATACAGGCCTGCAGCACCAAATTACACAGTCTATTTCTGAATGAGCTGGTATGTCTGTACATGACCCAATACAATGTCTTGAACAGATCCCAAAAGCAGTATCACCTGATTCCTGAAGGAACATGTTCATAAGCTCCATGTTGAGTTGTTTCTTGTTTATAGCACAGAGACATTTTGCATGTCTAGCTCTTAATGCTGCACTACAGGTATCTCCTCCCATGGAGGTAAAACGAATGCTTCTCCCAAATCACCTCTTGATGCAACTGAAAGCATTTCTACAGTTTTCTGATTACTGGCTTCATGTCTTCCTTGATGTTCAACATCTGTAACTTTCTTCCTATGTGTTGCCCCGTCCCCCTCCCTTTTTAAGGGGAATTCTGTTTTACTTTGGGTTTGTGGAGGAGCTGGGAACTGGTGGAAGTAATTTTCAGTTGATGGCCAAAACTCCTCAGGCTAGCCCAAAGTCCAGTGAAAGCCATTTGAGCTTTTTTGTTTTATTTAAAATAGAGTCTGAGAGAAGTTTTGTTTTATTGTCTGATTACTGCGTAACTTGGAATTACATATTTTGTTATTTTCTGCTGGTGTCCAAGAGAATCTGTGGCACAGATCATCAGCAATTAAGTGTTTCTTGTTTGTTTGTTATCTTATGCTTTCATTTTCTTTGAAATTAAAATTGTAGAAATGCCCAATGAGCAACTTCTCATGGCTTATATCCAGTATTGACCTTAGTTTTATTAGGTTCCTTTGGAAGGCATTTGGATCTCAGAGATGATTATCATGAAACATTCTGTAGCAATTTACTTCCTAGCTGAATGAAAAAGAGTAGAAGGATGGAAGCAATGAAAAATACAAACTATATACATCTATTTTTTTTGCTAGTGCTTTAAATTTGATTGTTCACACAAATTAGGTTTATCTTCCTAATTACAAAGTAATTACACTTTTGGGTTTTGTTTTTTGTTTTTTTTTCTAATTTTGGGTGACTTTTCTTACAGTGATAACAATTGCATGGGAAGTGTCACTTTTTGAAAAGAAGTTTTGTTTGTAAAAAAAAATTATCCTGGTAGATTAAGGAACTGTGCTTTTCTTTTGGATATGAACATAAAATAGGATTTTTTGTACATCTCACACAAAGAAATTGACAGTTGTCTTCTAAACAAATTTTCCAGCACTGCATAATGATGATAATAATAATAATAATAATAATAATAATAATAATCTGCCAGAGTTTTCATTGGCCTGGGTTTAAGAGTAAATGTAAAAATTCAGAACGTGTACATATAGTGAGGGAATGATGCAAATTAGTTCTCTAGTTTACATTTTTCCCCTTGTTCCCAAATTCCAGGGAATCTCAGTGACAGATAAATCTGTCAATGATACAGGATTGCAGGCAGTTCTTACTGTTTCATTGTCATGTGGATATTGTAAGGAAGGATCAGAATGCAGTGGAACACTTACAAATTGCCCTAAAGCAGTAAGCAATACCATGAACAAAGTCTTTGCCTAGTCCCCAAAGCAGAAGGCAGTACACCAGGTGGTATGATCCTCCGCCTTTCCCTGTGGCAGTTCTGGTGAAGTCTGTAAGTGGATTCTGTGGAAAAGAAAAGGAGGAAAAGGAAAAGCGGGAGGGTAGTGCTTGGCATTGACTGATGTACATACTGCATCATGTGGTGTTGCTAGTAATAGCTAAAAGCCAGTGGTATGGATTTCAGTCAGCATGCTGCTTTGCTTCTGAGCTCTGGTATGTACTTCTGCGGCTAATTTTTGCTGTTGTTCTCTTGATTCTGTACCATGTTCTGGCTGGTATGACCATTCTGCCCTATAATGCAGACTCTCTCCATCTCATTCTGTAGAGCTCCTCTCTGTATGCATCTGCAGTCTTGTCTTGTTTGAAAATTTATTCACAGAGCAAATCCCTCAGCTACATGGTTTTCCTTTATTGCTGCCTATATTGTCAGCTGTAGAGAGTGTGGCAGCTGGGCAATTTAACAGTTATCAGAAATATTACTTCAATAGAGGGTACATGTTACCACCCATCTTTTTCAAGGTCAAATGCAATCTGTCTGGGGCTTCCTTTCTAGGTACTTTGGAAGAAGTTGTCTCAGCTAGCTTCTAAGAATGTTAATTTTTGTGTTTTTCCCATAAGACAGACAAATCTGTTAAGGATTTAAGGGTTACATTTGTAGTAATCAAAGAAAATTGTGGGCTTTGGTTGGATTAAATAGTGGGAGGTTTCAAATCAGCCAGGAAGTCACAAAGTAAGCGGAAAAGGAGTTTGCGAAGCATTTTTGATTCATTCTGGGCATCACAGAGCAACACTTTCCATAACTGTCAGCATTTTCAAAGAGGCGATGTCATTATTTCAGCCACAATAACACTCTGAAATTCAAGAGACTATTAACAATACAGAGAGAATAGGCACTAGCCCTTTCCTCCCTGTATGAAGAAGCCTCCCCTTGCCAAATATGCACATTTTTCAGATAGTATCTAACAGAGGCTTTCAGCATAAAAAATGTCTCTGTCAGATTATTAGTTTAATATTTATATTAAATCTCATAAGACTGTCATATTCAAAGATACATTAGATAGGCAGTATTTTGATGAGAAGTTTCAACTTACATTATTTTTTAGCTTAATAACTTTTAATAACCTTGCTGCTCTTTTGCCTATACAAAACCAAAAGTAGAAATTTTTCAAATAGGAATTTATTAGGAAATTCTGTGCTGCTAAGAGGAAAGTAAATGAGTATTTACATTTGCATAGACCGAGGTTATTGCTTTGAGTGAAAAAAGGAAGCCTAACCAAATTACGTAGGAAAAGTAATTTTTAATGTTTTAGACTCTGCGCATGATGCGTTTGAGCCATGATGTGAAGAAATTGTAAAACGTGGTCTTCAACCTGAAGTAATATAGTATGTAAGAATAGTATTTCTTGTAAATGTAAGCTATAATCATAGTTTTTAGTGAGTTGGTTATGCAGAGAGTTGATATCGTGGTGGTAAAATAAGTCTTTTATTTAGGTTCATCTAAACTAAAGTTATATAATTATGCATAGAAAAGTGATTGCTGGGACTTCCAACCGTGTGAAACTATGGACAATATTTTTCCTTATCACTTTAATGATGTCCCAGGACCATGAGAACTTGGAGGGACAGTGAGATTCCAGGGGGACGTTGAACCAGGTTCTTGCTGGGACTTAAAGCAAAGGAGATGGTGGCTGGAATGAGTCCTCAAAATACAGCCCTATTTCCTCATCCCACTATTCTTCACAGAGCTTTGAAGTCTAGCTATTTTTCCACTTCTGCTGTTCACATGCAATTGGATACCAGTAGGCAGAGTGCTTGTGCTCCTCTGGTGCATAAACGTGACAATATTCAAGTAACCAGTCGTGCTGAACTCCAAAAAGCTGTTAAAAGAACATAGTAGAACCTTTACAGCAAATTCTATAGTTATTTTTAAGCAGCTTGCACAATTGCATGAGTAGGAGCTCTGTAATACATGCTTCATCCTGATCATACTCATGGAGTTAAGTCTTCTGAGGTTAAGTCTCTTGGCCTTGAAATGTGTACTTGCTAGCTTGAAATCACTAGAAGAATAAGGTGTGTTTAATGTTTTCATAGATTTTATTCCCCCCCTAAGTGGTTTTCATTTTCCCATGCTTCATAAGACGAAAGTAGAAGACATTTCGAAAGTAATCTTAATATTTTCTTGTGCACCTCAGATAGTACTTCCTATAGTGTTGATCAAATGGAAATCAATATTCATTACTATGACTTTTTTCTACTTGGCTAAAACATTGTGGTTTTCTCTCTGTTCCTTAGTACTCCCAGTTATAATTATGCTCCAAACCCAGACAAGCACTGGATAATGAGGTACACTGGTCCCATGAAACCTATACACATGGAGTTCACTAACATGCTACAGAGAAAGCGCCTTCAAACACTCATGTCTGTGGATGACTCTATGGAGATGGTAAGATTAATAGTCACTTTTTTGTTTTTTGGCTAAATGGGTGCTTGTTTCTTGAGTTAAGCTCCACATTGTCCTTCATATGAAGATAAAGGAGAAAGAAGGAGAAGGAGTGCTATCAGGTTTTTAATAATGTGTAATCCTCTCAACCTCTGATCATTTTGTCTCTTTAATCAATGTGTAAGATTCCTCATCTCCTAAAGACAGGCACCCTGAGTTGGGTGGTGTGAACAAGATGATTTTTTGCCACAGAACCACTGCTGATAAAGGGGAAGAGAAAGGGATTGCCTGAAAAACTACACATCATAAATCATAAAAATGTATCCTCTGATAAAGTCGTCCTACAACCTGTTGGAAATAACTACCTAAATGCGTGTCTATTTTGATCCTGTAACACTGAGCTTCTGAGAGAAGACAACAGAAGCAGCAAAAAGTGATGATACAGGAGTGTATCATTCCTAACAGGAATGACTCCGGAGGAGGTTAAATACGGGAAGTAAATAAATACATAGATTAGTACTTTTGAAATGGTCTGCATTGTGTAACAATGAGATTTCTTAATACAAACTATGTGTCTTCAACAAAATGTCTGATTTCACTGAAAGTTATGCTGAAGAAGAATGGTTTTGCAGATTTAAAGGTGTTGCAATTTTTCTGCTTATCCCTTGGCATTCTTATTCCAAAAAGGTAGAACATAGAATTAGAGGAGTCCTCTAAGGCAAAAATGAGATTATGTAGATGGCATTGCATAAGGTTGTTACTAGCATCTTATAATTACTGATTCAGGCAAATACGATCTCTGCTTCATGTTAATGAAACTGTTTAGATGGATCAGATACCAATATTAGGGGAAATTGGTGATTTTACCACGCAGTTTGTATTTTCTGTTTAGTGAAAGGGTTTCACTCTGGGTGATTCACAGCAGGCAAAATCAGTTAGGTTGGTTTTTAGTTCTAATTACCAAGTTAGCCCAATTTTTTTCTACTGAATTATGTGTGTTACTGTTCTTCAAAATTAAAAAACAAAACAATCTAACACTCAAAAAAAGCAAAACAAAAAAGAACAACCCCCAAAAACACAAACAAAAAGCCCCCAAAACAAAAACCCAAAAAAGCCAAACCAGCAAACAAAGCAACCTGAAAAAGAACCAAAAATAAACTCCCAAACCAACACAACAGTTTTTCTCCTGTGCTGATGTTTTGCACCTATGTGAGGCTTCACTTTGGTGGTATCCCACCACCTTCTCACCTTTCTCAAGCGAAAATGTCACATAAAAATTGATCTTTGATGCTCAAGTCGGTACATTTCACATAGTATCTTATGTAAATCAGTAGAAGTATTCACATTTAAATCTCCTTGTAATTCTCCATAGTGAGAGAGTATGACTGAGTGATTTTTATCTGGAAGATATTTTGCAAATATTCTGCGTAATGGGGAGTCGTTTGTCTGAAGACAAGGTTGTCGAGTGCTGGCTGAATACGTCTGAGATTCAAAGGGCTGTCATTTTTTTAAAACTGCTTGCTGCAAGAAGAAGATAAAAGTGAAGAGAAAATTTTGAAATGACGCCTTGAAACTTTTATCTCTGTTACTGTATGTATTTAGTACTATCTTGACAGCTGTCATGCAAAATACTGAACCCAAGCATTTTTGAAATGGCATGCTAATGTGTTATACCTTAAAACAGAATTTTGTCTTGTAATAGCCACAATATTCAGTTAGTAAAATTAAGATGTGATTATGTATTATTCAGAGTGATTCATTATGATAACTCAGTGCCATCCTTTGCTCTTGTTATTTGTATGTTACACATAGGCAGAAAGTGATATGCAGCATTCCACATGTAGAGCTACTCAGTGGAATAAATTTCATATTTTGTTTTGCTTTTTTTCAGATTTACAATATGTTGGCTGAAACAGGAGAACTGGAAAATACATATTTAATATACACAGCAGACCATGGTTATCATATTGGGCAGTTTGGGCTGGTGAAAGGGAAGTCCATGCCATATGAGTTTGATATCCGAGTCCCTTTCTATGTCCGAGGACCAAATGTGGAGGCTGGGTCCTTGTAAGTTCTTTGCTTTTGTGTGTGTTGTGACCTGAAAACTTCATGTTCACATCTATTTGTATTGACCTGGCAGCCAAATGGAGGCACAAAGTTCTGCCCATCCTGCATATTTTTTGGCAGAAAAATGTCTCCTCAGAAAGCAGAACTGATAGCACAGGATGGTATAACAAACTCAAAGCCATTGCCTTTTTCCTTGCACGGGTGTGCAGCACAAGCCACTGCACTTCTGTGGATATAGTTGAAAAATCACTGAATTTTGTCCAATCTAGGAAAGCATTCTTTTGAGGAGTGCAAATTATACACATAACTGTCACTTTAAAGTTAAAAATACACTGTATAATGTAGATAATTATTGCTGAACATTGGAGTCACTTGTTTCAGTTTATAAAGACCAGTTCATATATTAGCATCCACAAAATATTCTTTTTGGCTCATTCTCTGAGACTACATGGTTAGGGCTGTTATTTGGATGCACGCGAGCATGCAGAGTATAACCGTTAATTAAAATGGTAGCTTTGATCAGCTAAAAAAATGAAGTAAATATACTTTCTAAGCAATTATTTCAGATAGCAAATATTTGCACTTAGGTAATGATTTTGGACAGAGTGCCATAAATTGCTGCCTAATATTTATAGCAGTGTGCATGACTTAGCATAATTAACACACACAGTCTTCCACACACAATTTTTTCTTTATCACAGAGGAATGGATCTAGTGTGTAATATGATAGCAAATAGTTATTAAAAATCTCTCATTCCATATGCTGGTTAAATTAATTGATTCACATTATCTGAAGGCAGAAAAATGTTAAATTCTGTAGATTTTGAACTGTGTTTCTGATTTATTTTCAGCAGTTTTGCATGTGAAAAAACCCAATATTCTCTAAAGAGCTGGGAGGGATTCCTCACTTGGGACTAAAGATATTACCTCAGCACTGAAAGAGTTTTGTCTGCAGCAGCCCAGAAATTCAAATGAACTGGAATAGCCTTTTAAAAACCTGCTCTCTTTTGCTTTGACTGCAGTTTTTGGCCTTCCTGGAGAGTCGATGCTAGCATGGCCTAAGTGATGAGGTAGTGCTTCTGCAACATATAAGGCTAGAGACCAGCCACATTGTGTCTACTGTAGTTCTAGAATCTTTACACCCAGATATCCATAAAAGCTCTGAAACCTTCCCACTGAATTTTATTTTTCAAAGACTTCTGAAAATGAAAACATGTTTGTTAGAATTGAAAGAATCTGCCTGACAGGGTCTTAACAGAACACAGCCTGTCACAGTAGAGCAAATAGGAAGAACAGGATAAAACACCTTGGAGAGGGGATACATCAGATAATAAACTGATCTTCCCTCTCAGCCTGATTTTCCTTAAATGGTAGAACTTCAGTTATCCATGTTTTGTGTGAACCTTATGTTTTTCCTGCAGAATAATTGTTATGACTCTCTTTTGGTAGTAGGGAAATTTTAATAGCAATCACCGTAGCAAGTCATTACTAACCTCTCATTTCAGTTACCAAATAATGCTACATCATAATTATTAGTAATTAAATCAGGTACATCAATTTAATTCATCACCTATGCTCCTGTCAGTCCCTGCTTATTTGCTTACTCTCTCAAATATGTAGTAATTTTAAAATAGTATTTCATTAAATAGTGTGACTTTAACAGCTTTCTTCTGTCTTGTATTTTGAGCTGGAATTCTGCACTAATATTTGTTGCAGCCCATCTGGTCCCATCCTTTCTTTGTGCCTGCACACCATAACACAGAGATTCTACATGCTTAGTGCTGTAGCATGTAGTTCAAGCTGTTATTTTCTCACTTTTTTTCTTCATACCTGTTCCCCCTGTGCTGCTTTTTTCTTCATCCCCTTTCTTTTTCTGTCTCACACTGTAAATTAACAGTCACTTTTAGTTGTTATTAGTGCCTAGCAATATATCTTCATGCTCTCTTCAGAACATGCCTACTGTTCAGATAGGAACTGAAGTACTCATTTCTATACCAGATTTTGATACAGGTAAGGCATGTGCTACCTGCCAAATCTACTTTTAAGAAAGTCATCAGCATACTTGGCAGGCATTTTGATTCTGTAAGACCCCCAAACAGTTTTTCCAATGATTTTTAAACTGTCTTGTGCAAAAATTAACTAACTTTACTTTATGAACTACTTTGCTTTCTCAAAAATGCTCTCTACCTAAGTTTTAAATATTTGTATTAGTCCTGTTGAGGTTATGCAACTTATCTATGTATTATATGTTAATTCCCTCCATGAAAAAGAATCAGAATGTGTCCTCTTTTATTTGCAGGTGTCACAAAATAAGCCTTTTCAGGTCTTTGAACTCTGTGAAAGCTGGAGTTGCTTGGTATTATTGTATAGACTTTAAACTGTTTTGTCCTATGTTTTTTTCAGGAATCCTCACATTGTGTTGAATATTGATCTTGCACCTACAATTCTAGATATTGCTGGATTGGATATTCCATCTGATATGGACGGTAAATCCATTCTAAAGTTGCTGGATTCTGAGAGACCGGTAAATAGGTAAGAAATGAAAATGTTGCATGGAAACATGCATGTGTTTGTACAAGAGACTGAACTAGTGTTCAGCAGCATGCAGAAAATTTAAAGGAAAACATAATAAAATCACCATTTATCTGAGTACATCATTCACTGGAAAGTCTGAAGACTATTTGGCATATACAACTCACTTCAGTTATTTATTTTCATTTTGGCATGTTCATATTCTAGATGTATGGCATGCATGGCATCTGTACATACTAAATGTGTCTATGTAGAAGTGAGAGGGCCACACATGAAAGTCTTTGGCTATGTAAGTTATACATTTAAATGTCTTCATGGCATCATTTCTAGCAAAGCATTTCATATTGAATAAATAGTAAAATAATGAAGGTGATAGTTGTGTATCAGACTATAATAGAAAAACAGGCTAGCACTAAAAACTGCAGTTTTTATTTAAGACTTTTCATCAGTACTTTCATTGGAAAAAGACTGAGGAAGAGAATTAGACTTGCTGGAGAATGCTTGTAAGAGAAAATCAGCAGAAAAAGGGAAGGAGAACTATTTGGTTTACAAGTAGCTGGGTGGAGGGAAAGGGGGAATGGAGCAGCTGCTTTAGAATAGGATACTTTTTGGGTAGATGCAGGGTAAGAGCCCAAATTTGAGTCAGGAAATCCTGATTTAACTTGTGATCCTTTGTGAACAAGGAAAATTCAGGTTATCTCTTGTGCCTTCAACACGCTTATGTTGAAGAAATTGTCCTGCATACACCTGTTGTGAATTTAGTTCCTGTTGTGAGAGAAATATGTCCTGTGGTTTTCAGTGGAGAGGCGTATGTTCCTGCTTCATAGAGCTGGATGTCCTCTTGTACAGTTGTTTGGCATGTTTCTTGTTGGAATTAGGGGTGGGAGAGAAAACTGGGGCATAACTTGGTTACTGGTTTTGTAGGAATTGTGTCTCCCTCTCCTCGTTTCCTCCTAGGTTTCATTTAAAGAAAAAGATGAAGGTATGGAGAGACTCGTTCCTTGTGGAAAGAGGGTAAGGAAAGTGTTAATCAAAAAGCCCAGTCTTTTTAAATAGAAGGATATTGAATAGCTAAAGCCGGAGCAGCACTCTGCTGCAGTCTAAAGCCATTTAGCTGTGCCAGCAGGGACACGACTGCAGTATGCCTAATGGCAGTGATTGTGTGATTGGAGGGAATGGATGGCCTCTGCCTACAGCCTGCATAATTGTGCTCTTGTGGTGGGGGAAGGGGAGTTTACTTGCATTCAGAGATGGGAAAGCATCCCAATTTGTTCTCAGCTGCTGTCCCCTACCCTCCTGCTTGTATCACGGGATTATGAACAACCTTTCCTCTCTGCATCTTCATCTGCTGGCCATTCCCTCTGCACCTCTGCCTTAGTATATAAATGGGGGCAAGAGGGGTTTGAAAAGGCAGCCCTGTAGAATGTGATGTGGTCTCTCTATATTGACAGTTGTCACTGCCTATCACTTAGGCATGTACCACAGTGTCTTGATTTTATATGTTTTTGTATGCTCCCTGAGAGCAGGATGTGAATAACTTGTGTGTTATTGGACAGGCTAAATGCTAGTTTCTACTGGACTGTTAAGTTTTGGCTACCAGAGATGCTATGGATTCAGAAAATAACTACTCCTCTGAGTCTTTTTAGCTAACTGTATTTGTGTGTTGGAGTTAATATTAACATAAGAATAATTTTTTTTTTCTTTTCCAGTAAACTGCTGCATAAAAGGGAGAACGAGAAGGTAGATGCCCAAGAAGAAAACTTTCTACCCAAATACCAGCGTGTGAAAGACCTCTGTCAGCGAGCTGAGTATCAAACAGCTTGTGAACAGCTTGGCCAGGTAAGGCATTGTTACCCCTGACTGCAAGTAAGCAGTTGTAATTGGGCTAAGCTCAACACCTTCACTGCATCAATGTCCTTCACCTCATCATCAATGCCAGCGTATAAATCAAATGGCTTGTTCTGTGACCTTTGCTCAAATCATTATTACAGCATTTATGAGATTGTCTGTCAGTCAGGAAATTGCTGATTCAAGTGTTCTGTATTGATTCCTGACTACCACTAAGAAAACCACCTATAAATAAAACAGCAATGTTTTATTTCCCAAAGAGAATGTGGTTTGAGATTCATTAGTGATGAGAAGCTACAATGTACATAACAGGTTGGCCTTTTTAAATACATACAGCTTGCTTTGCTTCGAATTCTCTCTTTTAATTCATTTTGTTGTTGTTACTTGGATTTACATATAGTAATGGGAAGCTAAAATTCTGTTAACTCAGTATATCCCTCCTCTTAACAAAAACACACTGGGAAAGCACACATACAGTTATGACTGGAGGCAGGCTATGTGTATATGGGCGTAAAGCTCATTGACTGTGTGCCGTTTCCCTTCTTGCATAACTCTTTTGGGCAGATATGACAATATGCTCACTTTAGATACAAGTTATGTAGATTAAATTAATGGAAAAAAAATTAGGTTAGTACCAATACATGGTCTTGACATGCACAGGAGGGGATTTTGTGAATTTTTCAGGGCAGTGCAAAAGCAAGGCATGGCTATCTCAAGAGAATTCACCACTCTCGGCAAAATTGACTCTGTGTTGTTGCTCTCTCATGCAGGTGTGGGCCAGAGAACCCCTCTCCAACGCTGTAACACATTTGTGGACAAAGGGGTGAAGGTGAATGGGTCCACATGCTAATGTGTCTGTTATCACACTGGCATTACCTCATATTCCAGCAGCCCAGAGGGCTGTCAGGATGAGTTAGTCTGTGGAATATAACTCTTCTTACAGACATGATATGAATGACTTACCAATCTATAGTCAGTAATGGGCTACTTAGACTGCAGTAGTTAATTTTTTACTGTCAAAGGCCAGACTCCATACTTCTGGCTCTACTGATCATGTAGTTCACTGAACCTGTGAAATGAGTCCATTGTTCCTTAGGTGTTTGGATCCAATTCATATGTATAAGAATTTTCCAGATGTTCTTTTCTGTCTGTGGCTTCTATGTCAGATTTAGTACACAGAGCAATTATAATGTTCTGTTCTTTGTAAAAATACTAAACTTAAAGGAATACTATATGCAGTAGTTTATTGTCATTAGAAGTCTTGAGGTGAAATTTTAGCTGAATGGAAGCAAGACATTGTTTTATGAATTTGCAATGCTATTTGAGGAACTGGAAGAAAAATTATTTTTTTCTACTGCAAGGTTATCCAGTAAGTAGGATGGGGAAATATAGCTTTTTTTTTTTTTTTCCCAGTACTATTTTCTCTTCAAGAGAACTATAAAATGTCAACTCCATAGTCAAAATTACCAATAAATTCTGCAGTATAGGTATGTTAATAAGAGATGCTTGTGCTGCATTCTCACTGTCAGGAGACAGAGAGGAGAAGAATTGTTTTGAGCAGTTTGGTAAGGCGTAATAGGAAGTGATAGGATGAAATTGAGCAAAAAAAGAAATTTATGTTGGACATCAGGAAAAATTGCCAAACAATCAAGTCAATTAAAATCTGTGAAGGGCTCTAAAGGGAATCTCAATCCTTCTAACCCCTACTCTAGAGAATATGTCCTAGTAGCCTATCTAGACAATAGGAATACTGGGAGATGAATGTGCTTATTTGAGGATAAATTGTGTCTAAATATGGTGCACCCAAAATCTCTTCAGAGTGAAGAAAGACTAACTTCTCAAATGACAAATGGATGTTTTCTGTTTGCTGGTGTTGTTCATAGCTCTGCACAGTAAGTAGAATGAGCCCAAGCTAATAACATACCACTGCCTTGGGGAGCTGATGTTATGGAGATGCAATGGTCATTTAGCAGTTGTCTTCTGATCCTGCAGGACACTCTCTTTAACAGTACTTGGAGTGTTCAGTATGAAAAGTGAATTTTCATATCCTAATGCAAAGATAAATGCTCGTCTGGGTCAAAATTAGTTGAAAGCTTGCTGAAGTCATTGGGACTCTTTCTTTTGACTTAAACAAGTTTTGAGGACCTGCTATTCTATGCACAGAGAAATCTGAACAGTCCCAGGGAATCTGAAGTGTGAGCAGGAGACAAGAAGCCCAAATGGAGATCTAAGACTCAGAAGGGGAGTGAAGGAAAAGAGACAAGGGCAGAGCTTAAAGGAGAGGTAAATAAAGCTTTGAATATGAGACGGAGAATTTGAAATTCTGCTTTGTGAGCATGCAAGTTTGTGAATACAGGTCTATTGCCACAAAGTGATTTTTGCAAATCTCTGTCACCCTCCTTAACCCGTATTTGTTTTGATAAGAGAGTACCAAGATCATAGAGAAGAGGCTGTTCATAGTGTCTAAAACCTTGTTTCACTGTCCACTACGTAGAATTTTTTTGGCATTGCTAATATATGTAAGTTCTTCTGAGAGCAATGGGAATCTGTGTGTTGCCATGTTTTCTTTTCCAGTTATTAGAGTTTGGTGTGTGTTAGTTATTTGCTTCCAACAAAGGGTGACTGTAGAATCAGATGAAAGAGCAGCTCAGCATTTATATTCAAGGATTTAAAAGAGATGAGCTCTGCCCACATGAAATAAAAAAGAAAAAAATTATCCTAGTACCCAATGGCTTCCACACATTTTTTTTTTCTTTTTAGTGTAGTTTGGCCTTTCATCCAAAGCTGGCTGGTGAGTGGAAGCTGACCCACTTTTATCTAGTAGCCTGCATTAATGTGCTTTTGTGGAAGCCAATTATGATACCAGCATTGCTCTGTAGCGTATTCCCAGCAACACCACAGTATCATAACAACAGCTGCACAAAATCTCCCTTTGAGTAAGTTGCCAATTTTGTGCACAAGGAAGAGAAAAGATAAACATTTGGTAAACATGCAATACCTGCAGCAGTGCTGATTGCTATAGGAAATCTATGCTGTACATGTAAGAACTCCCAAAATTAAAAGACAGTAATTTTTTCTTCAGCAGGACCTGGCATAGTACAATAATACTGCTAACTCCCGAAGAGAAATAGTTGCCTGATTTCACGTTATTTCCTTTTCAAATACGTTTTATTTTCAAAGCTTTATTTACATGCAAATCTGATACAAGTAGAAATTGCCTTTAAATAGCATTAGAAGTATCATTTTATATGACAATTTTCACAGGAGAACATTCAAAATGCAAATGTTTGCAGTTTGTTTCTTTCAGGTGCTCTGCAAATGAAAGGTTTGACATGGTCTTCCCTCCAATCGTTTTGTACTATACTAGGATCATGAAGGGGTACTCTCTTTTGTAATTGGCCCAAAGATACCATAAGTAAAAGTACATCCTTTACTTTCTTGGTGCCCCCAGTTCTCTCACATAATATGGCATACCAGTGATGAAAACTATTCTGATCAGTGTGTGCCTTCCTTGGCAGTTCAGAAAAGGCACCTCTACATCATATTCCTGATTCTACCGCAATCATTATTAGCCTTTGCTTAGTGCAAAGGGAGGAGCAATAGAAAAAAAAATTGCTTATATTTTCTCCTTTTTCTGAGACCACTGTAGCTTGAGGTTGTATCAACCAGACCTAGGAAACAATGTCAGGTTTTGGAAGGAATCTTGTTAAAAATTAGATTCAAAACTTTCTTCCCATCTTTTGTGGTTTATTGGTACTTTTGTTGCTAGCAGAGATATACTGAGGTTATGAAAGAATTTAAGTTCTCTTGATAAGTGACATATATCAAGCCAGCTAGAGTCCAGATAATTTCAATAGCACTTTTGGCAGATCTTTGGAGTTCCTGAATTTCAGAACAAGTAGCACGTGATCAACTTTCAGGGTCAAATTCTTAATCTGTGATTACAGCAAGAAATGACTTGCTGATAACTTCATACACTTAAAAATTTTATCAGCCCTGGAACCAATAAAATTAGGAGGCAACAAACCATGAAAATTAAAATAATGATGATTTATTAAGGCTGTTATCTGAGGATTGCATTCCTTATGAGGAACTGTAATTAACAAAACTGTTTTTCTCCTTGAACTAGAAATAGCCTGTAATGATTTTCAGAGGCTATTTTACTTATGGGATTTTTTTGCTTGTTGCTTCACAAACTCAAGAAATTTGCATTTCTGGGTAAGAGATTTTTTAACTTCTTGTCATTACAGTATTGGCTTTTGTATATAGCTTGCTGAAATTGACACTAAAATTCAATAAAACCCCCAATAAAATTCAATAAAAATTCAGCTTTTACAAATATCCTGATATGGGTAGTGGTGTACTTTAGTTAAAAGACTACTGGAGGTCAGGAAACTGGCTTCAGTATCAGAGGCTCAGTTTGGAATCTCAAACAAATCAATTCCCCTTTTGGTGCTGCTGTTTTTTCCTTCACAACTAATGTAATTTCTGCTAAGACTGCGCTGACTTCTTAGCTTGTGCAATGCCTAATGCAGCAGCTGGGACCATTTGATACCACAACCCAATTATTATATTAATAATAATTTAATTCTATAATTATAATTATAAAAAATGAGCTGAATACCTGATTCTTCATTTGTGATTGTCCCACCTGTCTCATGTCAGCTACACTTCGTGGCATTAAAAAGCTCTCAAAATATTCTGTCAATAAATTGTTCATCTATTTAATAATTTCAAGGTTTGAGTGGTATGTAGTGTGTGACAACTGAAATTGAACTGAGCATTCAGAGGTCCAAATCTCCAAAAATCATGAGTCAGTGTAATGAAATTATGTCATGTTGGAATGAAAACCAGGCAGTGGTCTCCATCTATATATTGATAACACGAAGTAGAGGAAACCAAACTTAATCCTTTGCCAGTGGATGAATAGGAAGAAGGTGCTGGGGGAAGGGGTGAACCCAGCAGAAAAGTTAAAATGTTAAGGAAGTTATACCTCTTGGGAAGAGCTAAGGAACTGGGCATAATCAGTCAAAAAAAATAGCTGAGAAGAGAGAGGTCTGACTGCATGAATTGGAGAGATGTTGTGAAGAAGACATGAACTGATTATTTTATTATCAACTAGAACAGAGAAGTAACAATGTGTATGAGACAAACAATGGTAAATTCAAGTTGTCTGTTCCCTGAACCTAGTACCATCTGAGCAGTAGGAGAAGCTGCCAGCAAAAACAACAGAACTTGTTGTAGAGTAGGGTCTTGTGTGTCTCTCTGGATTTTGTTACTGTATCCTCATTAGCCCTATGGAAAATAACACAAGGAGCTAACCACAGCAGAGAAGAGGTAACTAAACTGTAACTCTACTGTTTCATAAAAGGCAAAAAAGTGTATCCTGACTACTCATGAATCAATTAGACTGGAAGTTAGAATATTTCTAACCATTAAAGCAGTTGGTCTGTAGCTCACCATCTAATGTGGCAGCAACACTGGGTTCAGAAAGCATCTGCATAAATTAAAGACCGCTATTACTGATGTGTTTTTCTCAGGGTGTTGGCAAAGACAGAAGACTTTATTGCTCTGTAGAAACTTGGATTCCTAGAGCTGTTAGGGAGCCTTGCTGGCAGCTCAGTGATCAAACTGTTTCACTTTAACTTTTCTGTAAAATAAGATGGAATCTCTTTGGTATAACAAAAAAACCCCAAAAAAACCAAAAAAACAACCCAAACAAACCAAAAAAACACAAAACCAACAAAAACCAGCTGCTGAGAGACACAGAACGATGAATTAGGGCTCAGCTCTGAAAGATATGTGTTTTGATGGAGTATTTCATAGCAAGACTTTTATGATTGGCTATTTTCCCCCAAAGAAAGCAGTGTCAATTGAGAGACATTCACTGAGGGAAGTGAGTGAATTGTAGGAAAAAATCGTACAGGGGAAGTCATGGCTATTTATTTCTGACTGGGGCCTCAGATAATGACTTTGAATTATCATCTGTGATTGCTGTAATGGTAAGAAGGCATTGATGCACAATAATGCAAAACCCACTTCATGGTGATAAGGGCTGTGAAGGAAATAATAGGTTTTTAACACAGAGAAAAATACAATATGTCTTTTTCTGGTAATGGGTCATTTGCATGTTCAAGGTAAATAGTCGTACTGGAAGGGAACAAGGCGTCTGTTCACTCTACAGCTGTTGCCATTAAGATTCATGTTTCATAGATAATGTAGTCCTAATTTAGTCTTGGATACATATAGCAGATAGTTTGGGCTGGAGTGAACATGTTTCAAAGTATGGTTTGATTTTTTTTTCTTCCTTTGCAGTGTGCATTTGAACAAGATTTCTGTTCACTGCCAACAACTTTTCTATTAAACTAATAAAGCCCAGACTTTCTGCTTTGCAAGCAAATAGCCGGATAGCATGAGCTGTGTAATGGGAAGTGTGGATAGGGGATGAAGCTGAAGCATCAGAACAAGCTTAGCACAGTTGGCGACAGAAAGCATGAGCACAGCAACAAACTTGGCCTGAGGACTGTGAGAAATCTCCAGCTGGAACATCTTTAATTTTAAAAGGAGGTGTCTGGAAAGTTTTGCACAATGTGAGCTTGATAGACTTCAGGATATATTGCAAAAGCCATTTATGTGATGGTTTGAGTAGGTGTTCTGCCGTGCTTTGCAGGAGTAAAGACAGGCTCTTCCCTTGGAATTTTGATATGAGCTGGGATGAAGATTGTGGAGCAGTCTGGGTTTCCACTGAGTTTTGGTTGGTGTTAAACTCCCCTCTCTTTCAGGATTTCCTGCTTTTGAGGTGTTACAAGCTAGAGGTCTTGATTTAAGAACATAGCATTTGCCCTAATAAAGAAAATATCCCAAAAGTTTGGGGCAGGTGGTGAACTAAGGACTTACAGTTTTCTTGACAGTTGAGTTAATCCACTATTTATAAATAATTATGTTTTGCTGCTTGTTGGTTATCATGTCTACCTGTGAGCCAAAGTATCTCTGGGGCACTCTGGAGTTATTCATATAGAGATTTAATTAATTAAGTGATTACCTCTTAAAAAATATTTTAGTTACTTCCAGGGTTTTCCACAGGTATATGCATGATCACAGAATTGCATAATGGTTGGAAAGAACCACATGAGTCATCTCTTCCTACCTCCCCGCTCGGGCAGGGTCATTCTAGAGCACATGGCACAGGACTATGTCCAGATATTTCTGGAATCTCTCCAGGGGCATTCTCTACACCCTCTCTGGCCAGCATGTTCCAGTGTTTAGTCGTCTGCACAGTAAAGATGATCTTCCTCATATTCAAGTGGAACTTCCTGTGCATCAGTTTCTGCCCATTGCCCCTTGTCCTGCTGGCAGCACTGCGCAGAGCCTGCTCCATACTCTGAACCCCCCCCCACCCCCCCACCGCCTACACTGACAGACGTGGGGGAGGTCTCCTCTCAGCTGAACAGGCCCAGCTCCCTCAGGCTTTCCTCGGCAGGGAGGTGCTCCAGTCCCTTCATCTCCTCAGCCTCTGCTGGACCTGCTCTGGGAGCTACATGTTTCTCTTGGTCTGAGGAGCCCAGAACAGGACACAGCAGTCCAGATGTGCCTCACTAGGGCTGAGTAGAGGGGCAGGATCAGCTCAGGGAGCTGACAAAGCACTCCAGGATGCTGTTGGCACTCTTGTCCCTCAGGACACACTGCTGACTCATGGACAAGTTATTGTCCACCAGGACTCCCCAGGTCCTTCTCCACAGAGAGGTGGTCTGCTGTGCACTAGGAAGCAATTTCAAATGCCAGAATTAACAGCATTTAAAGCTTACTAATCATTAGGAGAGGTTTTCACATTTTTCTTGCAATTCCTTTTCCCCTAAGTTTGAAAGCATCCTGTGGAAATGACTGCAGATGATAGAGCCGTGATATCAACCTAGAGAATTTGCTTTTGGACCTACAAGCAGACCAAGGATAAGCTGTTGAATCTCAGACATATTCACACAGATGCCCATATCTGTTTTGGGGAAAAAAGTAAAGGCTTGAGACTTTCCTTATCATGCTCTCCCGCCCGCCCACTGCCCCTTGCATGTACTCAATGTTTGCTTCTAATGTAATTTAGGTAGATCTGCACTGCAGTCATTCAGCAGTGGGGCCTGTTAATGCATATGATGTGCCCTTCAGTGAAGTCTTTGAGGTATTTTCACTGTAGCATACAGCTGCACCAAAAACTAAAGGATTTCTTCCAGTTCACCTGGAGGGGAAAAAAAAGCATCAGTCTCTTGACAAGAGATGAAAGAAATAGAGAAAAAATATTTTTTGGCCACATATCAGAGTACTTGCAGTAATTCTCATAATGGCATTGAACTTGCCCTCTGCTGAAACTTCATTTTTCATGTATTAAAATGTACCTAGAGCATAGAGCTGTACTGAGCAGAAAATGCAGTTTGTTTATATATTTTCAAAAATAATGTTCAAATGAAATGGGAAACAGCAACAAACATTTTTACATCTCTTTTAGTTGTGAAAGAAAGCATTGCTTATTCTAATAAAATAACTTTCAGTTCAAACCTCAGCCTGTATGTACATCAATCAGTATTAGGCATTTATAAAAGTAAGAGAGGAATGTATTCTTCAGATATTAATTTGTTACTGAATCTAGGGTAAATATCTTCTGCTTTACAGATGAAGATAGTCATGCAAAGATCTTATTGTCAGTATCTCTCCTTGATTTCCTGATTCATTGTGCTGTACGTTAAGCTGGATTTATCTACATCAGAGCAACACTTGGGCTGTAGAGGAGGCTGAACACAGATACAGCTCAGGAGACTTGGCATCCAGGTGTCTGAGGAAATCAGTCACGCCATAAAATGGATCATTTTAAATGAGAGGTTCTGCCACAGTGATAGATAAATGTGCTGTGCAGTGATAGGTAAATGTGCACAACAGAAATGAGTGATCAGGGCATTTCCTTCAAAACTTTGCTACTGCTTGGAACTACTGCATTAATGTGGACATGACCCTTAGTCCAGTTAGAAGCTTCTATTTTCTGTTTGGCCACTTCACTTTTGACTCCTATTAAAGTCTGATCATAAAAGCACAGTGATCTTACTTTGTTTTCTTACTTTGCTGTCCTGCAAACAACGGAGTGAATGTCAATAGAAAATACATGCTTTGTTGTCCCAGCATTTGCACACTTTGCTGGGCAAATTGAAGTGGCTGAATCTCCCTCATAGAGCTGCAGGCTGCTGTAAAATATCATCTTCCTGGAAGATGCTGCTGTTTTTACTTCTGTTCTTTTATTTGGAAAATTCTTGATATTCCAGTGAGTCCTGGAGGACCTGGCTTACAGGATTTTATAATAGAGAAGAAGAGGAATGCTTCTCAAGACTCAACAAGAAGCTAAGTGTTTCTGAGAAACTTTTTTTAAAGCAGTAGCATCTGCTACTGTAAGGAGTTTTTTATGTGTCTTTAAGCCTCTGTAGCTAGCAAAGTGTTGATAAGTGAAATAATTTTGTGATTATGTACCTGGGAAGTGACAGAACTTCAGTGCCAGGTTGAAGGCAGCTAAACTCCCTTGCCCTTGGTACAGCTCTGACAGCAGCACGAAGGAACTGTGAGCAAGTTACTTCAAGATTTTGAGTATCAGAGTGAATTGGAGATCAGGTACATCTAGTATGTTCTCTAGTTTGAGTGCGAGAGGGAGGGGTTTCTTACTTCCGACATCCAGCGCAGCTCACCCTTACAAGTGAAGCCCAAGTGTGTTGACGGGGAAAAAACTATTAAGAAAACCACTCAAGATGGAAATAAACTCATGCAGCTGAGGACTTCCACAGCTGATCTGACCCTTTGAAAGGTCATTGGTGAGAAACAGGCACTTTTGTAGAGCAATCCTGGAAAACACTTAATCGCTGGAGGAGTTCAAGGACAGGTTGGATAGAGCTCTGAACAACCTGATCTAGTGAAAGGTATCCCCCTGCATATGGTAGGGGAGTGGAATGAGATGGCCTTTAAGGTCCCTTCCAGCCCAAACCAGTATGTGATTCTATTTGGAGAACTTCCATAAAGCTGGAAGGTTTTGGTCCCACTGTGCTGAGAGCTATAATAAGAGTCTCAGGATTAGGATATGGCTTGAATGTCCTTGGTTTATGCTGCAGTTATGCTTCTGAAAGTCGTCTCTTGCCACCTTCATGTTTTTGTTTTCAGCTGTAGTATTGATTTTTAAAAGAAATTTCAATTGTTCTGCCTCCAAGAGGCAAAATCAGAAACAAATGCACTGGTGTTCCAAAGAGTTGCTGTTTTGCCTGAAAATGGAAGATTACAAAAATCTGGTTTGATAATAGGTGATAGATGAGCCCCATTTTACTACAAGGAATATCTGACAAATTGCTGGAGCTGGCCATGGGATAGACCACAGTTGGGACAGATTTTTAATAACCAAATTTTTCTTCCAGAAATGGCAGTGTGTGGAAGATGCCAGTGGAAAACTCAAGCTGCACAAGTGCAAGGGAATGGCAGACTTGGCAGCTACAAGCAAAGGCAAAGGCACCTCCAATATTTTGCCCAAGTATTACAACAGGAATAGCGAAGACTGCAATTGTGAAGAGAATGAATACAAGCTGAGCCACATCAGACAGAGAAAGAAACTCTTCTCCAAGAAGAAAAGTAAGCAAACCCACTGCATCTTCTGTCTCTGCCTTAGAAAGCTGTTCTTGGCTAACTCACATAATTGTCTTGACAATCATAGGCATTGAATTGTGTTACCATATTTCCTGTGTATCTCAACTATGAAACAGCATGTCTCATATTGGACAATCAGACTTGAGAATATCTGGCTATTTCTTTCTGGGAAATGCAGTGCCCATGCGGAAAAGGCAAATTGCACACAGTGACATAGGCTGTGGAACTTGAACAGTGTTATACAGCAAATACTTCAATTTTCAGTAGTTCCTGCAATGCTTGGAGCTGTTACTTCAGTAATTTATTTTCAATAAGGATGTGTGTACTTTGTTATTGAAGCTGCTTGGTTCTAACATCCTTTTCTTCTCCTCAGTCAGCAGAGACAAGGCTGACTTTTAATCAGACATAACAGCCAAAGGGCATGACTGTTACTGGTTTCCTTGGCACAGATTAGTGCTTTTTCAGAAAGCCCATTTTACTGACTCTGTTAACTCTTATTCAGACTAACATCTATATTTGAAGTATATAGTTTAATTGTAGATTAGTGGTAAATGGCAGCAAGGAATTATTAGTTACTTGTAATGTTTCTTTCATCTCGCTCCATAAATAGAGAGCCTTAATTATTTAGCAGATTAGTCTTTTTATATAATGGCACAAACTTGGAACACAGAGTTTAAATTTATTCTCTCCCATTATATTTGTCTTGCAAGCTGATTAGTAGTTACTAAGCAAATTCTGAGTTGAAAAAAAATTAGTGGTTCCATCAACTATACTTGATGTTTATATATATGCTACAGCCAACAATCAGCAAAGAACACTAGAATTTGTACTTATTTAACTACTTTTTTTAAGTCACAGAAGGAAGTTAAGTCATGGGGAGTCAACAGCAGTAGATGGAAGGCACTTAATGAGGACAGGAAAACAGTTAAAATGAGGGCAACATAATGCTGTCTGATAATACTTAAAACTTACTTAAGTACTTCTCATTGTTGCTTTCTAAACGTTAACTAATCTTCACAACATCCAAAGGAGGTGGTTAAGTGTATAATTACCTTTAGTTTATGTATGTAGGAAGTTGAGGTAAAAAATAGTGAAACTCGCTCCCTTCTCACAGAGGGATCAGAGTAGTGCTTTTACCCTGTGTTCTGCTCAGATGAGACAGAGTTTATACTACACCCTTCAGCTCATTAGCCTCATTGAACCTTAAGGCATAAACTTCAGCAACATAAGACAGGATCTTGACAATCACATTGCCATTGCTTGTGTCTAAAGTAAAGTAATTGCCTCCACATATGCTTTGTTCTTCCCTCTTCCCACATCCAGGGTGTGCTATACAGGGAAGAGGTTAGCTTGGACCTATTGACAGAGACCTTTTCATTGGTGTTGGCTATTCTTCTACATGCACTTATCTAATAAATCATACATCAAATGCAAATGAGCCCAAAGCAGTACAAGTCAAGGTGACATACCAAAGTTTTTCTAAACAGCTTATGTGGAAAGCTGTCTTGCTGGACTATGGTTAGTTAAGAGAGTGACCTGGATACTCATGATGTGTATTTGGGTTTTTATGACCTGTTCTGTGAGACTTGGGATAAAGTGTGGTCTGTGCTTGGTTGCATAATTGTTAGGGCACCTTTGGGGTCTGCTACTCAGAATTTGATGAGTGCATGAGATTACATTGCAGCCTTTCTTGAATGCCAGTAAATGCTATTCATTAGTTTGAACCACTGCCAATCAGAAAATAGAAGCTTCTAACTGGACTAAGGGTCATGTCCACATTAATGCAGTAGTTCCAAGCAGCAGCAAAGTTTTGAAGAAAAAGCCCTGATCACTCATTTCTGTTGTGCACAACAGAAATAGATTTGCAAAAGGTCATTTTATTGGATTCCAATCTACAGTCATTTGCAGAAAAGTAGAATGGATGCCCTGCATCTAGGGTGCATCAAGCATGTTGTAAACACTAATAGGGTATAAGGATTGGTCTTTCAGAAGGATAGAAATCAGTTACATACAGTGAGAACAGATGGTCAAAAAGACCTGACTAAATTGCTGGTACAGAGGCTGGAGCACCAGACATTTTGATAAAATAATTGCTTTCTAGTGTAGTCATGGTTTAGAATGCATTTTCAGGTGCACCAGTGCATTTAGCAGGCAACGGTGTTTTCTAAATTGAGTAAAGTCAGTTTCACAACAGGGCCGTGTCATATATGTGCCATTTGGACAATGTAAAAATACATAACTTGACTGTAAAGCACTCAAGTGCCAGAAACCCATAAACATGAATATTTGGTATGTCTGGGTTTAGGTGTCTGGAATGTTTGCATTTTTTGTCCTCTTTATTTCTTTAGTATGCTCTTATTTTTATAAGAAATACAAAGCTTTGCAGTAGGTGGAAAGTTTAAATATTGAGCTCTCAAAATCTTTGGCTGTGTTGTGCCCTATTATATTTTTCTTGCTGTGGATTTGATCTCTTCTTCCTGTGATGAGCGAGTGTTTGTGATTAAAGGAATTCTTAAGCTGCATGTAGGAAAATGATGATAGGCCACACTGAATGGTAAAGAAACAGCAGTGTGTACAAAGAGGCTAGTGCATTTCTATTCAAATTTCCCTGACATTCATTTTACTTTTGAGATGGTATCAATGCTGGATCAAAATGACATTTTTAATAACATTATTTGTTACTAAAAGGAATAAGTCCATTACTTTACAGATAATGCATTTGAAGTATGGTTTTTAATGGCAGTTGTGAGAATGGGATATAAGAAAGTACCTCTAAACTTAATCCATATTTCTAGACACTAGAGATCATTTTTTAAAAATCTCTTTACAGTGCCCAGTTTTACTTTGTGTTATCAAAAAAAAAAAAAAAAAAAAGGCTCTTTTGTCTACCAAATGCAAAATACATAGACACTTTGTTCTTTTCAGGTTCCATTAAAGACAAACATGCTGATCAAGTGGTGCAACACTAGCTGGATGATTTGGGCTCTGAAAGCAGTTGGTTTTCTTGGCTTAAATTCCTCTGGACTCCATTTTGCAACTCGGTTTTGAAGTTGCAACTTCCTAGCAATACCATCCAAGACAGCTGGTTTCTGTAGTAGTTGAGGAAGAAAGGCATCAGATTCAGAGAGCTTACCAAGCCAGACTTTAGTAACCTGAAGAAGGGAGCATAGATGTTTTTGGCCAAATATTTAACAGCCCTGGACTGACTGTTTGTAGGCTGTATACAAAGGTAAACAGATTGGAGAGTAAAACCTGGGGGAGGATTGACTAGCAAGTAATTAAAATTAGTATTTATGTCTGCAGTCCACTTAGTAGATGGGAGCACACAGTACAAATGAATATTGATCTTATTAAATATTTTAACCACTTCAGAATTTGATCCTAATCACAGCACTGAGTCAGCACTGTGGGTAACATGTTAGGATAAAGCAATAGAAGCAGTCCTTTATGAGGTGCCTCACTCCACACCAATTAGTTAGTGCTAAGGCTGTGTTAATTTGGCTGCAAAGGGAGGAGTAACCTGGCTCCTAGCTGTTCAGGGATATGTAGTTGATGGTTCCCTGGGGCTATCTACTGAGGTCCAGCATGCTGGATTCGTGTATTAGACTTGGAAGACCTTTTTTTTGGTGACTTTTTTTATCCCTTCAGCTGTGACTCACCTGGCTTAATATCAGCAGTAAACTTTAAACTACACATGGAAAATGTGCAAAGGCAGACAATCCATCCAGCTGGTATTCTGCTTTCTGTGTATGGCACTGACAAAAATATCGTGCTTGGCCCAATTTCAGGTGGCAGGAGATGTTTATTCTGCTTTCCACAGACTGCAAAATGATTTTTGAGACTGTGCAATCTATGAAATGAATGTAAAGCTTATTGAAAAAAGTCATTCTGCATTAATGCCAGAGCGTGACAATTAAGGTACTTTTTTGTCATTTTTGGTTGTTCAACCTCCGGTTCCATATTTTCTTTTCCCCCTGCTTATTTTGCTGGAGAGATTATCCCACTGAAGAAGCTGGCCTTTCTGTGGATCTTGGGATTGCAAGAAGGATCAGTCTTCTCATTTGGCACATTGGTTGAATTCTGCCTTTATCAGTTTACCGAGGGAAGTCCCATCTCATGAGGTGTGCTGTGTGTTTCAGTCTCTTTAAATGAGAAGTGACCAAAGGATCCGAGGGATTCGGTGGTTTCTAATAATGCCTGTGGTAGCTCCAAGCCCAACATACAGAGTAAAGCCTCAGGCTCCCCTAGGGCAGGGAGCACAAGAGGGTCTGTGGTACATAGGTTGTACTTTTTTCTCAAGGAATGAGGTGATTGTGCCTAATGAGTGACTCAGCAGTCACTGGTGGTGAGCAGGAAATGCAGTCAGAGATGGACCCCATCATACAGCAGGGAAGTTTAAATATAAATTTAGATTTCATAACTATGTTCTCTTTTTGCCATTCCAGACCAAACAGAAGGGGAGTTCTGGGGTTTTGGGCTGGAACAGAGAACTTTGGAAAATAGTAATAGGGAAAAGATCAATGAGAATCTCATACTGCACAGTGGCAATTCATTAGAAATGTTTCATTTTGCTTTTGAGCTGCAAATGCAGAAGCAAAGTTTGAGGGAGTACATAGCAGTGAAGGGTGGTGCTTCATGGAGAAACTATCTAGGCTGCACATCAGGGAAAGAATTGCAAAGAAAAGAATTGAATGTGGATAAAAAGAAAGATTCAAGTATTAATCCCTTCCAAAAAAATCAAGGATCTAGCCCTAGCCTTGAAGAATAGAACTGGGAAAAGGCTCAGGCTGAGCACTGGGAATACTGGGACAACTTCAAGAATGTGTTGCAGGAATCCTAGCAGGGAAGAACTGTATGGTGGAACATACAGTTCCACCTGTATGTTCCACCATACAGAGGAACAGCAGAAAAGCACAGAGAACTGGTCCCTGAGGGTGACTGGTGGCCTGGCTGTCATGACTGTCAGAGTTTGTCCTTAAGGTGTGACTGCCATCTGGTGATTGTGGGGGAAGAGCAAGCATCCAATTGAACGAGCTATTTGTTCTCACTGGCGCTGGACTAGAGCATTTTCTTTCCCCTTTGCCATTCTTTTGTGTTTGCCTTGTGCCTGCCCTCTCATGCTCTGAGGTATCCATCCAACCACCCGTACTTCCCTCCATGCCAAAGTTAAGGAAGCAGCAGCTCCTAGGACAGCTGCAACAAACATTGTCATCCAGTTAATTCCAAACAGCACAGTATGGGCTGGGATTTTTCCTTCCAAGAGCCACAAAGAGGAGCAAATTGTAGCATGTTATTTCTGCCACTCTTCCACTTTTTCCATGCAGAATTCAAACCAAGCTATGTCCGGAATCGCTCCATCCGTTCTGTATCTGTTGAGCTGGATGGAGCTGCCCATCACCTGGTTTTAGAGGATGGATACCAGCCCATCTTACCAAGGAACATCACCAAGCGGCACAAGGTGCCGAGGGCTGTTTTCCATGAGGAGGAAGACAGAGACATGGGGGAATATAGTGGCACTGGTAGCATTGCAGAGTACACAGCCCCTAATCTGATCAAAGTGACTCACAGGTAAGTGCACATGGTAGGTTTTTAAAAACTTTTGCTCCTTAAGTGACTGCTTTTTTCATAAATGCATGGGTTGAAGTGTGCTAAGCATGTTGCATCCCTTTTGGATACCCAGTCTAGCTTCACTAAAATTCTTATTCTCGTGTGTACAATAGTCTCCAGTTTTGTTTTAGTTTTGTCAGTGCAGAGGGGCATGAAGCTCCTGAAGAGCTGCAGCAGTGCTTTTGTCTTCTGCATTGGGTGGAGACAGTAGCCACTCATCAGTGCATATGTTTCCAGTGAGAACAAGCAAAACTGTTGGCAACAGGGGTGTTAAAACCTGCATGAAACCAGGAGAGGCCCTACTCCTGGAAATCAGTCTGCAGTGGGGTAACCTGGCCTGGCTGGAGACCGAAGGCCCTGACTGGAGCATGAACTGGTTTTGTGTCACTGGTTGCTTTGTACAGAGTTTTCTGTAATCAGTGCTAGGAGAGGAAAATCTGTATTATGAATGACATTGGATGGATCAGGAGCACTGGGAAATGGAACATACTGAGAGAGAGGGGAGGCAATTGTCTGACCACTTTAACAGCTAAAAATAATTTCCTCAGTGGTAGCCTAGGGACTGATAATGTCTCTTCAGCTACTGTACTTTAATTTATTTAGACACCATTTCCATTTGTGAGTTATCAGAAAATCCACCAATCATTACTGATTACATGCTTTATATTGTTTAATGACTAGCTCATGTAAACATGCAGGAGCCAGGTAGCTGCTGTTGATGTCTGTGTTTTCCATTTGACTTCTGTTCACAGAAGTGAATTAGAAACACACCAATATGAGGAAATGTAGGCATCAGAGAATTGTACCCTCTTATCCCAGCTCTCATGAATGTTCAGGACCTATAAATCACTGGCTTTTTTCTTCTGGAACGAATTGAAATTACTTTTGCTGCCTTAGTGGGTGAATCCCAGATTTGTACAAGGAACTGTTAGGAAGGTTGTACATTATTCATGAGCCTTCCCTAGCAGAAAAGAAGGCCATGGGACAACATACATGAGGTGGTTTTAAAAACATAAAGGAACACTGCAAATATTCAGCTTTAATTTAAACAAGCATTCAGAAATGGCTGCATGGTATTCAACCCCTAATAAACTTTCCAGGTACATCTGTCAAGTGGTGATTTTTTGCTTTCTTCTTTATTAAATAATTTTAAAAGCTGGATTTCACTAGAAGTTAGTGAAACATAAAAATTTTATGTTGTTAGAGGGTGTTTTGCTTTCAAAGAGAAGGAGATGCCCTTGAAAGATTTTATCACTTTTGTAGAAAATAGTAAAACTTCCTTGCTTCTGGTTTCTTTTTTTGAGTTTCTTCTCTTTTCTTTATAGTGTAGTAATACATCTTACCTTGCTCCTAACCCTGCATCACTTAATTATGCATCTGGAAATTGTTTCTGAGCAATGCTTTCAATGCTTGCTAGTTAGTAATGATTATTTATGCAGAAAGTCTAATGAATAAGCAAGAATTCTGTGTAGCACAATTTACATAGAGAAATGAAACAGTCAACAGGTTCTGCTTGATAGAAGTATTCTCATTGAATTTTTCTACTTGAAAATTTCCATGGCAGCTCAAACCATGACTTCTTTCCTGGTTCAGAGCACACTTGTATTTTCTTGAATGAACATTGTTTTTTGAATTCTACATGTCATTTCCAATCCATTTGGTCTCATTTATCCTGGAGCTGTGTTATTAAGAGCAGGTGTTTGCATTGCTCTATGTGTGTGTGTGTGTATCCATTGTAATAAACACTGTTTGCTTTTCCATGCCAAGGTGCTATATCCTGGAGAATGATACCGTTCAGTGTGACACAGATCTGTACAGGTCACTGCAAGCTTGGAAGGACCATAAACTTCATATTGACCACGAGGTCAGTGATGTTTTCAATGTGTGTTTTAGCATTGTTTTCTGTGGGCTGATAGGATCATGCTGACTATCTGTGTCTGCCTCTGGGTGTCTTTTTCCCTCCGTGGAACCTTCTGAATTTGCTGTCTGATTTCAGAATAGACATTTCAGAAATAATTAAATTACTACAAGTTTGTGAAGACAAGATGCTGAGTGGAGGAGAGAACTGCAGCTGAAAGCACAGCTGAAAGCACAGCTGATAACCCCCACATCCTTATGAGACAAATAAGACTTAAAGCTGTCCCCATCCAGGGTAAAAAATTAATCTGGATCTTTTTAACATCTTAGTAGTCCTGTTCCCCAGTGGGGAACCTCTCAAAACACAGTCCTTCAGTATCAAATATAAAGGCCCAAGGAAAAGTGAGCTTCATTATTTTTGGTGCTTCTAGAATTAATTTCTTTCACTTGCTACTGCTTTTCTTAACCTTGCACTTTGGAATTGAATTTTTTCATAGGATTGTGTATATGGAGAACCTGAAGGTAATTTGCTCTATGAAATTTGCCAGTAAAACTTTATCTGACATTTTTGCCACTACTATTAGCTCAAACCCTTCATGTGTATTGTGTATGAAAGAGAGTCTAAGGATTAGGTTAGGATGGAACAAATGCCAGAGAGAAGCGTAAAGGATGGACGTCCTGCAATCTCTTACCAAATTACATAAATTCAAAGTAAAGTCCTATGTAAGAACTTCTTGGTCCCCTTTTATTGTAAAGATAAATACAGGGCAAGTACTTAAAAACTTACTAGGCTGCTAAGATTAAAAAAGGGCAATTTTAATATTACCATGGTCCTGTAATTGTTTTTTCTTCAGAAAATGTAGCCAATATGGAGTGTCAAAGGAAATGAGAACACACTTCTGTCCAACTGTCTTCCTGATTTAGGGTCACAGGGCTGGGTTCTTTGTCCATTTTCATGGAACACTCTATCCTGTCTCTGCTTTAACAGTCATGAGCTTCTACTACACCTATGGTCACTGATGGCTAATGGTAGTTCTGCAGAGACTGTTGTTCACATTAGATTACTTTGATTTTTCTGCTGTGTAGAGGCCTGCAATACCCAAGTAGAAATGGGCCATGCTGTATGTAAGCCAGACTGAGCAAAAGCAGGAGTTTCATTTAGTGAAAAAAAAGGCAGTTAAAAATAAACCTCACGGGTGGCACAATCAACTGCTGATTGCTATCCCATGTGTCCAGACACTGCTAAAGCCTGCTATGCAAAGTGATGGAACCTTGCTGCTTTGCTTTTTCAAAACCTCTGAAGAGGGGATTTCAGATCACTCCTGCCCCATCCCCTTCCCAAGTGTCAGAACACGCTGAAATTTAATGATTTTGTTTTCCTTTGAGCAGCCTTTCTCCCCTTGCAAATTTGCTGTAGAACACAAGAGGTGAAATCAGAGTGGATGCAGGAGTGTCTGTCTACCTGCAACTGTGTGTCCCCCCATGCCTGCAGCACCGCATTGCACTTTCAGACTTAAGAATCAGAGCAGGTAGACTGAGCCAGCTTCCTCCTACTGTAGTTTCCTTCTGGAAAGCTAGATAATTTGAAAATGCTTAGTTAGTGGTGAGAGCCACGGATGGTACCGAAGAGGAAGCTCTTGGTGACAGCAGAATGAGTTTGAGAAGGTTAGAGTAGCACTAAATCATGCTGGTTTTTTTCAAACTCTGTCTTTGTGCCTTTATTTTTTTTAGATTGAAACTTTGCAAAATAAAATAAAAAACCTGAGGGAGGTGAGAGGTCATCTAAAGAAGAAGCGACCTGAAGAGTGTGATTGTAACAAGCTAAGGTATTTTTTTGTGTACTTTCGAATAATTGTTTGTAGTGTGCAACTGTAACTGATTTATGTCCTCACAGGAGAGATCAGGATCTGGTTTGTTCAGTGGTTGCGTGCTGACTGTACTCCTGTGTACACATTCAGGGTAAGTTAGGCTGCCGCACAAGTACAAGGCCCACTGCCTGCCAGGCAGGAGTTTATCGAGCTCTTGCCTGCACATAAGCACAACAGAAAATCTTCCAAAAATCAAAAGGTAACCCAAACAGAATTTGCCCCTGAGAAAAAGAAAGTTCAGAAAGAGACCCAGGAGCACTTTCTCCTGCTCATGGTGATGACAGAGCCAGCTCTGAGGCTGCTGAGAGCCAAGTATCACTGAGAGTACTGCAGCCACAATGGCAGAATGGTATGAGTATCAGCAAAAAAAAAAAAAAAAAAAAGCTGTATTTGGAGTCAAAACTGCAAGGCAGCTGTGCTTTAGCTGTGGCTAAAGCACCTGTTACCAAGTAAACTCTGTGAGAGGGTGTGGATAAAACTTCTCTATCTTATTGGTGTCACAGAATGCCCTTTCGAACATAATGCTTAAAACCTCGGAGGTGCAACGTACTCTATAGATACAATGTTTAAAATTGTTGTGGGCTGTGGATGTGGCTGGTGTGGATCCTGCAACATAGTTTCAGCAGCAGATCCACTAAAATATGGAGATCATCGATTTCTTGGGTTATTTGAGCCCATGTCAAAAACTACTTCAGATGTATCATTCTAGATGGTAAACAGGCAGAAAGTTTATATTGATTTATAATCCACTGCTTTCAAAACTGATTAACTGAGTTTACAGAAACTGAGTCTGTTTAATATGTACTGTAAAAATGAAGTTATTTTTGGTGAATAATTTTAGAAAATGTAAAAAAATGTTTCTTTTCAGACTGACATAGGGTACACTTATATTTGTGCATAGCATTAGTGAGATGACTAATCCCACTGAAATCAAAGAAATTAATCATCTGAGTTACATATGGTCAAGTGTTTGCACTGCAATTGCTTTGATTTAGCATTTAGAATTAGTTGATTAAATGCCCAGCAACTGTGCAAGATTAAAAAATTGACTGAAGAAGATAGTTCAAAAATAATCTTACTTTGTTAATTTGTTATACTGATTAAACTTATGAAAGCTCCCAGAACTTTTATGAATGTAAAAGATTTGTTTCAAAGGGGATTTTAATCTGGCAACTAATTGAACTCAGATGTAGTGTTTAGAAAACAACATTTATTAAACTAAGTTTGTGTTTGCTGATATGTGTATGTAGTAACTTTATCGATAAGAAAATATTGCCAGTGACTGAGGCTGTTCTTTTTTTTAAACTTCGGTAATTCCACAGAAAGGAAATTTCTGCAAAATACTTAAGAGTTTCTGGAGAGGCAAAGCAGTACTGACCCAGCGAGAATGTGTATGTCTGCTTACACTCTGCATATCTCTGAATATATTAGACATTGCTCTTGCTGGGACAGTTCAAGCCATCTTGTTCAAGTTTTCCTGGAACTTCCAGCTAGTAATAATGGAGGACACCCCCACACCCCCTCCCAGCCCTACAAAGTACAGCTGGTATTGAAATTTTTGCATTCGGAAGGAAGATGACAGGAGGGTAGTATAAACTTCTCATTATCAGAACAAGTTAGGGAATACTCCGTTGCAGAAATGTAATTGAATTACAAATTTATTTATTCTATGTGCCTCATGTAGGGAACAACCAGTTAAAACTAAAATAATAGTAAATTGAAGCTGGATATGGATATACATTGCAATGCAGTGTTAGCACACTGAGTGTCACTGTGGTCAAAGGATCTGAGGAAACAAGAGATGCAGTGAGGCTGGGAAGTGCCTGATCCAGTTGAGCTAGGTTGCCTTTATTCATCACATACTTCTCCCATAAATTGAAGGGAGAAGTGACACTGGATTAAATCTGCTTCAAATCCAGTCTGATAATGTTATAAGAACAGGGGCAGGCGTCTTGCTGTTGTTCATCAGCAATGCTGTTTTTGTTTTCCAGTTACCATTCAAAACACAAGAGCAAACTGAGACACAAAGGATCTAGTCTTCATCCTTTCAAGTAAGTGAAGGCCTGTTCCTTTGAGAGAGGATGTGCAAAATGTAATATTAATATTAGGTCTGTACACACCAGTTACACACTAAGCAATAGTAGTAGTATTCAATTTATCCTGTATTAAAAAGCATAAACAGAGACGTCTGGGCAAGAAACTAAGCCCAAATCAAAATGCTTGTAAATTCTAAGATAAAGTCTCTGCTTTTGAAAAAAGCACACTGCAAACCTCAGCCCTACAAGCCCCTTTGGCTGCTTTTTTTCCCCAGTGCTATTGAATTACAGAGTCATCTCCATTTGTATGACATACCATTTAATTAAGAAATGTGGATTCTTTCCCTCTGAGTGGCTTATTTTATTAGCTGCTTCGGGGTGTTTTAGCTATGTTCAAGTCTAACAGAGTTTGCATGACCCTAACATTTCATGTGTGCAGGAAAGCCCTACAGGAGAAAGACAGGCTGTGGCTGCTGCGAGAGCAGAGACGGAAGAAGAAACTGCGCAAATTGCTTAAGAGAATTAAAAATAATGACACGTGCAGCATGCCTGGTCTGACCTGCTTCACCCACGACAACCAGCACTGGCAAACTGCTCCCCTGTGGACATGTAAGAATACTGTAAACTAAGGAATAGGTCAGCAAATTTTGGCTAGACTGGGCTGGGATGTTGGGTTGCTAGTAGTTACTGGTTTTATTGGCTCTGTAACCAAAGCCATACAGTATTCTCTATAGTAAATAATCTCTGGTTTTAGTGTTGTAATTATTCTTGCACGAAAGGCAAGGAGGTAAAACCAACTGCAAATAAGCTACAGATATTGAATACTGTACACTGATCTGCAAGGTATCTCACCATCTGGAGTGTTTCACAACCAGAAAAAGGAACTAGAGAAGATGTTACTGTAATTAGTCACGTCATGTGGATTAGGTATACACAGAACAAGAAGCTGATACTGGAAGGCATTCTCTGCTTTGGAGCTCAGGAGTGAGAATGAGAGTAACTGTCTATGAATAAAGTAATACTATGAACAGAAAGTAATTAGCAGTGCTAAAGACAGAAGCATGTAGCTTATGTCTTTACAACTCTTCAATTTGCAGTGGGCCCTTTCTGTGCCTGTACCAGTGCCAACAACAACACATACTGGTGTTTGAGGACAATCAACGAGACCCACAACTTCCTGTTTTGTGAATTTGCTACTGGATTTTTGGAGTATTTTGATCTCAATACCGATCCATATCAGGTATCTGATCATAGACCTTGAGATCACAGCTCAAGAAATACATAATTGTTACTTGTCAACAATAAGTTGAAATCATGCAGTATTGCTGCAGGATAAAGTTAAGGCCTGTATCGTTTAAACTAGTATAATGTGGCTCTTTCCTGTTACAAATAAACCAGCTATATTCCAAAAGTTACCAAATTACAGAGCAATAGTTACTAAGAAGAACCTCCTGTTTATTGCAGCTAATTAATGCAGTGAATACGCTTGACAGAGATGTTCTTAATCAACTGCATGTCCAGCTCATGGAACTGAGAAGTTGCAGAGGGTATAAGCAATGCAATCCAAGAACCAGGAACATGGATCTTGGTAAGTGCCTCTTCTGTTCCACTCACAAATGCCCCAAAAAAACCCAAAGTACTCTTAACATTATAAAACTTGAATCAGTCAAAAGGATTTTAGGATTTACTTTTAATAGTAATGTCCTGCTGAGGGTGATAGCTGCATTCTCAGATTTTTGTACGTGTTCAGTTTGTGTTATGTCATGTTTTTAAGATGAAGAATGATCCTTAGCATAGTGATAAATATTGCTGAGATGCAGGAGAAGACAAAGAAGGAACAATACTTGTGAAAAGGGAGAGAATACCCTAACAGCCACTATGAAGCTCACAGACCTGAACACAGGTCAGTTCAAGTTGGAAGGGTCTTCGGGAGCTCTGCTCCAAACTTCTGCTCAGTGCAGGATCAGATGTGAGGGCATACTAGGTTACTCAAGGCATCAGGAAATTTGGTAAATTCTTGAATCTTTATTTTTTCTCTCATATGGGCAATTCTTAGTAACACTGTTAATTTTTCTTCACCTAGGACTTAAAGATGGAAGCTACGAGCAGTACAGGTAAATTTTAAAAAAAAGTTACATCATTATTCTTAAGTACTACCTTCAAGCTGAAAGTGTGGGAGTGGGAACCACATGGAAAGGCCTGGCTTGAAAGACCTTTCCACCCCCTTTGCTTCGACGTATTGGAGCTATTTGTTTCAATGTTACACTATGTTCTGATCTTAGTAGTCAAAATTCTGGCTGAATTCTTCTTCCTCATCTTTCAGATTGTGGTAGTGGTCATTTTCTTGGTGATGGTTAACTTTTTTCTCCTTTTGCTGCTTGAAAATTAGGCAGTTTCATCGTCGAAAATGGCACGATGTGAAGAGACCATCATCTGCCAAGTCACTGTGAGTTGGGAGCAATTCACCAAAAGCATTAGCTTTTACTTAAGTTTTCCCTTCTCTTTTTGCATGCACCACCTTTTTAACATCATCATGATACCTTTTTAACATCATCATCTATTCTCACGGAATGCTTATGAGGAAAGTCCTCTAAATTATGCAAGAAATATGATACCGCTATCATTACTGACAACTACTGCTGCACAAAACCTCTTGCTACACGTTTTTTGAGACTCTCGGAGCATTAAAGTCATGGCAATTTCAACCAAGTAAAGGTAGATGCTCAGTTAAGAAACCAATTATGGTCAATTGCCAATAAAAATTAAAGACATTGTTTTTGTCTAAACTTAAACTAGTAGCGGCTACCTAGTGGTTTTTCACACAATCCAGAAAGAACAAAACTGACTGTAATTTCTCACAAGTAGTGAGGCAACATCATGTATTTTCTTGCTCTTTATCCAACTGCAGCCTTTGTGCTGTGAGCAGAAAAAGGAATTTAAAACAGAAAGTAGACTACAAGACAGATTTGTATCTACAACTGCTTTTTTCTTACTGAGCTGCCTTTTAAATTGTGGTGATGATCTGGCAGTTCTCAAACTGCCAGAGCTCAAAAGGTGAGTTACAAATTTAAGTTTATTAAAAAGTTACCGTTGCCTGTTACTGTGTCTGCATCTCCCCTTAAAAAGAAGGCAGAGACTTCAATTCATTAAAAATCATTAAGTGCTCTCAAACTGTGCAATGGAAAACAGTCCCTTCCTAGGCACAGTCTGGTCTTCTTGCCTGAGAGGAGTTGCTCATACAATGCAGTGGTTTTATTTCTAATTGAAGAGATCTAAGACTGGCTTTAGAACCAAAATGAAGGTTGAATTAACAGGCTTTGTACAGGTTGAAGTTTCAAACACCATTGAATTGTTTCTGTCATACACCTGCTATGCTTTTATTGGTGGTTCACAGTGTTTCCATTGGTTTTTACTGCATGGAACCATTAAAAATACCTTTCTTACTACTTTCTACTAGAATGTTATACACTAAACTGCATTTGTTTTATTTTAAAGAGGACAACTGTGGGAAGGCTGGGAGGGCTAATCTCCCCCAGCTGCTGCACCTCCATGAGGATACAAATGGGGCAGGACTTGAATCCATGTACAGACTAAATGAATTATAACATTCACCTGAAGGACTGGATAAACTTTGAGGCTGACATAGATAGAAAATTTGCACTGGTGAGTAAGTTGAATAGAAGCAGTGAAATTATGGGAAATGCTGTCAGAAATACACGTCTCTGAAATCCACTGTTGTACCTGCTTTTTTGCTTTGGATTATACCTCACCTACTTCACAAGGTATTTCACTTCAAGAAGACACAACTAACGCTGATTCAGGAATTGACAGAGGAGGAAACTCAGCCACATCCCAAAGAGGACTGCCCCTGCAGTGGCAGTGTTTACACAGACAGTTGACGGGACCTTAAAACAATTTCCAGTTCACCTGCATCTTTAATTGTCGTGAGAAAAACTTCAAAGCCAAGTACAACTCTTAAAGCAAGACTTAGAAAACAAAGATGCTTTTGCTTAACACTGGGGTAAAGGTAATGGTTCAAGAGAACTTTGACAAGATTCAGGAACTGAAGTCAGCAGCACCAAGTGTTCTCAACACCATGGAATCTCTTCAATTTCCTCTGAGGATACATTTTAGTTCCACATCTATTTGTTGATTGTATTGTCACCTCTATGAAGATTAGAGAGAACCTTGACTCACAGGATGCCAGATTTTTGGAGCGATTGTGTAAATATTGATCAGTGTACTGTTTGAAAATAAATTCCTTCAGGTTGTGAAGAAATTTATTAATGAAAAAGAGTGTAACGCCCACACGCCATTTCTCAAAATGCTAAGTCAGAATTTATTCATTTTTAAAGGTACTGAAAAATTTCAGTAAATGTACATCTTAAATTTTAACAAAATCAGATTTGTATGAAGGTTTTTTATGTGGTAATACTATACTGTACATTCAAAACCAGAACAGTTCCTTTGAGAAAGTAGCGTTTGCTTAGCAGTGTAACTTTTACATTTATTTTTAAAAAAGGAAGCTCTGAGAGTTCAGTACTTATAGTCAATAATCTAGTTATACTTTAGTCTGCAGGAAAGTAAATGTTGTGAATGACAGTTACTGTTCAAAGGTTTTCACAGGGGGAAAAACCTAAAATTTTACTAAGAAAGCACAGTGTACAGAATTATTTCAGTAGTTTCATAAGAACATTATTACATATGTTGTAGTACAGGCACTAATGGTGAGATTTGTATTTATCATTTGTTTCATGTTATTTTGTTACCTGTGTTTAAGGGCAAATGCCTGAGGGCGCTCATGGGACAGACTCAACCAACTGTGGCCTTCACTCCTAACAAAGAGGTATTTTTTTCAAAATGCAAACTTAACTTGCCCTTGTAGAAATGCAGTGTAAAAATACAACATGGAAATTATTTTGAAACCCTTCCAGGTTTTGCAGTTTGGAAAATCAAGTGGAATTATATCCAGACATGTATATCCCTGGTATCACAACCCCATACTCAAAAAAGGTACTTGAATTTAGGAATGAGAAAAAAAAACACTCAAAAAGCAGAAGTGGAGTCTTTATATATGCTAAGAAAGATTGGGCTTGAGTATTTGTATGACATGTGGTAAGTCAAATCCACTATCCAAAGCTTTCTTGCAAGCAAAATCTGAATGTCTGTCTTAATCTAGCCATGTGTTTTCATTAAACTTGTTAAAAATTTCATGGATTATCAGAAAAATGTACTAGATCATGAGATCTTGGATCCATACAAGTAAAAAAAATCCTTAAGTTCCCCAAAACCCCCACATTTTTGCTGCTTTCCAGAAAAAAGTTTTAGCCGTCTGCCATTCCCAGTGTGCATGCAGAAAGAATATGAGGTTAGATTTTTTTTTAAAAATTGGCACGCCATTGTGTATTTAGTTCATAGTCTCTGGCAAGGTGAGGTTGTGACTGTTAAAATCCTGCAGGGCCAGTGTTAAGGCACCTGTTACTTACTTGTCAGTCAGAAGGTTGAAAAGTTATCTTGTCCCTTTATAGAAAATAGTGAGCTATGAGACTTGTATGTGACACAAAAAGCAGCTGGTATTTAATGAAAGGTATGTTGTTGCCAAGTTTGGGGAAACATACCACCTCTTCTCCTTTCAGCTCTTCTAGAGTTTCCTATTTAAGTTGAAAAAACCATAAATTCTAGTTGGTGTCCATGCTAAATGTGTGTCTCATAAATGAAAGGTCACTATTGTTACTCCCTCAGCTTTTACAGCCAACTAGGATAAAATGTAAATCGTTCTTTATGCACAGTTTTCATCAGTGATAGCAGGGAATTCTCTCTGACCTGTACTGGATAATCACCCTTAAACTATTAACTTAATACGGTGTCACCAAGTTCTGATTTTAAATAGAAACCTTTATTTACATTATTATTAACATCCAAACACAAAACCCAGAAGGGCAGTAACACCTTACAACCAACCCTTTTATAAATCAGTCCCCATGATTTCTCTGTTTTGCAAAATAAAGATACAGTTATTTCAAGCAATACTTGTAATGTAAACTAAGCTTAGATGCAATTCTCAATACCGTATGCCTTCTCCTGAGAATTTTTTAAACTATTGCTCTTAGAATTACATGGTTTCACACTTGCTGTATCATTCTGTCATCTGGTGGTCTGCACATAAATTCTATAATAAAAGATGTGCTAACTGGTGCAACATTCAAGGAAGTTTTGTCTTGTGACAGAAATGTGGTCTGAATTTCTCACTTCAGAAGCAGTATTTTAGGCCAAGGAAGAAAGTGCACTACATAGAAGTTTAATAAACACATGTGATCAAAAAAGTAACAGAGACATAGCAAAACAACGCTCATTTATGCATCAGGGATCAGAGGTTGTTGTACTAGCTAATTCATCTCTTACTGCTGAATAATATTATGTGGGTTTTATTTAAGAAAAACATTCACAAAAATCTACTGCTATAGGACCAAAGCAAAATTGATGATGGTAACTAAATGTCAACAGATTTTAAACTAGGTGTACTATTTAGTGCTGCCATGAAATATGCCATCAATGCATTTTAAAAATGCCCCCTGCCCCTTCATCAAGTTTAAACTAAAAATCTTTTAATTCAGGAAAAAGAAAAAAGGAAATAGGTACTGGAAAGCTCCAACATGCTAAACATATGAGAAAAGGATGAGCTTTTTTTATGTCAGTCAGATAGGTACCAGTTATACATAGATGTATAAATAGAATTACTAATTAAAAAAAAAAAATGTACTGCAAGATGTATATAGTCTAAGACCTCACCTAATGAAAGCAACCAGTGTTTGTAGTTTCCATCAGTATCATGAACAACTACACCAACTACAAAATATAAATATTGTTCTATTCTGATTTGATATAAAATGCAAGGGATTGTTGCCTTTCACCCTCAGTAAGCAGCACTTACTCAACAAATTGATATGATCCAAGAAATGAAAATATAAAAGTTCCTTACGCTTTTAAAAGTTTTGCATTATAAACACACATTAATCAGACTGAAAATTCCAAGTGCTGTGATAATCTATATACTCAATACTAGTGGAAGAGACAGGGTTACACGAAGTAGATCGATTGAATCTACATTCCGCTTGAAACACAGCTGGCTAGGTGCTAAGAATGAATTTATGAGAATATTTCTATTGAAACTTACTTTTGTTAAAATGGAAGATCACTGAATATTCTGAACAATAAAACCCCATCTTACTAACAGTACCAAGAATAAGCAAAAAAGAACAGAGATCAGGGGATTTTTGGTTTTTTTTACTCACTTGGGAGAAATCAGTTTTCCATTACACAATGAACAACAGAACAGAAGCACCACACATCTTAAACATTTCTGGGGCATCCTTTAGGAAGGTTTAGCGGTTTAATTCCTTGTAACTGCAAAAAGTGCAAAGGGATCTTCATTTCAAGCACCCAAAATGGAGGGGGAAAATACCCCCATGCTATCAGCAAATAATATGTAACCACACTTATATACTGCTATGACAGAAATCTGCTTAGAAAATACATTCGTTACTATTAGAATAATCCAATGAGGTGTAGACATTTGGTTAAAATGTGGCTTAATATCCTTAAAGATTTCTGGATGTTACATAATAGCAAGTATTTTGCAACAGACAAACATTTTCAAAGAACATTTGGAGTTCGTTAAAATTGACCATAAAGACACAATACAGATTCATCAGCTGAAAAGGCAACCTATTACGGACAGACATGTCTGTCCTGACAAGTTGTAAGATCTTACAAAGCAGAGCCTTCATGTCAAACTGCCTTAGGTAAAAAGAAATGTAACAAAAGTGCTCACAGGTGGAGAAAGTATTGTACAACTGGTCTATTTTTTTATAAAAAGCTCTATGTTAAACATGTAAAAATAAATGAAGTGTTGATGACCAAAGAAGAGAAATATGTGGGCCAAAGTCACCCAGCTTCAAAGTCCTGAAATGTAATAAAAAAACAAAAACAAAAACAAAAAAAAACAAAAACAAAAAAAAAAAAAAAAAAAAAAAAAAAAAAAAAAAAAAAAAAAAAAAAAAAAAATTTGGACCTCAACTACACTCAGTTTCCAGAAATCAATTTTGTTAAACATTTAGCTTCACAAACTCTGCAAAAACGAGTTAGTGACCTACAAAAGTCATATATATAATACATTATTTTAAAGATCATATTTACAAAATTTATTCACAAAAAAGACTGCAAAATTCTGATTCTGGCTGCAGTGTCTTGCCTTGAGTTTTCTGAAGCTTTTTTCAAAAAAAGATGAAAGATTATTGCTCTAATTTCCATACACAGAAAACATTACATTATGCAGTCTTTTCAAATAATTCTTAAGAGATTGTGTTTGTGAAGGAATATGAGTACACCCTACCTTCATATTAAGTCCTTATCAAAGACATTGCATTAATCCATTATATAGTCTTCTATAAAGTGCACTCAGCTGCACAGCAATATGTAAATATTAGTCACAATTGTGTTTAAATAATTTAAATTGTTTATCCTCTTTTCAACCCTTGGCTTCAACAGACAGGATTGGGACTAGCATGTGCCAATTAATTTTGCACTGCTACTTTGCTTGGGAAATCCCTGACTCTTGGGATAAGAGACTAAAAGCAGCATTTCTATTCAGGGAGTCATATAAAAGAGTCAAGGCTAAGAACTACATTCTCTGTCAGATATTGTTATTAGAAAAATCAGGAAATTCTTACCACTATGACTTCTCCAGGCACTTTTGTCTGCCTGGGCTAAAGGGCTTTGGATAGCTACAGTAAACAGATAAGGTATTCCAGGAGTCTACTCATCAAATATATTAAAATGGCATTACCAAATTCACATTTCTAGAGGAAGAGTGCCAAAAATATTAATGATCTTTTTTTGTACCCCACATCATACAGTAATTCCTAGGCTGCTTCTACTAAAACGTATTATTATCATTGGGTAGGGGTTTTTTTGTTTGTTTTCCTCTGGATGAGGAAATTTATCACTGGTTTCTGTTAAGCCCAGCATGACTTGCCATGAAGAATGTCTCACTTTCCTTTCTAACACTAGTGCATTCAACCATTCTTGTTTGAAGATGTGGTTCTAGATGTCAGCAGTATTTCTGTTAAAGAAAAGATACTTTAATCAGAGAAGACATCTTTGCTGAAAGAAATGGTTTGTGTACTGCATGTGGAAGAAGGAACTACTGCCAATCAATGCCTAGAAGCAGAAGAATAGCTTTGTAGTGCCCCACTTTGAAAATTTCTAGAAAATTTCTAGAAAACAAATGCTGTCCTAGAATTTTCTAAACACAGTATTTGGATATCTTTATGTCATGCAGATTTGGAAAATCTGACATACTCTCCTATTTATAAAAGGCATTTGTTGTATCAAAAAGTCCTCCAAAACCTTACTTACGCTAGAAGTCCTTATTATTCTGATTGCTTCCTCAGGTATGCTGGACAAAATTTCATGAGGTACTTTTTAGTTGAACAGATTTAGCTTATGTCAATATCATGTTGCTCATCCTAGGTATTTTGTGGAAAGATTGTAGCAAAAGTGTATTTTGTATTTCAGCTTTCTTTTCAGTGCCTGTTATTAGCACATTTTCACCTTAAATGAGGGAGTCTAAATTTTCCGTCGTTTCTGGCTATGCATACACAAGTTATTCTAAGGTATTGGAAGGGCAAGTATCATTATCAGTGTCTGCCAGAAGGATACCGCACTAGCAGGATTCTTAGCCTGACTTATAAGAGCTATTACATGTAATATTCAAGATCTGCTGAAGATGCATTTCACAATGTCCATGGTTTTTTTTCTGGGCTTTCTCCAGGTTCAGAAGTATTTCATCATCCTTTGTGCAGTTTAAGGCTTGGTCCTATCCATGATACTTCAAAGTCAACAGCTAATCCCAGCATACAGCTTGGGCTCATTGTGAATTTGCTTATGCATCATCGAAAAGAAAGTATCTTTTGGGACATAAAATTAACAGGCCTACAGATGCAAATGCAAACAGGATAACTGAGAGCAGGATTGTACAGGAGGAATGGATGTAAGCAGACTGTACTCAATGGAAAAAGAGTCAGCAAGTCTTTTTATCAGTCTTGATGTACAACTTACCTGGTCTGGACCCATAGGCAGTCCTGACATAGGCATGGTATTAATACTCATCTGTCCAATATGGCCACTGCTGCCATTCATGTGCATCATACTGTACGCTGCTGGGCTACCTTGATGGCTGAACTGCTGCTGGGGAAAAGAACTAAAGTACAAAAGGACAAATAAAATTACCTTCCAAGAAGTTTACACACTGATGTATTGCCTTCCCTGCACCAGCTGTCAACACATGAAAGATAAAACTGTTTTAACATTTACCCATTTTTACCTAGTATCTGTTTAACATGGAAACTCCCCTCCCAAAAGGAATTCGAGTTTTTAGGAATGCACAGTTGTATGTGTATGCCTAATGTAACCTTTTTGGAGGCTACTATTACAGCTGTATCATCTATCGTAATACTATTTGATATTTTGTATTTTTCCACCCCCTCCCCCAAGTTATTTTTTCTTTAACTATTAAGTTAATATTTAAAGACTGTATGTTGCTTCTGGTTACAAAGATTGTAGAGGTCCAATATGAATCAATGGAGCTAAGCATAAAATAATAATAATTTTATCTCCTAAACCAGAGCAGGATGAAGGCCAATACAGACACTAGAAAGTTATTTTTTCCTCTTGTACATTCTTTTCCTGCTATGTGCTATTTAACATAGTTTCTACTTCCAGCAAAATGAAAGATTCTTTGAGGAAAGGTTGTAATCCTGAAGTTCACCTGTTTCTGGGGATGCTTCCTGAGGGCCAGCCCTTCATCTCTGAGGACTGGTACATTGTTGCTGACTGAGGATGCTGCAGCATAGGGTTCTGGGAGGGTCCAATTCTTGATGATACCATTGGATTGGGAGGGCTTGATACTCTACTAAATGCAGGATCAGGTTGTTGGCCTATTCCTTAAAATAAAACAAAGGAAACAGATACAATGTACTTCAGTTATCATTACCTAGTACTTCTAGTTCATCTTCCTGCAGTGATTGGAAAGAGAAAAGTCATCCTTTTTTGTACCAGTATAGTCCATTTTTCAGAAAGATTGGTATTTAGGTAGTTTGGATTAATAAAAAAAGGGAAAAGAAAACCAGACAAATGGAAAAAAAAAGGCAAACATGTTAGTACTAGTACCATAATTAGGTGGATAGGGGAATTGCTGTGAAGGAACTTGAGCCATTGGAGGGCCTGTCAAAGCACTATCCATGCTTCCTGAGGCTGTCACATTTGGTGGTGGACTGAAGGCCTGAGGTTGCTGTTGCTGCTGCATCATCATTGCCATCCTCTGTTGTCTAAAATGGTGACTTATTAGTTCCCTGTTACGCTGAGCCACCATTTGAGCATTAAGAAAACCTTGCTGCTATCCCCCAAAGAGAAGAAAAATCATATTAGAAGATGTTTTTACAAATAAAATCACGTCAGAGTCAATCAAACTCATTCCTAAGACCCGGCAAGTCAAGGAAAACCCACAGACAGTACAAAAAATAATCATCAAAATATGAAGACAAAAGTTTTCATTAAGTTGTCATTAGTGCTAAACAAACAATGATATTTTACACGAAAAACTTGGCATGCTGAATTGGCAGCATGACCTAATGAACAAATATCCCCAGCAATCTCAGCAATAAGGGAGGCAAAAAAAACCCCTTTTTTTTTTTTAATTATGCAGAGGAACAAAACCAAAGAGGAATGCTGTAAAGCCACGGAAGAAGGTTGAAATTCTAAACAGATGGCTACTGTAGTAAGTACTTACCTGGGATCCCACCTGTGGCTGCATAACTGGTCTCATCACTGAGTTAGTACCACTGACTGGATTTTCCATTTTTATTTCAAGAGTTTGACGGGTCTGATTCATAAACTTGGAAAAAGACATTTTAGCACTATTAGCTTGAAAATAACAGTATCTGAACAAAGTAATGGCAACTCCTGCAAAAACACTTTCTTTACAGACCTTTTGAATCCATAAAGTGCAATGGCTAATTTTTGCCTTGTCTTTAAATAAACTATTTGTTTAAACAGCTCAAACACACAAAAAGAAAAACCCTTCAAACAGTGCAGCATTAACTGGCTTTGGTTTTTTATTTTCCTTAAATTATCTCTCTTTAGGAATAAAGAGCAGATTATCTATTTGTTTTAAACAATAAGTGTCACAGAAAACCAAGAGAGAACACAGTATTTCCTAGCATTGCTGTTCCATGTGTGGAGAGGAAAGGGTTGAAAAATGGAAGATTGGCAAGGAGAGAGAAAAGGAAGTTGTTTTTAGAATTGTTTTCTCTCAAGGACCCACCAGGCACCAGGGAGATGTTAGAAAATAACTGCGGCTGAGAAAATTCACATATTTATGTTTGCTCTGGGATGTTGTCTGTCTACAGAGAAGAAATGGAATTTTGTCACAAAATATAGCAGGATGTTGTTAAAGACTTTTAAAAACCTTTCCCAAAGAGTTGAGCCTCTTTGTAAAGGTGGGGGAAGGGAGATAAGAGGATTTGGAGATATGAAAGTACAGCCTGGTGAAGGACTGTGCATGCTCCAGGCCCTTTTGATATGGAATGCAGGGCTCAGGCCTGGGTGCTTTTTGCCCCTTCTAAAATGAGCTTAGCGGTGTATGTGTCTCTGTTTTTTCAAATCCAGGATGATGGAATAAACCTACTCTTTGTACTTCAGCTGTGTGTTTTTGTTGCCTTGGTGTTTACCTGCATGTATTCTGTTCACACACCATGTCACATAGCAGTAGTTCAGTTTTCCTAGTTTTATTTGTACACTGTATTTAATATCAAGCCTGCATTTTCACATGGGGAATTCAATGCTGAAATCATGCACCAATTTTTTAAGCAGTGTTTTCAACCTAGTGTTAAGATCTATGTGGCTGTATCTATTCTCTCACCTTTCATCCAAAGAAAATACCTAAAATGACATCAAATCACTAAATGGAAAGCAAACCCCTATATCAATAAGCCCAAATGATTAGTTAGAAAACACAGTGAGAGAGAAGTAACACCTGATTTACAGTAGAAATACAGCTCCCATTTAATGCTATCCATGAGGTTCTGAAAAAACGCTAAACAGGATAGAGAGATCATGCAGAGTTATATTGTACAAAAGCACTATTTTAGCTGGCAATCATTTTGTGTGCTGCAGGAACCAATCCAATCTGTAGCTAGGGAGGCTGACGAAGGAGAAACACTTGTCCTAATAAATGTTCTTCTACTCCTACAGCCATCAGGCAATTCAATGAGAAGCACTGTCAAAATAAAAGATCCACCCTCTCAATCATCTGTTGTAATATGCATTGTTATATATATAAAGCAACACAATTCTGTGTGCAAGTGATTCCATTCTGAAACATGAAGGAAGTGTAAATGTAGGAGCAAAAAATTACCTGCTGTCCCTGGAGCCTCTGCTGGAGCTGCATGCGTAGCTGCTTTGGTGTGTTGGTCCGAGGTCTCATCACATTTGCTCGGGGATGGATACTTTGCAGAGGAAAATTGCTCGGTTGGCTCATCTGATTCATCACTGAATTAAAAGATGGCTGTTGTCCCTGGATGTTACTGAAACCTCCTGGCATTGCTGACCCTTGCCCTTGATAGGTTTGACCATATAACAAAGGCTTCTGGTCAATCATAACTGAAGATTCCGGACCTTGAAATGAATCTTGCTTGGGTTCCAAAGCTTGTCCCTTCAACAGATACAGAAGTGCTTTCACTAGCAGTATATATAGAATTTCTAAAAATGATAACAGTATAATACACCAGCCAGCAATTTCTTGGGTAGAACATAGCATGGACAGCTACTGTTAGTTCTATCTCCAAACTAATAAAATAGCAAAAGTGATTTATAATAATAATAATAATAATTCTTTTTTAAATCAATTTTGCTGCACACTGCATACACAGGCAGAGCAGTGTCACCATTCAAGCCCTTCTGTGTTTTTTGATGCTATTTGTACAAATGATGGTGTCATGTGGGTCTTAGCAACTTCCAAAGTACTCACAGAATTTCTTTTTTCTATTTGCTAGCCACGCAAATTTAACCTGGAACTGAAGGAGAGGGAAGCAGCCACATCACTGACAGTCAAATAATTCACAACCTAAGCTCAGCTGACAGCAAGCTACTAAGGAAACCCAACAGAATTCTCAGCTTATAGAATTATAATGAATTATACCCCAAACTCCACCTATATATACCAAGGCATTATACGATAAACTTCTGTAAGAATATGCCACTTCGTAATTCTTGTCATGCACAAGAAATTTAATCCATACTGAGCTCCTCCATTGAAAATCACTAGTCAAAATAAAGATTTCCAAAGGAAAATGTGTGAACATGAAGATGAGGATGTGATGAGACAAAGTAAATGAGGAGGCCCTCTTGACTTTCTTTTCAAGTAATAAAATAATATTGGTCTTTGGAAAATAAATGGGCAAAATATCTATTTACTTACTTGGTTTACAAGATCAGGAATTCCTAATGCTCTGTCAATTTCTTCCAGACTTGTGACATCTGTATTACTCAATAGTGTGTGCAGCTGATCCAGAAGTGCCCTTTCATCATTCTGGCCTTCCATATTTGATGCCGAACATAAGAGATCGTCCAAAGAGCTTCTAACTAATTGTCTATAAATAAAAAAAACCCACTAAAACCATAGAATCAATAAGGTTGGAAAAGACCTCCAAGATCATGGAGACCAACCTTTGAGGGAATACCACCTTGTCAACCACACTTAGAGCACTAAGTGCAACATCCAGTTGTTTCTTGAACACATTAGGAATGGTGCCTCCACCACCTCCCTGGGCAACCCATTCCAGTGCCTGACCATTCTTTCAGTGAAGAAATTCATTATAACCATTACAAAGAAAATGACAGGTTTTATATAATATATTGACCTGGGTATGATTAAGTATTATAGTCACCCAGACAATCAAATTAAGACTTAACAACTTAAGTCCAAAATTTATGTCCTAAAATGTCCGGTCACCTTCCATGCATCCTTAAATACACATAAATTCTGTTTTCTCCTGGTTTTGCCATGTGCCACAGAGATATGATTTCAGAGTCTCCCATCTCTTTCTTCTGTGCCTCCCAATTCAAGGACTGATACATTTTGTTAACAATAACTTTTGTGGAGCTGGGTTAAAAAATATCCTGTGTCAGATCATCAGCAGAAAGGGAAACATTTCTGAAACATTCCAGAAATGGAATTCTGCCTCCAATCTGTTATCCCCACTGCATATGCTACACTATTTTATTTCCAGGTCTTAAATTCTTCTGACAGACAGTGAGCAGTTGTATTTAGAATTACCTTAAAACCTTCCCCAATTCTACCTGTTTTGTGAACCCCGTGATGCTTGCTCCATGGACATCATATTGCCAGGCCACAGTCCAGGTTGGTTAGAAGGTCCAGGCTGTCCATAGGGATTACCTCCCATGTCAATGTTTATCTCATTTGGCCCTGCAAGGTAAAACATTTGTGTATTTTTTAAAAAACTGAAGGTCTCATCTTGCTCTCCTAGTGTTCACATTAGGATGATCACACAAATTGTCAAGCAGCTTTTCGTTATAATGTTTTACAGTGTATACACACATGAACTCACAGTCAAGATAATTTCACATTTATAACAGACCACAGATTTAAATACAGCAGACAGTGATCTAGACCTGCTACCCTGTTAGAGCAGAATTGCTTTTTCTAATCCTTTAGTCTCTAAATAGGAGCATGAAAGACACAGCTTCTTACATGAAAAAAACCCCAACAAAAATTCTGGACAATGACATCTGGGTACCAGCAAATACACACACTCATAGTGATATCAAAATCTGTCATTTTGAATTCCAATACAGAGTGGAAATTAAAAGAAACATAAAGTACATAACATTATGCTCTGTGGGAGTACTCTTTTCCCTCTACCTATCCAGGGACATACAGCTCTACATAGGAGAGTTTATGTCATCCCATTATTACTCAGCATCTGTATGAATCACCTAGCAGCAATGATTTCTAGGAAGCTAAGCTGGAAAATTCTGACTTAGTCAGAACTGCACAAATTTCTTGTGTATTTCATCTTATATCCATTTGTTGCATAGAAATAGTAAGTCTGTTTAAGGGAACTGGTGACAGCCCTGGTAGCTTTCCATTATAAGAAAGGAATGCTGTCTATTTAAGCTGGTTTGGGGCATACTGTATTGGCATAGTAGACTGGAGAACGTCAGCTCTAGACTAAACCTTTGTTACACATGTAAAACAGAAAAAACTCACAGGCTTTAAGACTGTTCACATTTTAGACATACAGCTTATTTTCTCTCATGCACATAAGAATACTTCGAAGAAAAACTGTATTTGCAATGTGGCTTTATATGAAATTTGGCTACTCTGTGGCTCCATGGGAAAACAATTTTGAAATACTTGAGAGAACAACTTTAAAAGACATTGATTACCAAGAAGTTAACAGAAAAAAAAAGAAAAAAAAAAAAATCATCCATATCAAATAGGATTAATTAAATTAACCACAATGCTAGTATCTTTTACATATGGATTCATAGATGCCATTTAGTTCCTGGAATTTAACAGAGAAGTACTGCACTAAAGAAACACACAGAAATTATCCCCCCACCCAATCTCGGGACCCAGAACAAATTATCTGTGTATGAGACACACAGCACAAGAAGAAAACAGGAACATCACCAAAAAGTCATAAAATGTCTTTTTTTTGTCAGGGAAGAATAACATTCTCTACCTCAAAAAGCCTTTCAACGAAAATCTAGTATTTTACCAATAGTGCAAAGATTCTTATGATGAATGCTTACCAAGAAACCAGGGAAATAGTGCTATGTAGGACAATAAAAAGTCAAGAACTTACTCATGTGAATCATTTGCTGTTGCAGCATTGGCCTAGTACCGGGTATGCTGTTAGAGCGAACAGACAGCCCAGACACAGAGCCAGCCTCTGGGGGCCTTGGAAGGGTTGTACTAAATTCAGGTCCTGGTCTCAACGTTGAAGCAGAACTTGCAGATTCCAATCTGTTCACTTTGGAGTTTGGCAAACCCCAGTCTCCTGGCTGATGCTGATTCATCGCCACATTTCTGTGGGGAGCATTTGCTATAATGAAGAGCAGAAAACACAAATATTTATTATCTGGAGTACATTATGTATTTTGGTTTTCAAATTATTTTGGTATTTCATAAAAGTACACCTGCTAATGTCAGAGCAATTGACTGAAGACCTACAAAAGCATCTAGAGCTCACCATGCCAAGTTCTAAATCATACAAAAACTATATGAGTCTAAATATACCTAAAATTCATAATGACTGGCTGCCACTGAACTGTTCTTGATTCTATATATCAAAAGCACATGTTAAACTACAAACAGAAAATAAAAAATAATTTTACAACTTATAGTAAAGTACTGGTAATCACACAGGTAGTAAACTGTTATGTTCTTATAATTTTAGCTAAGATAATAATTCAGAAGTATTAATGATGGTAAAATTAAAATTCTTTAATGTAAAAGTTTCTTCTAACTGAAATTTGTATTTTAGTCTTGCAACTTTTTTTTATATTAAAGCTATTTCCTTTACAATGAGAGCTGTTTGTATATAACCAACAAACCCAGATTTGCTCCAAAATTTTCTTGGTTTTCAATCATTCTTGGACTTCCACCCATCAAGTTTTGCTTTTGTAACATGGAGAATGCATTGACATTCCTCAATGAAGCACCTGAGCCCATAGGGCTGTCTAAAGACAAGGCTCTGTTGAAAGGTGGGCGAGTAGTCTGCACAGACTGGGGACTCTTCACACCTGTTAAAGAATTAAAAGATGCATGCAACTGTAATTTTTAAATAAAATATGCTATTGATGACTTAAATTAGTCTCATCTCTTTATGAACTCATACCCTTGATCATAAGCAAGCCAGGAACAGTTATGTTGCCTATGTTTTCACAACAAAAATTCCCATTTTGAACACATAGTTAGAACCTTTTGCAGAAAAAGTCAAAGGCAGTTCCCTGTGGCCCTACACAAAAAAAAGAGCTTCCTTTCAATTTATGTTCTGTAATGACATGGTATGTTCCTGAGCACAGTGTCCTCTATGGACAATTAACCTACAAATCACTGAGCTTCACAGCCGATAGTGTCAGTGGCCTTACTTGTTCTTGTACCTGGTTTTATATTTTTCATTATCTATGTTTCACCTCCTTTGGTTATCTCAGCAATCCATTGCCCTATATAATCAAGAGATGACCAGTGCCATGAAAGAAAGCAACAACTGCCATGATGCTGGTCTATCAGCTAGGTTATCCTCCCCTCCTACTAAGGAAGAGCATTCCTTTTGATGTCAAGGAGGAGTAATGGTTAGAATTTACTGGCCACAAGATATTTTCACACAGAGTAAGAAAGAAATTAAAAGCTTGTCACCAATATAATATATATTATATTATTATAATATTATATATATTATTAATATAATATATATTGTCCCATATAATATCCCTAGTCACCAGTGAAGGATAAAAATTCTCAATTTTAATTTACAACTCGCAAGACATCTTTCCTGATGACTTGTCTCTGAGAAATCTACATTAGACAAAGCCAGAATAAACCATAAAACAAGGAACTGAATGTTATTAATTGTGTATATAGTAAGCGAGTGCTGTCAAGACAGCTAATAGTGTACAAAATAGCCTATGAAAGCATAATTAGCTATTTTGCATTACATCTGTCCTTGAAGATATAGGAGATGAAGAAGGTATTCTCTAAGGGTATGAGGATGCATTATGCTTACATCAGGTAAGAAGAAAACCCTAACTTTAAAACCCAGGTGGTAGATTTAATTCCTTACCCAACATGGCATTTCCTTGAAATAATGCTTGCTTTGTTCCAGGGTTATTTCCACTTGCAGACATAGCATTATTGTAAAACTCTGAACTAGTAAGATCACCTAGAATTGCATCCAAATTATCCAAGTCTCCATTCATCTGAAAATGACGCAGAAAGATACCAAGGTTATTTACTCTCATATGGCTATACTTAAATTTTTACTTAGATCCTCACTAATCTTAAAATATATGACTGGGAGACAAATGCTTTAATTCACTGACACTATCTGGAGCTATCTTTTCACTTCCAAAGAAATTCAGATACCATTTAGATACCTTTTTTAGAGTATTTTCTTTGGGCAATTTTGAGAATTAGCAGAAAACACACATAACTAAAATGAAAAGCATTTCTGAATATAAATATTTCAAACATCACAAGTTACAAAGATAAAAACACTAATGATAGTGAACAACATCGAGAATGTGTACCATTCAGTAATAGATAATGTATCTATCATACACAAAAAGCTAATAGTGAACACTACAAGACATGAAAATTTTGCACAAGTTTTTCCGGTCAGTTGGAGCCCTAACTTTCTTTAAAAATTTGTCTTTAAATCAGATAGAGCTTCAATAGAAAATAATTCATATATAGCGTATCAACATCTTCATGAAAGAAGCTTCTCTGAATATACCTTAATTACATCTCAGGAGCAAGTACTGAAACTAGATGTGGTGTACTACTACAGAGTTGATAGTGACTTTTCCATAAGTCGTATTCAAACGATGTTATGAGGTGGTTTATTTATAATCAGTCAGTAGCTAATACAAAAAAAAGTGTCTTTTTTTAATTTTTTTAATTTTTAAAATTTTTTTTATTTACCCAGTTATTACTGATTTGGGAAATTCAAGGTCTAAAAAAACGATATATCTTCAGTAAACTCTGCCATACTGACCAGTACTGTTTACTTCGAAGTTCCAAATCTTAGGACTTAAATACAAAAACATTATATACAGATTATAATTTTAAGAACATCTGTTTCTATAACAAGTGTACTGCTGGTTTCAGAATAGTTGCTCCATGGTGCTAGTTTTCTGTATCATAACATTTCTCAGAATTCCAGCTCTAGAATTTATTTATTTGTATTTATTTATACAAATTATATGTATATGTATTATATGTATTTATACATTTTAGTATGTATTTATTTGAATGCTGGATATATATATATATATATATATATATTTGGAAGAACATATTCCCTCATTTAAAGAAAGAAAAAGACTGCTAAAACCAATGAATGAACTAAACCAAATCATGGCTATTTCAAGTATTACACATTTTTGTGTACTGTTTATATTTTCAAAACGAAATCATGTTTTACCTTTTGCTCTTGCATTGCCAACTAAGTACAGAGGCAGTTACGGGCCCATTTCCTATTAAGCCATAAAACCAAGCATGAGCTAAGATCTAATTTTAAGGAATAATTTGTAAATGTTACCTTAATCGTACCATAACTTAAAAACATTAGTCCAGGACTTCAGGACATCAGATTTGGTGATATATATATATA
>VZRH01002542.1:964508-993075 GCA_013397555.1 Urocynchramus pylzowi
TATAGATATATATATATATACATATATATATATATATATACACATATATATATATATCCTGTAGTTCTTTTTGTTTGTGCTTTTTCATTCACAATTAAACCTGAGTTTATTGTTTCACATCATTTGCACAGAACCTTTTCAGACATGTTTACACATGCACACTGTAGAGTCTTCTATATTTAGTCATTCACTTAATAATAAAATATCAGCTAACTCACTGACATCATTTTACATTATACTGTACCTCCTCTGCTGGCTCCATTTTTATTTTCATCTCTTTTTCTTGACTTGAAGTAGGAATTGTAGAACTTGTGCATTGTCCCATCTTATTATCCACACCTTCTACTTTAGGCTTCAACTCTTTGGAAAGTGGTTCCTTAATATCATCTTTATCTAGTAGATATCTTAGTAAAGCATTGTTTTCTTTCTTCTTTGGGCTTAGTTGTTCCTGTTTGACAGTGCCTTCTCCACAGGAGGTTGTGTTATTAGCATCATGATATGTGTCTTTACCAGTAGCTTCAGCTGTGATCTTGGCCACCTCTGCTGGAGAATTACCATTCTGCAACAATTTATGTAAAATCCTGTGCTTCTCTTGCAGAAGTGACCCATGCATATTTGAGGAGGAAGATACCCCTGCAGATGTTGATGAGGAAACTCCTGAAGGACTGGTAACACTGGTAGAAGATTCTTTACAATTTGAGTCTAAAGGTGAGTTTGATGCTGTAGAATGTCCTCTTTCATCTGAGGAGCACGTAAGTAGCTGAAGGAGTTTTTTATGTCCTTTGCTCTCAGATGGTCCTCTCTGACTTTCAGATGCCTCCAGATTTCCCTCTTTACTATCTTTTTCACTAAGGAGATCTCTGCTGTTTGACTGGCAGATGGAACTTTCCACTTGGTTTTGTTCACAATACAAACCAGAAGGGCTTTTGGAGTCCTGGGTACTTGTTTTAATTTGCTGAGTTACGCTAATGTTTGGGGAATTATCCAATTTTGGACCCGGTGAAGAAAGTGCTGATAAAAGGGAATTTCCAACACCCTCACTAATGGCTTGCAGAGCACTAAGAGAACTGCTAGAAAAAGTGCTGTTGCTAGTGTTGCTGGCAGATCCCATTGGCGAGTGCATACCTGTATCATGTGACAGAGATCAAACTTATTAGATTACTGTACTGCCTGTATGTACGCTTCCTTTGGATTATGCATGACTGCCACATTGAGTTAATACATGAAGTCAGGTATACTACATTCAAGTAACACATATAGGGTCATATAGAACAGTTAAAATGGATGAAAGATGGAATTCAGATAAAAGTGAGAAAAAATAGCTTGGAAAAAAAAGAGCTTATAGCAAAAAAAAAATACCTGTAACTGGAGAATACTGGTGTGAACTCATTTTTGGACTCCCTCGATTCCTAGGAGATACCATTAGATTCTGTTGGCTGGAAGTTAAGCCAGGACTGCCATGTGGTGGGCTACTTATATTTAACCCAAAACTGTTACTCTGATAAGCAGATGACTGCATGCCAGTTCCAGAGTTCACTGGCCCCATATTCCCAGGGCTTCCATATCGAGTGCTGGTGAGCTGACCCACTGCATTGGGATCTCCCATTCCATAGTTTCTGCTCTGCATTGGCATGGCTTGACCAGGTGACATGTTCATAAGACCATTAACAGAATTTGTGTTTCCAGTCACAGGTGTTCTGATGTTTTGCCCAACAGAATTAGGATTTGGCCGATATCCATTTTGTTCTCTGTAAATTCAACATCAGCCCCAGAAACCCAAAGAAAACAAATTAAAACCTTATTTGGAATCATGTGGTACAAATACTTTATTAATTAATTGCCCAAATATTTTTTCCAAAAAAGAGCAGTGAGAATTCAAGCTTCCACAAAAGCAGAACTAAGCTATGACATTCATGTATTCAGTACAGAAATGCTAGATCCTTTGAAGGCTTTGAGATATAAGCATATACTGCCGCAAAAAGCTTTTATCAACAATCAGATTTATCCATTTAAAGATCCTCCTTTTTTCATCCCCTTCCTGAGTCAATGACTGACACCATTCTACTGTGCACATTAACAGTGTGTGACCCTGAACAAGCTCAGTTACTAATTTTTCAGCATCTGGTGGCACTCTAATGCCAGAAGAAGACAGACTCCCTCCAAAGTGACATTTCAATTACTCTTGCAAAGATCAAGAACAGGTCATAGGAAATACTACCCAAGGTACATTTCAGTTATGGATTATGCATCTGACAGGGTTTTGTTGTCTTTTTAATTGATCTGCAAAAGCACATGACTGAGCATCTCTGTTTTTGGTGTTTCATCAATACTACCACAAAAGACTAATATAAACATAGCACAGGCTTTGAGCAGGTATTGAGAAAAAAATTCTCTTTTGACTGTGACTGTCTTTCTGCCACATAGTTAAAATGGGACCCTGTGATGTTTACACATTTATTTGTATGCTATGCAGCTCTGTTTCCCAAATTATTCCCCATCTGAGTTTTAATCAGGTAAAATATTTTAGTATGCTATTTTTCTCAGGTTGTTTTCAAGGTCAGATACATTTTTTTAAACTGTAACTTAAATTATAAACAGATACTACTAAGTTCACCTTTGAAGGAAGTGGGTAGAGACAAATCCATGGCGGTCATTAGTTACAGGATTTCGAAACAGTTTACTCTTCGTTTGTGCTGTCACTATTGTACCATCAGCTAAAGAAAATCGATACAATGGGGTTTCAGCATGACCTTGCGTATAAGCTGTAAAGGGAATACACAAATATAGTTAATATTTAAAATACCATGAATTATTAGTATGAATTATAAGATATTTTTGACACAATACCCTTCATTTACTGAAGATTACCCCCCCAAAACACCTTTAAAAAAAACCTTTAAAAATAAATAAATGAATCAATAAATGAATGAATGAATGAATAAATAAATAAATAAGACCTACCCAAAACATATAGAAACATAGAGAAAAAGGAAGTATTCCACTATTTCTCCTCTATCAATAGAGGGAAGATAAAAGCAAACAAGATTATTTTGATACTGTAATATTTTGTGCTCACCAAACACAACTGGCAAAGTTCTGCATTTTTTAACGAACTTCCAAGGCTAGATTATAGACTCCATGGCTCCTGCTTGGGGAAGAATTTTTAAGTTTGCTTCAATCAAAAAATTGTGGAAACTATTGGTTTTAATTTGAGCTCCAAGTCTCTTGTTAATTTAGAATTCATTTGATCAGTGATGTTGAAGAACTTCCAACAGAATGGAAAATCCATTTTCTGACAGTATGAGTTTCTCTTTATTTAACATCTCCAGTGCTTGAATTACTTTGTAAATCCTTCAAAAAGACTAGAGTTTTGAATAATTAGAAAACATTCTCTTTCTTACTGAAGACTGTGGCTGCACTTCACTTATCTATCAAGGTTACCAAATTAGCATTACAAAATATGTGCCACTGGAGCACTGAAAATATTTTGAGCCCTGTGTCTTAAGAAAAAGGCATCAACACAACTGTTTATCACTTTCAGAGAGTGGTTCTTTAACAAAGGAAAGAGTGAAATAAAATAACATCAAACTCACCAAAAATAACAAGATAATGATAATTAAAGATAACGTATCATCATAGAAATATAACTGAGGACCCCAGATCATGAATCTGGTATTTTCCATGATAATTTCCAAAACAAACACATTGAAAAAACCAAACAACTTCCAGCAGAATTCCTCATTCTCAGGAGGTCATCCTCCTTCAGCTTGTAAATGAAACACAGTAATCAACAAAAAACATGGAAAAAAAAGGAACACAGGCAAAAATTAGGTTTTGGGTTTTTTTTCAGAAAAAAAATGCAGCCCCTAGGAGAAGCAATGTGACCCAAACATTGTAAATTGATTTTTACCTTCATGATAGTGGCGTTTATTTGACCATGACTGCCCGTCATTGTGGCATAAGAATCTCTGAATACAGCGACGAATTATATCTTCGAAGCCAGGTCTCATGGAAGATCGTAATGAATTTGTATCAATGTTGACAAGTTTGCCTTAACAGGAAAGAAAATATACAAGTTAAAATCTTCATGTCTATGACAATTCTTTTTGTATAAATACGGTACATTTCCTAATATAACCCTTTAACGTTTCCAATATAACCCTTTTAATCACCAAATTATGAGCATGAAGAAGTTACATTTATGAATTATCTGCCATATGAGAATATGATACTGCTTGTAAAAGCATCACTATTCAAAGGGATTTATGTAACTGAGTAAGAGGAAATTAATCACCCACAGGTCAATGTCAGAGCTTTAGAAAACAGTAACTTTAGTCTTTGGTTACAGGCACCTAAGGGAAGCACACAGAGTAAAATTTTAAAAAATAGCGACCAACAACGTAAAACAAACATCATAAACACAAAGTCCCATTTAGATTATACAACTCTTTCAATTTAAACAGCATAAGCCACTTTAAATATTAGCTCATGTATTGTATAAAAATATAAACATTCTAAAGGACTTCCAGTTATGACCTAAAATACTTCTTTAGCATCAAGGAAAGCAGAACGACAACCACTTGAAATGCTAGCTAAAACACAAGTAATGTTTTTACCAACCTACCAAACAGTAACATAGAGAAGAAAATGCCTTCCACAGGTTTTATTATACCTCACTACCAACAACAGTATATTGTAAAAAGCAGTTAGGGAATTCTCCGTATGAATTCTGTTAGTCACTACATACACACAATACACACTTCACTTATTTACAACAAGAGCACATGGACAAAGAAGACTCCTTCATACCTTCCTCCCAGGTATACTTCCTACCTGAAAGATCATGTCTTGTAATAAAGCTCTCTGGATTTGCTGGAAATACCCTTTCTGCAGTTGTGATACGACGTGCCACACAAATCATGCAGGACTGCAAATCTGTATTTAAAAAAGAACGTTTCTTCTTTCATCATCTCCTGTTTTACTGCGTTGAAGAATCTAATAAAATAGCTGAAGCATCTTTTGTTGTTACAATGGAAGTACAGACAGTAAGGATTAAAGCTGCTGCATTCTTGAAAACGGTTTGCTAAACACCAAAGAGCTTTTCACAGAAATTTCTATGCATGACAATTCTGCAAAAATTCCTACCTTCCCCCTCTTCCATCATAGCTCTTGGCTGTGATAAAGCGAAGCACTGCATAGTTTCATATCTTTGACGTATATCCTGGTAGCCACCTATATCTTCAAAGAGGTCGTGAGAGCTTTTCACCATCATCCGGCAATTGAATGTATGGCTCTTCTGTCTAGGTGTTTCATTAGTCCAAGAAACTCCATTAACTTAAAAAAAAAAACCACAGTAAAAATTCATATAGATTTTCAGATACAATCAACTCATAACTGATTCTTCTTAATTTAGATACCCTGTTCCTAGATTACAGATATTAAAGACTATTTTAAGATGCCTTCCCAATATACCATCAATATAGCTTGGTATAAAAATAGGAATATTGAGAACCAAGCAAAAAACACTCTTTCTTTTGCATGACACTTTCAGTTACTTGAAGGAGTGCTAGGAAGTCATTCACATATTTTAAAAACAAGCAGTTCCTTCAGCCAGCCTTGTGGTATCAGGGAAGGTGTTCCTTTAGTGTCGCTCTTTTAGTTATAGATAAACAAAATATAAAGGCTAAAGCAAAGTGTGAATTTCCAGCACATTTATTTCTGATGGCATGCTATTGTAAAAACACAGTAATATTTATCAAGATTAAGATATTCTTGTAGTAAAATATTCTTTGTATAAGTAATCTGTTTTGAAAGGTTATCCTTTATGAGGTATTTTTGTCTTCTCTGATTGTTTTCAAATAGTCTAGTTAAGTATAGTAAAAAAACTTTTACTACCTGAAGATTTAGGTAAGTTTTTAAGAAAATCCTTCCGGTCCTCTTCATGCAAGATACCATACACACTTGTATTAACCAAATCTTCTTGTTTATACTGCAGATACTGTGTGACATTTTCTGATACAAATACTATGTTCCCATCTCGATTTACAACAAAGAGGAAGCCGTCCAATGCCTAAATATTAACATGACAACATATCATGTAAGACATATGGACTAATTCTCAACATAATTTAATTTAAAAACTGTGTGGGTGATAAATGTAATTTTACAATATATTCACTTATTTTCAAGGATAGAGATGAAGTTTTAAATTCTTCTTTGAGGAAAAGTGCATCTGGTAGGGAATTATTTAAATAATAATAATTAATATGTCCATGTGATACTCCATTCAGCCTTCACATTGATAACCAGCCTTCTTGTTTCATTCTTGATTCATATGAACACTAGATCATGAATTTGTACCATTAATTCAATAGTTAGCAAATTGAAACAAGTAGTAGAAACAAGCAGAGAGTCATGAATATGAAGACATTTCCACTATCAAGCAATGAGATAGGAGGATCTAGCCAAATACTGTGTGTTCGTGATTGAAAGAGAGGTTCAGTATCTATGTTAAAAAACTAAGCTTCAAAAACGCTTTGATGAACTTGTAGATATCAGATTGGTTTTCTAGGCATAAAGAAAGGCTATCTGCTATGTACCTTTGTTTACTATTATTCTTGGGTTATTTGACTTGATGGCAACATTCATTTAAAATGTTTCATAATTTAGGAACACAAATGCAGACACACATAACAAACCTCTCCTTGCAAAAACTCCTCCATTTAATGTCTGTCCCCTACAAGAAATAAAATATTCCTTGTACAAATAAGCACTGCTTCAGTAGTAATTTGCTAATGACTGCTAGAGTAAATAAAGCATAGAAATATTAGAAAAAGTCAAAAAGCTATTCTATTTCCTTCTACAGAGTATTTCAGCAAAATTAAGAAAACATTATAGATTTTATTCCTGAACCTTTCAAACATACTTCTGCATGGTGCTTGCATACTATTTTATTACTACAGGATTGCATACTTCATTGTAATATTTTCACCTGCCGTAAGTATTTGGTTCCATAGGGGTTTACTAGGGCCTAATTTGTACTTGCCTGTAATAAAAGAGGTCCCAATGAATCCTTGTCAATAACTCCTTGACCCGTGGATGATACATCAGCTTTCTGAACGTCATCATCATTAGAAACTGCTTTTCCTGTAAGCCAAAAGATACATTTCCGTAAAGTGACTTTTCATGTGATAGCCACATTTTAATATTACAAGCCAGTTCCTAGGGAGAGTGTGAAATAAAAGGAAAAAAAAAGCGCAAATGAGAGAGGAGGGCTCATATACTGTTGGCCGCTAAGACTAGAAAAAATGTCATGGCCACATGCCAAACTCTTTGCTCACATAAATTGACTCGGCAGTTGAAGCTGACATGATGAACTTGCTTTGTGAACATTTCTTGTTGTTTTTCAGACACTGTCTGATGAATACCTGCTGAGTCTTTCAATAGCCATTAAACACACACACACACACATATATATATATATATCTTTCTTATGTTTTTATTTTGATCATCTCATTATCATTGGTCACAGCCTTCAGATGCCACAACCTCTGTTCTACTTTTGTAGGCTTTGATTCATGTCAACAGCCTGTGTGTCTGTATGTGTATACATGTGTGTATATACACATATGTGTGTGCATGCATATAATAAAGTCATATTTAAAAAAATCAAAATATCCTAAGTTAACGTATTGCAGAGAAAGGTGGAATGGGAATCCACACCATGCAGCAGAAAAACACCATGAACTGTATTTTGTGGTAGTTGCTGGCTGGTTAAGCAGACCAGAAAAGGAGTACAACATCTCAACTCAATAATGAAATATTAGAATACACTCAATGACACTACAAAAAACCTTAGAAACAGAAGATGATTTTTGAAAATTGTTTTAGCATAAGATGTGGCAATTTACCGCAACAGATGAGATACACACCACATCATATTTCGTTTTTCTAATACTATACTGCCCAAATGACACATATAAGCTTGGAAGGCTAGCCATTGAGAGGTGGAGATGGGGGTGGAGTAGTGTTTAAAAAAATAAATTATATATACACCTCACTCTGTATTTCAAAACACAGGTTTTGCATATACCTGTCGGTTAAAAAAAAGTATTATATCACTTAGGTTTACCCTAGCTGACAGAATTTACCAAGATATGATGCATTGCTTCTTCCTCCTTTGTTGAGTTGGCTATATTCTGAGTACATTCAATCACACTAAAAAAGCAATTAAAAAAAATCCATAAAAATCACTATCTCTGATTGGAGGCTTGCCCATAAGAAAAGGATAGATTTCCTTGAAGCGAAAGGCAACAGCATGTATTCTTCATACCAGTGAGTACTTGGTATAGCGTACAAGCAGATGGTAGAGTACCATCTCCTTTTTTTTTAACTTGTCTGTGGTACAAAACTGGTGAGACAGGCCATACGAAGTTTTAAAATCCTGATTCCCAATAAAAAGTGATGATAAATACCTGTTTACTTTTAAATAGAAAATTACTTAAGATGCATTTAAGGTTTGAATCAAGTCAAAGTCCAAAAACCTGCTCAGTTACATGCTATTGTGAAAACTACTACTCAATTTCCCAAGCAACTATTGCTACAAAAAAATAATCACAATGAAATTAAACTATTAATTTTGACTTAGCAGGGAACTGTACCTTGCTCTTTTATTTGTCGAATCTGTCTCACAGTTTCTTTTAAAATAGCACATTTGTCTGGTTTGACATTGAAATTGTCAATATCACTCAGATTAGCAGATATCAGCTCAGCCAGTTCTTCAATGTATTTGCTTTCCTGCTCACGTCGACGCTTCTCACCACTGCAGACCAGACTAGGAATAAAAAACATGGTTTTGTATACTTATATACCACCCTATACAAAACCTGTGCTCACTCTGTGGGCAATAATGTACTTCACTTAAAACCCACCCATTAAACCTAGGCAGTAGTTATTCTTCCAGCAAACAGGAATCTGTAGGGCAAATGTGTGTGTTTTGTTACGCTGCTGTTTGGTTTGGGGTTTGTGTTTGTGTTTGGTTTGCATCTTTTTTAAGAATTTTAAGTACAAATTGATATCAAGAAAATAGAAGAAAGCTATTACTAACAAAAATCATCCTGTTTTTACTCTATTACTCTACTGTCAGATTTAATGAAAAGAGAGCTGCTTTTGTTATAAAATTGTAGCACTCATACAGAAAGTATATTTTAATCTTAGAAGTTGCTTTACAGTTGTTAAAATTTACTAGACAAACAAAACTGAATTTTAGCATTCTATTAACTCCCTTCAGTTTGATTGTAAAGAGATGATTATAGAAGGCAATACCTCATAAATTTCTAGGCATCAGGACCGAAATGCCATCTCAACATGCAAGAAAAGCAAGATCCCAGACAACCTAATGTTGCTGGATAAAACGTCTCTCTCAAATTCCTTTTCCTATCCAGATTAATGTGCTGATTAAAGAGACTATCTACAGCCTAAATCAACAGGAAGAGATGTCATACACAATATGGCAACAATAGGAAAAGAAGGACCCGGGCAGGGGTAAGAATGGACATATCAAGGTAATTGAAAGAGAATAATCATTCTTTGAGAAGAAACCAAGTGAAGGAGTTAGGAAAGTATGTATGGATCAACACTGGAGAAAACAAACACATGACAAAGCAGGAGCTTGAAAGATAAAGAAAGCTAATGAAGGGTGACAATCTGAAAAAGAACTCCTGTATGAGAGACACTGCAGAAAGGGAAAGAGAAAATGGAATGGAGCACACTCATAAAAAGACACTGGGATACAGTGGAAGCATTTAAGGTTCTCATACATCATCTGTTATAATGATGAAGGCAATTGGCATGAGGCACTGGGGATGTATAAATAAAAGGGACAAATATTAGTACACACAATGCCTGACAATGAATTTAATACAAGCTAATACTCTATAAGAAGAAACATGAAGGGATAAAAGAAACTTCACGTGGTGGAGAGCAATGAAGCTTGTGGGTAACAGAGAACTGAGTCCCTCAGACAACAGTACCTGAGAGAGCTGGGTGAGGGGCAGGAAGATAGCATAGATTGCCAAAATTTAAGATGAACTTGAAAGAAATGGAAGTACAAACAAACCAGCAAAAAGCTCAACCTCTTGCAGTACTCTTTGATAAATGTAGCCGCCTGAAATGAGGCCTGTCAAATCAATTACCAGATATGAGATGATGCCTTTAAAATTCCTGTGAAGCAAGAGGTTTTTCTTCTTTTGCCTTGCAATCACAACTTCGAAAGGGATTCCTTATCTAATGGAAGGTATCCCTGCCCATGACAGGGGAACTGGAACTAGATGATCTTTAAGGTCCATTCCAACTCAATCCATTCTATGTTATGTCCACTGTAATAAAATTTCCACAGGAGTCTAATTATAAAGCACAGTTCGTCAACTACACCTAATACTAAAGTTACCTATCTTCACAACAGAAGATGGCCTAGAGATTAGTTTCAACTAAACTAATTCCTTAGTTAGAACTTACTCTAAATTGCAATGCAAATTTGAAAAGTATTTTTAAAAACTTATTAAAAACCAGTTAAGTTCTATATAAACGTACCTTGCACCTGGTGTATCACAGGGCAATGGCTTGCGCTTCCTTGACTCATTAGTCAAACTATCTAAGGAGTTTTCTCCTAATCCGCTCATCTTGACCTTGCATCAGCAGCTAAAAGCAATGACATAATTGTGAATAAAATGCTCAAAATACTAATTCAAAATACAGAGAACTTATTCAGATAAGTAATTTATTTTTATCAGATTTACAAGTGAGTTTTCTTAATGCAAATCCATAAACTTTTTTGCTACTAAAAATGTTTGTTTACCTTTCTTTGAAATCTACCCTTTATTTAGCCAAAACACAGGTTATTAAAGCTTTATATCACTCTAAGCAAAGGTAAAGGTTAAAAATGCATTTCATTTTTTTCAGAGATATTTAAAATCTGCATCATTAAACTGGGACCACTGTATAGCTTCAATTTTTCTAAAAAAAAGTATCAGTATTTAAGCATATATTTAGATAACCTGGAAAGAAAGCAATAAATTAATGTTATACCAAAAACACAGTTGCAGAAACAAATAATTTTCATCCTTTGGAGTGTATCAGGGGCCTTACAGGAGTTTCATACTCATCTCTGCATAAAGCCAACAGATTACTATTACCATCTTTACAGGTTACTATAGTTTTCACATCTCTTGCTAAGTCTTCTAAAATCCATGCAGTTTTCTAAAACTTTGAGGCCAAGGCAAGCAAAGACTTCAACTGTCTTTCATTTATATTGCTTCCGCAGCAAAGACTGGGCCATAACCCAATAAAATATCAGGTGATTTTGTTGAAGTCTAGTTACATTAAACAAACCTGGCAGATTAGATATATATTACAGTCATCTCCCCTCACTCCCAAGAGAAAAAAGCAGCACAAACACAGACGAGAGAAGAAAGCTGTGTGAGGTCCTGCTATGCTAGGATCAACAACACGCTGAGGGAGGAAAAAAAATTTGATGGCTCTATGCTATGTATCTAGTTGGAGTATTTTAGAATACAACTAAAACTATAAAACTATCTAAAAAATTGGTTTTGGTCTTTTTACTACAATGAGACAAAACAGATCTAGGCAGTTAGAAATTAAGCACTACTTTATTCTTTTTAAAGAAATTTCCAAATTAAGTGTAAATTTCATTTACTGCATTCTAGTTCAGACTGCAGTTCTTTACCCTGTACAGTGGCAATAAATGGTGCTAAATATTTAGTTAATAGAGTTAGACTTGTCCGTTAGAGAGAACCTTTTCGCATAACATAACCCAAGCACTAAGAAATCTTTCACAGGAAAAGTTCTTTGTCTCCACAAGCAAAAACTACCATTATGGCAATTGTTAAAAGAAACTGGCGTAGGATGACCAAATTCCTAGGAGTCAGTGATAACATATCACAAGGACAAGGAACCGATAGAACTAAATTAAGTTTGTGTTAAGGTATCAGAGGCTGATACCTTAACATATATACCTGATAAATATATACTTTAACATATATAACATGATACCTATCAGAGGCGCAAGAAGCTCTGCAGAACAGAATATGAGCATCCTATTGAACAAGAAGTTAGTTAAACACAGGTCAGCAGTGTATACTTGCAGCAAAGACAACAAACCCCTCAGAAAGGGTACCAAATCAACCAACTGCTTCCAGAAGAAGAAGAAGAAGAAAGAAGAAGAAAAAAGAAGAAAGAAGAAAGAAAAAAGAAAAAGAAGAAGAAGACGAAGACGAAGAAGAAGAAGAAGAAGAAGAAGAAGAAGAAGAAGAAGAAGAAAGAAGAAGATTATTGTATTACTTGACTGACTGAATTTTTGCTTATCAGCTTCTTGTCGGAAAGGGGGGTGGATATCGGCTGTAGTTTTTTCTAAAGTCTAAACTGAAAGGACAAAGACATACAAGAACAGATTTGCATGAAGCAGCATGGAGGTTTTTAATTCTACATGGGAAGAATTTAAAAGAACATTCTTCCTACAGCAGTACAAAATTTTGAAAGCTAGACAGGACAAAGGACTGGATTACTCTAGCACGTGTTAAAAGCCCAGAAATAAAATGGCACCTTTTTAAAGTACAAATTATCTTTGCAGCTAATAAAATGTTACAATGCTTAACATAAAATCCTATCATAACCAATGCTCATGCCAATCAATATACATTACAAAAGGAAGGATAACATGTTTTTAAAATGACAACAGAATTAAGCCCAACAATCAAACATAATCTTCCATTTGAAATAAACAATTACAAAAGATGCCTAACTCTGTACTATGGGCATGAACTGTACAGATAAGAACTTGGTCTTACATATAAATATTTGCTAAAGAAACAGGATGAATAAGACAAACCCAACAGAGAGATGGAAGAGCAAGTCTGCAGACCTTTCTCCATTCATGTATTCTTCCAGGGCAAAAAAATCCCAAATACATCCGTAGTGGCCTACTTTACATAAAGTTCAAGAAAAATACACTGTTAGGCCACTAGATGTCAGTACAGAACAGGACAACTGCAAGGATCGTATTTCCTTCAATTAGTGTCATTCAGCTGAATAAAAAACTACTCATCTGAACAAGTAAGCAGTTGGAAAAAAAGAGATTATAAAAACAGCTTATGATCATGGAAAAAGCAGTTAATTATCTGAAGCTGATACTCAGCACTACATATGACTCAAGGTCTTATGTCTACAGACCTCACAGCTGAGCCCGCATCTTCAGGCATGCTATAGGTAACACCTGCACACACTTCCAGGACTGCTGCTTCCCTTCCTGTAACTACATGTACAGGCTGAGCACAGTCAGAGCTGAAGGTTTAAGAGCTAATGTGGAAAGAGAAAGGAAGAGCTTAAAATGTAAGTCTTAATGCTAACTCAGGAATGATGTGGACATAGCAAGTATGCCTGAATCCAAGAGTAAATTCTGTTTAAGAGAAGGAAGCATTTGAAACTCATTAAGCAGTAGAAAATTTGAGCTAGGATAGACATTTCACTATAACATAATGTTGAAGGTTACATGGTTGTTTTAAATGATTTAGAATAGAAATGTCATTTCTGGTTAAACATCTACTTGTACTGAGAGATAACTCACAATGTAATTAAATAGAAAACCAAAAATTATTACAATTAGTCTCAGAAACATGATAAATATAGGAGCTTGGACAAGGAAGGAAAAATCAGTAATCTGCATAGGCTACTCTTTCCCTACTCTTACACCCAAGTAGCTGGTGGTATTTTATTCAGGCCTTAAGCTGCGGAGTTGCTGCACATGCATTTGCCTTTTGCTAAGAATATCATTACAAGCTGTGCAGGCAGGTCATGCCTAGAACAAGTCTGTAACTGTTTAGCAAAGGAAATTACAGAAGCTGCTTCACAATACAGATGGATTTACAGTACAAATTGTTAAGAGTCAAACTAATTTCCCAGCTACAGGAAGTATTTGCAAAAGAAGCAATTTCTTTCATTATTAACTCCTCAATGAATTAATGAAAGAAATCACCAGTTTTGAAAGTACCAGGTGTTATATTTCTTCATTGAAGTTGAACCTTAAATTTCTAATGGCCTAAAGAGTTTTTCCAAAAGGAAGGCTATTTTGGGGGTCTGGGGAGTTTTCCTGAAGTTAATTATTTCAAAAGACAGCTCTGAAACACAGGTTTCAAAAGTTAAAACTTTTATGCATTTTTACTATTAAAAGCAAAAAAAAAAAAAAAAAAAAAATTAATACAGGCATCTTTGTAAACTTACTTTCTGAGCTGAGAAGCAACAACACTAGTTCTGGCTTATGAACCACTAATGCTGGCTAGAAAGACTTCTCTGCTAGTGATACCACACAATATTATCTACCTAAATGAAGCATTTTTTAAAGAAAATAATTAAGAGTGAAATTCTTTCTGTTATTTGCGTGATTAAAATAAATCTAAAAGCTAGCTTAATTTGACAGAATAGCCCAGTTACTACATAAAACTGGGCAAATGCAAGAAATTCTATTAAATTTTAGATCAGTATAAATTACCCAAACCAAAGTCTTCAAAGCAAGGCACTGTTTAATTCCATTGATTGTAGCAATAATGAACCACTATATCATGATGCTCCTAATCCCACCAGTGGAGTGGAACCGAAGGCAGCAATATTTGGAGCAAAAGTTCCCAACTTTCAAGATTACTTGCAACATCTTTGCATGTATAATCTTAAATTTTCCAACATTCTTCTCAATTCAAGAAAACAGAAAATAACAAAGATCTTCTTGCTCAGCAGTAACTCTGGTGAAAAAACACCAGTCCTTATTATTAAGGTGCTCATGCCTACACCCTTTGCAATATACCATACACTTTTCATATGTCAGGTCTATTCATTTCTCAGTGAAAAGCATAAATGAGTTGTTAAAAAGGTACTGGGTTTTGCACATGGCAGATAAAATAAGTTCCAGTAATTACCAATCCATCTACTGCAACAGCGTATGTATGGCCTTCCAAACAAAATCATAGATTTTAAAGAAGCCATGAGCGTTTATGAGTAGCAGTGCCCAACCTGCCACGGTTTCAGTATTTTGACAGGGTGAAATCCATTGTCTTCTAAAATTCCACCCTGGAATAACAAGAAAATTATGCGCATGCCAACAATACAGTATGTTTGCAATGGGGAAAGTTCCTGAGGCCATTTCCTACAGAGCATTCAATCCAAAATGACGATGAAATTACTAAGCGCAGTAAGCAGAAAGTTTTCAGTTTGATACAACTGTTTCTTCCCTCATCTTACTCAACTCACCCCCACAGAATTTGGAAAGCTACTACCTTAATATCCCTTAGATTGCTTTCTGCTGCCTTGTCTTTCAATGCACTCATTTCCTTGTCCAGCTCAAGCGTGATTCCCTTGTGCCCTGGCTCTCAGTAACTGGTAGATGAAAACCTACCAGCAAACAGGACATGGCAAGTGAGAAGGTTTTGCCCTAGCAGGGGCCCAAAAATACCAACAATTACATGCTTCAGATTTAATTTTTATATCTGTTTCGCTGAAACAGTTGACTACCCTCCAAAATGCGCACCTATACAATACTAATTTAAAACATATTTAAAATATTTTCTTAAATCATGGTTTTTACATGAAAACATTTTAAATACTTTGTTAGTCCCACGAAATCACCAAGTTTTTCCTATATTAAGTATGTGTATTTGTGGTATTTTGCATCCTTGGAAGCTCTTCTGTCTTGAGCTGATTTCTTGTTAGAGAAATTGACTAAGCAGAACTCAGCATTACTCAAAATAAGCCAGTTAGAAAGAATTAAACCAAACAAGTTCATTTCAATGAATCATGAGCATGCTCTGGAATTTTATATAATGTTAGAATATTAAATAGAATCTGTCCTCCTAAAAAATAAGATATAAGTCACACATTTCTGCAAGATGCAGACTGCAATATTGAAATTCTGATAATAAATAAAACTACAGGATATTCCATTCTGCAACTCTATATACTTAGTGGAAATTTGTTATTTCAACATTGTATCTCCCTCAAATACACATAAAAAAGTACCAAAGGTATTGAAACTTCTGATTCAAAATATTCTTGATATTATGCAGAGATTCTTTTGCTCTAAGACTGACCACAGAAACAACTGATGTTTCCACTTACATAGACAGGAATCCACAAGAATATAAGCAGCAATTTCACTTTCTGGCAGTGGTGCAGTATGGTTTTTGGTTTGAGTTGGGTTTTGTTCTTCTTTCTTCCCTCCCATCCTTTTCTTTTTTTTAAGTACATGCTTCTCATATACTAAACTGTAGCTTTAAAAATGTTCAGGTATATATAGTCCAAATATGAGATCAGTCACTTACTAGTCCTTAGCAAACATTCAAGCACTGCATATTTTTCAGAGGACCTTCAGAATCAGAATTCATTTTAAGTCACATCCTGGAAAACAAAAATAATATACAATATGTAACTTCAAGTAACTGTCATCTCTGCTATATGTTGAACAGTAGACCATACAACTCTTGTCTCTACACTAAATCCACATGCTCCTCTTCTAAATACAGAGGCATTAGCCAACTGCTTAACATCTTAAATTTAAAAAATATTTTATTTTAACACTGTGGTCTGTTCTGCTTCACATGAATTAGTTTATGTTATTAGGGTACTTATATCAAAGCACAGCCATGCACTAAGCGCTTGGCATTTGGGGCTGCACAGTCAGCTTCCCCATCGGACCTCACATAAGTACAACTTTCAACATGTGAGCATACAATTTCCTGTCTAAAGCCTGCTCAACCAAAACCCAAGAGTGCTCAAACAAAAACATCATTCAGCATGTTTTGATCTCAATGGGCTCAACATACTGACCTTTGACTGATTTACCTACTCTCAGGATGAGCTACAAAGATAAGCAATTCACACCATGTAGAACCTTAGCATCCAACACAGCCTGGCTACCAAATCTAGTTTACATATGGTAGGTTTTTTGATCAAATTTTTAAAAGACATAAAGAAAGATCATTACACTACAGTCCGGATGAGATGGCTAAGTGACAAGTCATATTGTCACCTGTGGCACAGACAACAACAATATGACAGACACCTAAAGACAGAACACACTACACTGTGTTCAGGTTAAAAATATACCTATATATAATGTGCCAGATATAGTGAACACAATGGTTACTTTTTAAAATAAAACATAAAAAGTGTAGCACTTGCAATCTTCCTTAAATGTTTCAGAGATAATTACTGTGCCTTTTTAAAAAAGAACCCAAATACAATACATTTTAAATTAGAGTGCATAAGACCAACATACTTTTAAACCTCTGAGGAAGGAGCAAATGCAGCAGATAAAAAATGCCACTGAACCTTTACTACAGCTTTGTGAATCTGAAAGTGCACTGTAACAAACCATGTTACAGTGCACTTTCCGATGAAAGTGCACTTTTTTACCATGAAACAGACACTCATGTACACTGAGTAAATAAAGAGGTTTTCATGTAACTAGTTTATACTAAAAAGTCTTTAATTACCTTTTAAGATGAAAGCACCTATACATATATTATGAAGCAAACAGGAAATTACATTAGTTGTATTGATACACCACTGTGCTTTCCAGCATTTCCCCCATCAGTACAGTAACTAATAAAATACTATTCCAAAACACAGGCATTTGATCATTCTCTACTCTTTCTCCCTCCCACATTCCTCCCACAGACAAAAAAGTGACTTACTAGGTAATAAATGATTCAGAGACTTCACTGAATCAGGACTTTCAGTTAAAAAAAAAAAAAAAAAAATGCCATCTATGATGCCAGTGAAGCACACCTTGTTGCAACATGTTAAATATTCTTAATTTCATGCACATTCATTTTATATTATACATTCTATCTTAGGGAGACTGATTTTTCAGACCTTGCCAGGTTTCATTTACCAATTCCCCTGCAGTGCTTATGTTTACTAAACGTCATGCACTCCTGGGCTATTTCTCAGACATGACAATTAACTTGAACCTTTTTCACTTTGCATGTATTAATATGACAGGATGCTTTCAGGTAAGAGATGGTCAGAGATGGAAGATGCCTGGAGTTCATCTCCTGTTCCTCTGATAAATAATGCATGTGATATATTTTTGGAATGTCATTACTTGTTAATTTGTTTCCTATGCATCCCGGTTTGCCTGTTAGAGCAACAGATAAAGGACCATGTTAACAGCAAACAAAATGTATGACAGAGAAAAGCAGGGCCCTGGTGAAATTGAAATTAAAATATATAAAATCAAAATTATTTATTTAAAATTAATTATTCCTAATATTCCTACTTGTTTTAATAGCGCAGGTGAACACACCTGCCTTTAATCTTCAGCATAGCATAAATACGGCTTTTAAAACTCAACTGCACACTTACATTTCACACTAAAACTGCACACTCCTTTGGAGAGATTTTTAAGTCAACCATCTTCTGCCATATTTTGCTATGAATTTCCAGTATATACAAATACCAGCAGCTAAACCTTCCATTCATTCAAGTAGAATAATTTAAAAATAATTTGTGACCTAAATTTCATTTTGTATAGCCTATGCCAATTTGCCTGAGAAAGAAATCAAAGGAGGAATGGTCATTAGAGTTTCATGTGAGAAAAGAACCCAGAAAAGTGTACACATCTGTGACATCTCAATATGAACAGAGACAACAGAAACCTTATACAGCTATAATGGAGGGTGTGGGGGAGGAATGCTCACAAGCCTTTTTTGTTTGCAACACGAAGATGTGCATAATTTTGTAAAATGCAGTCGGGAAGCCTCATGTGGTATAACTAAATTAGTCTGTTTCTTGTTGAATCTCTCTGCTGAATTCGATTTTTAGATGAATCAGGCAGGAGTCATGAAACAAACTCAGACACAGAAACAGGAAAAGAAAACACGAGTAGACTTTCCCTCATTAAACAGACATACACTGCATGAGACATATATTCTAACACTTCTAGCACACTACAACGTGGTATTCATTTCTTCATTACATCACATCATTTGTAGCTCCAGTTCAAACTATTAAAACCAGGTATCTCATCAAACAGTTTTAACAGGGAAAGAAAAAGGAAAATGAAGGCAGCAAATTAATCAGTTACGGCTTGTGCACACAAATCAAAGAAATTGTGAAAGATGGTATAATTGTCCTATGAGGTTAGTTGTGTTTAACAAAACAACATGCAGCTTAGAAGCAGTGTGGAATATTAATCTACATATCTCTAGACATATGTGAGGACATCATCACACATCTCCAGCCCTCAGGACAGAAAAGTGATTACACTGGCCCTCTTATAACTGTGTTGTAATGACAACAGAGAGAGAGAAAGACACAGAGAGAGAGAGAGAGAAAGAGAGAGAGAGAGCGAGAGCGAGAGAGAGAGAGAGAGAGAGAGAGAGAGAGAGAAACTATGCTGCCTCTCAATGGCCCTATGAGAAAGTTAAAGGGGATGCCACAGGGAAAAGGTTAGCATTTAAGAAGTGGAAAGATTGTTTACATGGGAAGAACTGAAAATTAATTGAAACAGGAAATACAGGACTAAAAAAAGAGAAGACTGCACCTTGCACTGAACTACAGCTGATTATAAAAAGATGCTTAAGTAATACATCATAAACAGGAAGCCAGCAAGGGAGACAATGAACAAAGGCATAAACTGGGCACTCAGAGAGAATAAAGCTGTAGCTCTGAAAATTTCTTCATGTTGGCCTTCATCTTTGTCAATCCAAAACAACACGGAAAATGCATTGAATCCATTCTGCCTCTTAGGAGTGTCTGAAGTCCACTAAAACATTTAATAGTTAAAAAGTATTTTTGATCTTTAAACATTAGTGTTACGTTTTTACATTACAGTGCTAGTTTATAAAATGCTTATATTGTGACTAAATTTGATAAATGAAAATCTTTATGGGTGTATTCTCATCTTAGTAAGAGTTAACATCTCTAGAACAAAATGTTCCAAACTACAAGACATGCTGAACATGTGTACACATGTTAAGCTCTGAAAGCTGCTTAAAACTGCAAGATTGAGTAAAGTTCATATGAACATTTGTACACATGCAGGGCTTTGAAAGCTGCTTAAAAATGTAAGAATGAGTAAAGTTCATGTTAGCCTTGATAAATATCAGCTGTCAGGTATTGCCAACCAATACACACTATATTTTCCACAAACTAGAGCCCAGTAAAATGCAATTTTTACTTTACCACCTGAATATAATGCATTGTACAAGGCAACATCTACCCAAGGTCAAGTTTACTGTTTTCAAATTTCAACTTCCAAAGCAGGATATTGTTACACAAACACCATGACACTGAAATTAATGGAAGCATTTCTAAAAATCTTTAATCAAGTTACATATAATCCTCTAATACACACTGTCTACCAGAATGGACATAGTCAACTTCAAAGCAAGTCAAGCACATCCTGAAAGAAAAAAATGTTGTTCTTATATCCACTTTCAATTCTGTAGTTTTCCAGTCCAATTTTACTTGAACATTTTCTGCTGTAGTAATCACGTCTTATAAAATTCTAATTGTTTCTCGCAGAATTAGACCAAGAAACCAAGCAAAGTCTCGGAACACTAGCTGTACAATAAAAGAGCAGGGTAGGATCAGAATGGCAGAACTTTCCATAAAGAAACCTTATGTTTTAATAACATGATATAAATACAACAATCAACTCTACCTACAGCATAGCCCACTTCAGAACTGTTAATTCCCCAACAACTGTTAATTCCCAAAAGCTCTTCCATTTGATACCACATATCATTTACAACTGCGTAAGTGAAAAATAATTACTATGGTACTGTTACCAAGCCAAAGAGGGAAGCATACTTTAAAAATGTCATTGTGATTACCATTTTAACAAGAAGACTTTTTCTTCCACAAAGTAATATGATAGTATTTTGTGAATTTTTATTAGAAGTATTAGCTAGTTCTCCTGAACAAGGTAAAAGCTCAGTATGTTGAAAAATTATGCCATATGCGTGTGATGTCAATGCCTCTCCTTCTCTGTGTTTAAGGAATAAGTACATTGATAAACTGAAAGTTAATATAGTTCTGCTGGAATTTTCAAAAGCACTTAGCATTGGTAAAGACTGTTTCTATTAATTCGGTGAGAATTCTATCACCAGTTCCAATGGAAATACCAAGCCTGAAAGCAGTATTTCTTTCAAAATCTTACCCTCAGCAGCAAAAAAAAAAACCCTTTTACCTAAATATTTGAATTAACTTCAAGTAGCAAGAGAGAGTAAATGTGGTTTTTTTCTATCTGAATATCTAAATTTTATTTAAAACTATTTCCCAAGTTCCTCAGAAACATAGGTGTGCACTGTGCACAGAGCCAGCAAAACCAGATAAAATATCTGTCTGCTCACAGACAACTTTCAAGAATGTTCTGTTTCTACAATCCATGTTTAATGCGGTGTCTGAATTCAAGCAATTCCAAATTGAAAACATTATTCCAGTCTACTTGATGTTTTCTGTAATAACCTCCAATGTTCACATTTTTTAATGCTAAAAAAGACACATTTTTCCCACACTACCACCTATTTATAGTTATGAAAATTTATCTATATGTTTTTTTAATCAACCACATTGAACACCAGTGTTGCAAAAAATAAAACAGTAATTGCTTAAAGTAGTAGTAACTTAACTGCTAGACTTAGACTTCTTTCTTTGCAGCAATGTAAACTTCAAAATAACATCCTCTAACTGCGAAAGTGATTACATCTCATCTGACCTTTTACGGCACAAGAAAGTATGAAAAAGCCCTCTTGCACATTTAATTTACAATATTCATTTCTGCTCTTAAGCCAACATTAGTGATGCAAAATCAGAGCTGAACAACCAAGGCAGAAAATCCAATGGAAAAGCTGTGATGTATAATAAACTTCCTATTAATGCCACCAAGAAGAGGTATATGTCTGAAGAGTAATATTTTTATGTTCTGTCTCAAAATATATATCTAACATTACATACTTCTTAATGCTATAATCCTTGTACCTACCTTTCAAAACAGGTGTCCTCAAAGAGACAGGTTAGTCAATATTTCCCATATTAGTGTGACAATCATATAAAATGGAAGGAGGGGTACTAAGAATGAGAAAAAATGTTAAATTAAGGACCCCAGTATACCCACTACTGACCAGGGAAGATATCCGGTGAAATGGAAAAGGGGTCATTCAAACTAGTCCTAATTTTTAAAGCATTACAGGAGACAGCCTTCATAGAGAAATTCTTAAATTTTTCCTTGAGATTTTAGGTTTCCTTCTATTCTCACAACTTTTAGGAAGACTGCTAGATGCCTTCATTCATTCTAAAGCAAAATCTGTTGCATTTAAAACCAAAGTGAAGTTTAGTCTGGTGAGAGGTAAACTTCATCATTCATCGTAGAGTTAAATGCCACTACCTAGGAATAGTAACAGTGCCTTGGATTACAAAAGAGTCACAAATCCAGCACTTCTGCAGTAAACATCAGTTATTTTTATTGTTTTACATATTTTTCCTAGTTCTACATGTTCTTTAAATTCAAGGATCTTTGTGGAACTAGGGATGATAAGCGGGGATTGATTACTATCTTTGGACAATTGAAAGGGTTACCCAAGTGAGCTCTGCTGCCACTGCATGACCATCTACTCATCGACAAATTGCTCACTATTAGCTACAAAGATATGACACATCACAGCAAAGCATTTTAAGCAAAATGAAACTGGTATGTTAAAGTATCATTCTGCAAACTGCAGTGGTTAAGGACTGATCAATAACACACAGTACAAGCAGGGCAGAAGTTCTTCCATTTCTCAGCAGCAATCCTAAGACATAACTAAAAAACTGTCTTAGGTCTGCTAGTGCATAGGACAAAATAAAGAATGAAAACACCTTTAAGAAAGACTGGGTTTTTTAATGACTGCACTTAAACAACACACTGAATTAGATTTCCACAAAACAAGGACTAATTTTGCTTTTACAGCTAAGCAAGTTAACATATTCCTAGATTTCTGAGCCAATGAATGACTAGCAGCCTTTAAAATGTCTCAAAAGCTACCCCGAAACATCATGAAACCACTAACTGAAGAACACTGTGAAGATACCATGAGTAGTACACTACCTAAAACAGGGCCATTAAATAGTATTCATCTTTCTCGGACATACTGTAAAAGCAAGCAACAAAGGAAAATACAACTTAGAATGCTTTGCTTCTAGAAAGATCAGAAATGTGGAGACATGTATACCTGAAGAGACAGAATTTGCATTTATATTATATTATGTACCCATAAAACAACAAGAAAGCAAAAGAGAAGGGGTATTTCCTTCAAATAAACATTATTTAAACAAATGGCACCAATGCGTTAATTATAATTACTGGTTTGCTACAAAACAATAGAAATCACCATTCCATGTTGTATCCGAGGCCCATTTTACTCAGTACTGAAAAGGGGTTGAATCTAGAAATTCTAGAAATCAGTAGGAAACTACTGCTCTTATAAATATATAAACTCTAAGTATTCTCCACTTTAAAAATACAATGCATTTTAGTACTCTAATAACTTGTCTGATACCATGTGCATGCCAAACAGTAAGAGAATTTTTTTCATCAGTTTCAAATGGTTTTTGCTTTTCCTTAACAGGAAGCCCCCACTGCACCCCCCTCTTAAAACCACAAGACTCCAGTCTGTTCCTGTGTGTCATGCTTTGTTATTCAGCTTCTGAAAATCTCAAGCATTTATTTTGTCTGCAAACATTCCCTCTGCCTCTTATACCAAGCTTCATATTGATCCAAATTTTTTTTCATTTTCAACTTTATGCTATTTCAAAATAAGACTCCTCTGATTTAAATCCTCAGTTGAAATCAATGTCCTGTGAAAGCAATGTTGACACAGGACCCTGGAGGACAGCATTACATATGTGATAGAGAATCAATGTGAAAAACAAAGGAAATCTAAAACAAAGAGACAGAACTGCATATGGTACTTTAACAGAAGGGTGGGGCAAAAGGGGGGAATGACAGCTTTTGAAATAACAAATCACCTAATGAATATTCTATACAAGAAGCTGAAAAATATAAAAAGAAGCATAATTAAAGTTATCAGCATACTGAATATACACTATTTAAATGTATTAATTCAAAATTCCTGCAGTCAGTACTATTAGAAATGTCAGTTTCTTAAGAACAACACTGAGGACAATTAAACAGTAGGCTGTGACCATTGGGCTTGCAATTCCCCCTCCTCCTCCATTCACGTAGCCAGGATAACTGTTTTGCTCCCTCTATTTACAATTGAATACACAATGAATAAAAAGCAATATAATTTTTTCCCTATAAGGCATTAGAAATTCTTTCCTCAGATAAAATAAAGTTTTTGCAATTGTCCATGCACAGTATGCAGAGCCTTTTCCCCATCTAGGACAGAGAAAACTTAGCACTGGGAAAAAAATTAGATAAACATCACTTATTTTCCAATTCTCTATCACATCACAGCTCTGAGGTTTATTAAAGAATGTCTGCAGTTGTCTGGCATAGTGCTAGAAATGGAAATATATTTTAGTAGTAATATCAAAAATTAAAAATACTTGTCCTGTATTTTCACAGCATCATCACCCAAAGACTGCCATAGCATGTGGAGCCAACAAGACAGAAGACATACTGGTTTTTCTAGCATATAATTTTTGCTCTGAATTTATTTATATTTGTCAGATCTGTGAGTTCTCTGGACATTCCTTATTTGTACCTTGAGAACAAAAACTGCCTACTTTAAGGACCAGAGCATTAGTACTGCAAGCACCATTGGACCATGCTTTTCCTTTACTTATCTTGAATAAAACCATGCCTTTCCAGCTGCCATCTGATTGGAGAGAGAGAAAAACGGGCATTGTGCCATTATATATCATGAGGAATTTTTGATACCAGAAAATGTAAAGTTGACTCCTTCTCTTGTCTAAGTCTTCAGCAGACTATTGTAAGGACAACTACACGCCACAAACGAACGAATGCAACAGTTATGGACCACTTCAGCCCATTCTTTTTTTTTTGTTTTCTTGTAACTGTTCAGGAATATTGTCTCTCTACTTTTTATAGTTCATTTACTGCTTTGATAAATTATCTGATACGATATATTGATTATCACAAGCACCATATATATATACACACACACATATACATACATATATATACACACATACANAAGAAACATCAAAAGGAAAGTTTAGAGGAATGAGTTTAAAACTGTGCTGGAAACAAAGCATACTCTTCTAAAAAGACAGCAGAGTAAATATCCTGGTCTGCTACTTCAGCAGAAATCAGTAAGCAAAGCTACTGCTTACTGTCCCTGTGGCCTGAGAGATTAGAAGACCTGAGCCTGTAACAGAAGGTAGGAATAACCTGATTATCAGGGCACATCAACCCACCCTACCCCACAAACATTTACATAGATAATGCAACCTACAGAGTAATAAATGCATAAAGTCCTTTCAGCTACAGCAGCCAATCCCCATTTTAATCACATTTTTCAAGGAAGTGCAGGTGAAACACAACTTGCAGCAGGAGGTCTGCTTCACCAAGATCACACCAGTTTTCTATCAGAACACTTTCCTTTCTACAAACTGGTTTGTACATTAAAGAAGAAAAAAAATTTCTCAGATACTGATTCCTGCAAAACAAGACTGTGTGTATGGACCTATATCCTCAAAGGAATTCACATGTCTACAGCTTAAAATGTTTTGTATCTATTCATGTTGCATCCTGATGGTATCATAAGAGAACTCAGAAAAAATATCATAGTAGCAGAGGAGGGACAAAAATGAATAGATTGATTATTTTTTCAATGTCTTTCAGTAAGTTGTTGCTATAAACATGCTCTTCAAAAAAGCATTCAAAATCCAGAAACCCAAGCCATTATTGCTGCAGAAGACCAAGTGTTCACTCATCACTGAAAAGCTGCAACAAGGATGTGGACAGGACAGTTTTGAGACAAACCTACTGTGGAAGAAGCCAAGAAAAAGCCACTTATTGCATCCCACAATTAAACCATCACACTGCAGGTAATAAGTTTCACCACCAACTGAAACGGATATAAAAGCAGAAAAGACAGATACAATGGTAATGTTTTAAAACCAAACAAAAATCTGAGGTCCAACTACTACATGTCTACTCTTTTTCAGCATCATATATGCCAGCATGACAGTGAGGAGCTGATCTAGGGGAAACTGCCAAGCCCTAATAAACCAGCAGAAGTCTGAAGAAGGCAATAGTAGTTCTGATGAGCTTTGGAACATATAATAGTTTTCCAAACTGAGAGGCTGTGCTCTAGAATCTCCTCCAAATCACCTTTCCATCCTTTTGCTTAGAAGAAAGCAGATAGAAAGCTGCTTACTCTAGACAGAAGAAATAGAAGAAAACACCGTGGCAGGAACTTCTCTTTACATTTCTCATTCACCATGTGGAAACCTTGGTGGGGGAGAAAATTCTAATAGGGCAGCTCCAAAACAGCTGGCAAGACCTCATTTTGGAATATGGGGAGATGAAACCAATAAAAAGATCTATTCTGAATAAACATGCAGAATAAAGCAGTATAGAACGCCAACACATATTTTCAGTTTGTGACTGCTCACTTAATGCTTTTTAGTTACAAAATGTCTTCACAGTATCTGTGACACCCTTCTTTTCAGCCATATTCATTACAGGAAATGGTTGCACTAGTGATTTTTCATTATCAGCAGTTAGCTCTCAATAATGATCTTCAAAAACACTCCCCCCAGTGGGGTCCTTTGAAGTTATATGATTTATAGGACTAACGAAATTAGTGCTTCTGTAGCTTCAGTATCAGTGTTACTTTTTCTGCCAGTTTTTCCACCCTTCTGCTGGCATCTGCAGCAACAATTTTAGAGTTCACAGATTTTTACCACTAAAAGGCATGTACACATAATGTTATCACAATGCAACCACGCAAGTGTTCAAGAGAAGTCTAAAACACATTAAATTATGCACCAGAAATAGAGTTCAGAATTGATTCCTAATTTGTGACAGTTGTTACTCACTCTCCTTTAGAAGAGCATTTATTCCATTTTACTGTGATAGGCAACATGATGTGCAGCTTCACTGCAGCTCCACTGTGAAGGCAGGAGAACTGCCATGAAACAGACAACGAGAAGCAGACAGGACGTATATAGGCACAGGAAGGAGAGACCAACGAATCACAGGGAATGGGGGAAAAGAAACTACATAATAGCTGCTGCTTAGGTACACTAGCTGGAATAAACAGGGAGGCCACAAATGATCACTGTCAGGGCATGTTTCTTTCGCAGTTGCAAGGAGAATTGCACACATGAGGGTGCAGAGGATCTGCTATTAATCATTTAATATTCATCGTTCCCTCGATATTGCTGGCAATGCTTCTGGAGACTCCCTCAATTCCCAGAAAAAGCTGCATCAAGAACAAAGCAGCAGTACAAGAACAGCCCACACGGAACCGCCACAATTCTGTCCTATTCTATTAACAGTGCTGTAAACACTTCTTAACCACTGCACTGCTTACAGAACTGAATTTTTAAAGAGTCCAAATCACAGCAGTTGTGTGTCCCTCCCCAGTGTAATCTCTAGGAAAATGAACACGCTATATAAATCCGATGAAACTATTTGCAAGAACAAGACAGGAAAGATGTGGAAACAACAGACTGAAGTAGTCAGGCATCAGGTTTCTTTGTTGAGAAAGAGTTTTGAATGTTATCTCTAGGTAAGGTGCTGAGTGACTCCTTGATTAAGTGGCACTTAACATTCAGTAAATTTAATGTTCCAGCAAGAACAGGCGGCCATACCTGTGCCTATGAGCTAGTGAGGGAGGAAATGGAAACTGATGCAGTAATCAAGTCAGCGATTCTTTTGTCAGTGAAAAGACACACATTTAAGGGGAAAGAAATGTGAAATAACTAAATGTCGTTTTCATACTTCATCGAAAATGTAATGCTGCTATAATTTATCTGATTTGGCAAAGCTACAAAGGGGAAGGTGAATTTTCTCGGCCACAGATATTTCGGGTTTGTGATAATATCTGCAGAGTATGAAAATGACATACACGTTAATTAGGTCCAGAATTTGCTGGAGTCACACCCTAAATAAAAATTCCTAACACTGGCTACTCTGGCCCTCTGACACTTTGCAATTTAGCAGTGAAGTCCAGCTGACACTACTTGTCTCTCAGTCTGAGGTGTTGGAGGTTTTCTTGTTTAAGGGAGATGCAGAATAGAAAAGGAGTTAGGTAAATATGTATTCAATTCACAGACGTATGAACTAAGTTGTAATATTGAGATATTCCAACGTAGGATTTCAGTAAGGAGACACCACTTCAATCTTTTAAAAAACTCAACACGTTTATTAAGCTCGCTGAAACCAGCGTCCCGGGTGACTCATCCTCCCTTCCCCACTTTCTAATTAGCCCTGATTGTCAGCATCAATTTGTAGGTTGCTTTTAGTTGGGTTGATTTTTCTTCAACCATATAGAAACATGTTGGAAACTGAAAAGAAAAAAAA